>CM062816.1:1221459664-1221882241 GCA_031772625.1 Pinus tabuliformis
AAACAGATTAATATTATAAACGCAAGGGATTATAAACTAAAAGGAATTAATATTAAACCCTAAGATTAATATTATAAAGCATAGGCTGAATTTAAACCCTTAGAATATAAAGCCTATGATTAATATTAGAAACCTTAGGATCAATATGATAAACCCAAGAGATTAATACTATAAATCCAAGGAATTTATAAACCTAAGGGATTAATATTATAAACTCAATGGATTATAAGTCGAGGGGAAAATATTTTTTAAACCCAAGAGTTTAATATTATAACCTAACAAAATAAATTTAGATCCAAGGGATTAATATTATAAACCTAAGGAATAATTTTAAACCCAAGGGAATAATATTAAACCCTTAGAATATAAATCTTAAAACTAATAAACCCAAGGGATTAATATTGTAAACCCTAGGCTTAATATTAAACCCTATGAACGTAAACCCTAGGAATTTATAAGCCTAAGGGATAAATATTATAAACTCAATGGATTATAAATCGAAGGGAATAATTTAAAACCCAAGGGATTAATATTATAAACCTAAGGGAATAATTTTTAAACCCAAGGAAATAATATGAAACCCTAGGAATATAGACCTTAAAACTCATAAACCAAAGGGATTAAATATTGTAAACCCTAGGCTTAATATTAAACCCTAAGAATATAAACCCTATGATTAATATTATAAACCCTAAGAAATAATTATAAACCCAATGGATTATAAACCTAAGGGATTTATATTAAACCCTAGGATTAATATTTAAACCCTATCATAATATTCTAGCCTAGGAATATGAAACCTTAGATTAATAAACCCAAGGGACCGATATTATAAACACACGACATTAATAAAAAAAGGAGGTCAATACTGAAAATCCAAAGGATTAATATTGTAAACCCAAGCTATATAAACCCTAAGAAAAATATTATAAACCCTAAAACAAACATGGTTGACCATGGTTGATTTTCATATTGAGACAATATTGTCACAATGCGATGTTGGACCATGGTTGGCCATGATTGATTTTCATATTGAAAGAATCTTTGTCACAATGTGACGCTGGACCATGGTTGACCATGACTGACTGTGGTTGACCATAGTTGATTTTAATATTGACAAGCTTTGTCATAATGTGACATTTGATCATTTCCTAAAACTAATAAACCGAAGGGATTAATATTGTAAATGCTAGGATTAATATTAAACCCTAATGTAAACCCTCAAAATTTATAAAGCTAAGGGATTAATACTATAAACTCAATCGATTATAAACCGAGTGGAATCATTTTAAACCCAAGGGATTAATATTATAAACCTAAGGAAATACTTTTAAACCAAAAGAAATAATGTTAAACCCTAGGAATATAAACCCTAAAACTCATAAACCCAAGCGATTAATATTGTAAACCCTAGGCTTAATATTAAACCCTATGATTAATACTATAAACCCTAAGAATTTATATTATAAGCCCAATCGATTATAAACCCAAGGGATTGATATTATAAACACAAGGCATTAATAAAATAATGGATTAATACTGAGAATCCAAAGGATTAAAATTGTAAACCCAAGGTATATAAACCCTAAGATAAATATTATAAACCGTAACAAACATGGTTGACCATTGTTGATTTTCATATTAAGACAATAATTGTCACAATGCAGTGTTGGACCATGGTTGACCATGATTTATTTTCATATTGAAATAATCTTTGTCACAATGTGATGTTGGACCATGGTTGACCATGGTTGATGTTAATATTGACAAGCTTTGTCATAATGCAACATTCGACCATTTCCTAAAGCTAATAAACCCAAGGGTTTAATATTGTAAATCCTAGGCTTAATATTAAACCCTAGCAATGTAAACCCTGGGAATTTATAAACCTAAGGGATCAATATAATAAACTCAATGGATTATAAACCATAGGGAATGATTTTAAACCCGAGGGAATAATATTAAACCCTAGAATATAAACCCTAAAACTCATAAACCCAAGGGATTAATATTGTAAACCCTAGGCTTAATATTAAGCCTTGGGAATATAAACCCTATGATTAATATTATACACCCTAAGAATTTATATTATAAACCCAATGGATTATAAACCTAAGGGATTTATATTAAACTTAAGATTAATATATAAACTCTATCATAATATTCTACCCTAGGAATATGAACCCTTAGGTTAATAAACCCAAGGGATTGATATTAAAAACACAAGGCATTAATATAAGAAAGGGATTAATATTGGAAATACAAAAGATTAATATTGTAAACCCAAGGTATATAAACCCTAAGATAAATATTATAAACCCTAAAACAAACATGGTTGACCATGGTTGATTTTCATATTGAGACAATATTTGTCACAATGCGATGTTGGACCATGGTTGACCATGATTGATTTTCATATTGAAAGAATATTTGTCATAATGTAACATTGGACCATGATTTATCATGATTGACAATGGTTGAACAGGTTGATTTTAATATTAACAAGATTTGTCACAATGCGATAGTCAACCATTGTTGACCATGGTTTTTGACAATGTGGCGTTGGACCATGAGACAATCTTTGTCACAATGTGACCATGGTTATTGATGATCATTAACCATGATTGACCATGGTTGACCATGATTGACCATGATTGATTTTCATTTTGAGACAATCTTTGTCACAATGCGACATTTGACCATGGTTGACCATGATTGAAGATGGTTGACCATGGCTGATTTTCATATTGAGACAATATTTGTTACAATGTGATGTTGGACCATGGTTGACCATGAATGACGATGGTTAATGATGGTTGAACATGGTTGATTTTCATATTGAGACAATCTTTGTCACAATGTGACATTGGACCATGGTTGACCATGGTTATAAATCTAAAGGATTTATATTAAACCCTAGGATTAATTTTATAAACCATATGAATAATATTATACCTATGAATATGAACCCTTAGACCAATAAACCCAAGGGATTGATATTATAAAGCAAAGAAACTAATAAGCATAAGGGATTAACACAAAAACCCAAGGTATTATAAACCCAAGGTAATAATATTAAACCCAAGGTTTAATATTATAAACCCAAGGAATATAAACCCTAAAATAAACATGGTTGATCATCGTTGACCATGGTTGATTTTCATATTGACACACGCTTTGTCACAATGCAACATTCGACCATGGTTGAGCATGAGTGATTTTCATATTGAGACAATCTTTGTCACAATTCGATGTTAGACTACGGTTGACCATGGTTGTCCATGATTGACCATCGTTGTCCATGGTTGAGCATGATTGATAATTGTTGACCATGGTCGAGGATGGATGACCATGGTTGACTATAATTGCCAATGACTCAACATAGTTGATTTTCATATTAAGAAAATCTGTCACAATGCAACATTTAACTAAAGTTGACCATGATATTTAATGCTATGAATATTATTATAGGGACCCAACATGCCCCTCTCCTTCAAAAGAGTGTTGTCCTCAAAGCTTGAGTAGTTCTGGATACTTTTGCATAAAATTCTCATCCTCCCATGTGGAATCTTCAGCGGATAAGTTCTTCCACTTGATAAGATACTCTGAAATTGATCAATTTCGTAGTTGTCGAGTTATTTTTTCTGTGACTGCTTCCAGTTCCAATATAATTTTTCCTTCCTCGTCAAGTTCTGGCAATATTGTTTGAACTGGGAGCTTGTCGCCTATAACCTTCTTTAAACATGAGACATGGAAAACTGGGTGCAATCGAGAAGCTGCAAGAAGCTCCAATTTGTATGCCATAATACCAATATTTTGCAACACCTTGTACAGACCATAATACTTTGGTGATAATTTATTATCCTTCTTAGCTTGCTTGAGGGACATTTTCTTATATGGTTGTAGCCGTAGGAATACCCAATCACCTACATCAAAACTTCTTTCACTACGATGTTGATCTGCCTATTGTTTCATTCTATTCTATGCCAACACGAGGTTATCCTTTAGGAGTTGGAGGACTTGTTGTTGATGTTCGATGTGATGTTCCACTACCTGAACCTTAGAATTTTCTCTTAAATATGATGTGATGGATGGTGGTTGATACCCATAAAGTGCCATAAATGGGGTCATTTTTTTTTGCTGTATGGAAGGAAGTGTTATACCACCATTCAGCCAGAGGCAACCATTTGACCCATTGTGTCTGTTTATCAGATACAAAGCAACGAAGATATCCTTCCAAACATTTGTTTACTATCTCAGTTTTCCCATCAGATTAAGGATGATAAGATGAGCTATGAGCTAACTAAGTACCAAGACAATAAAATAATTCTGTCCAAAAATTTCCAATGAAAATGGGATCTCTGTCACTTACAATAATCTTTGGGTTTCCATGTAGCTTTTGAATTGTTTCCATAAATGTAGTAGAAACTGTACTGGCTTTAAATGGATGTGATAATGCACAAAAGTTTGCATACTTGGTAAGTTTGTAAACTACCACCATGATGACACTCTTTCCATCAGACTTGGGTAAACCTGTGATAAAATCCATTGAAACCTCCTCCCAACGTTGGCTTGGAATGGATAAAGGTTGTAATGGACCCGGTGTCTTAATTGTTTCAACTTTATTTTGTTGGCAAACCAAACATTCCACCACAAACTTTTGAATACCTGATTTAAGTCCATCCCAAAAAAATTCCTTCTTAACCTTGTGGTAAGTTTTTAAAAAATCCTGAGTGCCCTCCTAAGGGAGAAGTGTGCAATTCCATAAGAATATTTTGTTTTAGCTGGGAATTCTTACAGAGGTATAAGCAATCTTTGTACCATAACGAATCATTTTGCCAGCTAAATGTATGAGACGCACTGGAATCTTGTTGTAACTTTCGAATAAGTGCCCACACTTCTTCATCATTCTTCCATTCCTCCTTTGCTTCGTTTATCCAATATGGTTGGATAATAGAAATGGCGCACAACAATGCTTCCACATCCTCATCCTTTCTTGAGAGTGGATCTGCCACCACATTTTGCTTCCCTTTTTTGTAGATGATTTCAAAGTCATAACCCAACATCTTTGTGACCCACTTTTGTTGCTCTTCAGAGGATAATATTTGTTCTAAAAAGTATTTAAGGCTATCATGATCCGTTTTTACCTTGAAGTGTCTTCCCATTAGGTAGGGTCGCCATTTCTTAAGTGCATGGAGTATTGCCAACATTTCCTTCTCATAAATAGCTTTGCTTAAAAACTTTCCCTTGATTGGACGACTCTCAAAAGCAATGGGTCTTTAATCTTGCATTAGAACAGCACCAATTCCATTTCCCGAAGCATCACATTCCACAATAAAGGTTTTTTTGAAGTCCGGTGTAGCTAAGACCGGTGCTTGGCACATTGCCTCTTTAAGATGTTCAAAGGCCTTTGTTGCTTCCGGAGTCCATGAAAATGCATCTTTCTTCAATAATGTTGTTAGAGGTACGGGTATTCTCCCATAATTCTTAACAAACTTGTGATAATACCCTATCAACCCGAGAAATCCTCGCAGATGCTTTATGGATGTGGGGATTTTCCATTCCTTAATGGCTTTAATTTTGCTAGGGTCTACCTTAACTCCTTCATGAGATACAATATGACCCAGATATTCCACCTCCTGGACTCCAAAGAAACATTTGGATCTTTTTGCATATAATTGTTTCTCCTCCAATAGTTGTATCACCCTGTCAACATGTTCAACATGATCCTTCCAAGACTTGTTGTAGATTAGTATATCATCAAAAAATACTAACACAAATTTTCTAAGGAATGGTTTGAAAATTGAATTCATCAAACCTTGAAATGTTGAAGGTGCATTGGTAAGGCCAAAAGGCATGACCAAAAATTCATAATGACCTTCATGAGTTCTAAATGTTGTTTTCGGAATGTCTTCAGTCTTCATTCTGATTTGATGATATCTTGAACGAAGATTCAACTTGGTGAAGTAAATTGATCCATGCAATTCATCCAGTAATTCATCAATGACAGGAATGGGGAACTTATCTTTAATAGTGAGCTTGTTGAGCTCCCTATAATCCGGACACATGCACCATGATCCATCCTTCTTGTGCACCAATACTACAGGAGCAGAGAAGAACTTTGACTCGATTGAATTATACCAGCCTCTAGCATTTCTACAACCATACGTTCAATTTCACTCTTTTGGACATAGGGATATCTGTACGGCCTGATGTTTGGAGGAACACTTCCTGGAATCAGATGAATAGCATGATCATGATCACGCATAGGTGGGAGACATTTGGGAGTCTCAAATACCTTGGAATGTTTGTCCAGGACTTTTTGGAGATCTGGAGAAATAGATGATTCTGATGTGGAAACATCTAGCAAACATAATTGTGCAATTACACCTCTTTGCTCCTTTTTTAGAAGCTTTGTCATACCATTAGAGCTAATTATATTTCCTGGTTTCCCTGCAATACCCTTAATTCAACTTCCTTTCCTTCCGTGGAAAATTTGATGAAAAGTTCTTGAAAATTAAAAGCTATTGTACCCAAAGATTATAGCCATTGGACTCCTAGTACAACATCAGCACCTCCCATTGGAATGGAAAGCATTGGGCTAGTCAATACATATTCTCCCATGGATAGCTTGATATTATGGCACTTTCCAAAGCAATTTATTGTTCCTCCATTCGCAATCATCACCTGACACTCTGGTGCTGGATATAGGAAGTAATTCAATTCTTTTGCTACCTTACAATGAATAAAATTGTGGGTGCTTCCTGAATCAATCAACACTGTTACCTTTTTCTTCTTGATTTTTCTTTCTATCTTGATGGTTTGAGGAGTGGTAATTCCCGCCAATGCATTACAAGATATGGTTGGATTTATTTGTTCTTCATCTAGGCTTTTTTCCTAGAGTATATCCTCTTCTTTTGACCTTTCTTGCTCCTTTTCTTCTTCCTCTCTTCACAATCTATGTAGAATAATTTCTTCTCAGCACACTTATGACCTTTAGTGTATTTGCTATCACAACTGTAACAAAGCCCTTTTGCTCTTTTTTCTTCCACTTGTTGTGGTGTCAACCTTATAGGTTGTGGAAGACTAGGGGCAACAACACTTCCGTCTTTATAGTTGTGAGTGGTATGCTTCCTGGTTGCCATAATTTTGCTTTCCATTTTTCTTGCTAACCTGAACGCCTTTTCTAATGAATCAGGTTCCCAAAGGCGAACATCATGTTGGATATTATCCTTTAAAGACCCTATGAACACATCAATCCTATGCTCCTCTGGAATATCTTTTACCTTTATGTTAAAATTTTTGGAACTCCTCAATGTGCTCCATTATTGAACCCTTTTGTTTGAGACTTATCAATTGGCTAAAAAAAGTGTTGCTTTTTGTATCCTCATAATGTGCTATCAATTCTTCCATAAAAATTGCCAAGTGATAAATTGTTTACGAGAGTAAAGCCATTGATACCATACAAACTGATTTGGTTCCAAATATAAAGTTGTCATACGTACCTTTTGTGTGTTTTGCACATTATTGAGATCGAAAAATTGCTCCATCTAGATAATATCCATGTGGTGGGATCCTTGCCATCAAACTTCCTCATATCGATTTTTGGAATATTGTGGGTCTTCGATCCAACATTAGAGTCTATGGAATCATGATTAACATTTCTTTTGTTGTCATCATGAGTTTCCTTTACTACCCTTTCACCATTAGTGACCATTTCTTGTAGCAACTTATTCATATTTATCTTCAATTCGTCCATGTCTGTCTTCAAATCTATCTTCAAATCGTCCATCTTAGCTTCTACGCCTTTCTTTAAACCATCCATCTTAGCTTCTACATATTTCTTTAAACCATCCATCTTAGATTCTATTCCTTTTTGTGCAAGTGACAATTGTTGCACTTGGTCTCGTAATTTTGATATATCATGTTGCATTTCTTCCTCTTCTTCATGGGTCATGCTAGAGCTTTCAGGTTGTCTACTAGGTGTTTGCATTTTCTTTCCTTGGGGCATCAATTACCAATAATAATGCTTTACTATGTCCTTTGAATTCCTTCAAACTAATTTTTCAAACCAATCTTATGCAAAAATTAAAAAAAAACTACACACCTTTTTTCACTTTGTAGGAGCCTGATATTGAATCTGATGTATCTCTGTAATTTTGGATCATCCAGTTCTAAATTTGTGACCTACAGTATCCCTCTGTGTCCTCTTTCAATGCCACAAGTCTGACCCAAATTGGATTCTCCAAGGAAGAGTTATGCGAAATCTCCCACAGTGACTTGATTATATACTTGTTCAGTAGAGCAAACTTGTACGACGTGCCACGAGTCATTGTTTCGACCTTTGGATCTGAAAAATGCATACAACAAACTACAGTCCGTCCTCTTTCTGTACCTTCTTACGAAATGTCAATCCGATCCCCAGAGAGAAAGTTATGACGATTTTCCCCAAGTCACCTGTCTGGAATGTAATTCAGGAGTCTGCAAAACTACCAACTTCCTCAGATCATATCTCCGCAAATATAGCGCGAAAAGCTCTGAAATTCGGACCCGAGGTTTAGCGTGAATTCTTCTCAGATGGATTTTTTTTTAAACTTCTGAAACGTCGCAGAAAAAAATTTATAGTGAAAATACCACGATGACCTGTTTGGAGCAGCGAAACCCTAGAATCCAAAACTCTGATACCAAATGTTAAGAAACCAACTCAAGAAAAGATAGAAAAGATAGATCAACGCCTTATAATTCAGCCTCTTCGAGGGGGCAACCTCCTTTACATTACATAAATGAACAATTCTTCGATGATTCAAATGACAAAACCTCCTTTCTATATATAGGATTCTAAGGAGTCACAATATAATCCAGCCGACCTAACAATAATAATATAAAGCCAAAAAATAACAATAGAGGGATTCTATGGGGCATAGTAATAACAATATGGGGGCAATAGGGGCATAACAATATTAATAAGGGGTATAACTAAAATAGTAATGGGGTAATCACTAGTATTATAGGGACCCAACAGGTGTATTGGACAATCTAAAAGAGAATATTTTACATAGGTCATTTTAGTCAATTTCAGTTAATGAAAGCACTGATCAAATTATGGAACACCAACTGATTGTTTATATTACATATTTGACGAATGGAGGAAGAGGTCAATGTTTAACAAAGTTTATATGTTTACTTCAAATAAAGGATGGAATAGCTCAATGTATGTATGATCTAGTGAGAACTCTTTTAGCATAAATGGATTTATATTTGATGAATTTTGTTGGTTTTGGTTCAGATGGTGCATCTTCCATGAGGGGTATTCATGAAGGTTTATCTCCTAAGCTTCGTATTCTCCTCATTTATTAGTTATCCATTGCATAGCTCACAAGGAAGCATTAACAATCAATGAGGCTTCATCTCATTTTCCAGAGTTGCAATATATTAACAAATTTGAAACAAAGTTTATTCATGGCTTGGAAAATCAACTAAAGCACATGGAAAATTGAGAGAGCTAATGTATACATTTCAAATCACTAAGTTAGTGGTCTTACAAATTCATCAAATTAGGTGGCTCTCTAGAGGAAAGGTCATGGAAAGGCTTGTTAAACTCATGCATTATTTGTTAGGATTGGGAGTTAGGGGAGAAAAAAATGTATGAGTTGGCAACAATATTTCAAGTGAAAATTTTCATCCATATACTTGCAAACATGCTCGTTGAATTAAATAAGTTGAATCAAAAGTTCAAAGAGGATCATGTTGATATTACATATATTGACACTACTTTATATGTTTCTATTAGCATGCTTCGTAAACGATTTTTGGAAAGCATTTTTGGTGTAGATGCAGTGCATATGTCTTCTTTTTTAGTTAAAGCATAAAGAGGAACCCTTGAATTTGCAGATAGGACAAGTATGGTACATTTACATCCATTGAGGTTCAAAAGTTTTCCAAATATGAAAATATTCAGGGCTACTATATCATTGTATTCTTTTGGGAAAATGTTTTATTGTAAAGGTGATTAAATCTTTAGATAGGAGATTCATAGATTTACATGTATTTAATGTGGATAATTTTTTCACTTCTCAACATTATTATGAAGAAGTGAATGATATAGACTGTCCAAGAAAAATATAGTTGAAATGTTTATGTGAAATTTTTTACTGTTGGGGAATCATCTATTATGGATACTGCTAGATGTTTGGGTGAAATGAATGAATTTATTTGTGCTTTTTGTAAATCATACCCTAAAAAGCATATGTATGGCATGAGACCTATGTGGAGATGAACATGAATGGTTTGAAGACTTTCCATATTTTGTGCAATTATGGAAAGTTATTTTTGTTATCCCAACAACCACATCAGTGTGTGAAAGAGATTTCTGAAAATTAAACAGGATAGAAAATGATGATAGATAAAGACTTTCATTGGATACACTAGATATTGGATACAGTCATTGATGAAGGCACTTCAACTTGCATCATGTCTGTTGCCTGTTGGAAGGCTATTGGTTCTCCGACACTGAGCCAGTCTCCTACGACCTTGGAAGCCTTTGATGGGAGAGAGTCTCGCCCTTATGGTATAATCCAACGTTTTCCCATTAATTTGGAAGGGAAGACGGTCGAAGTGGAAGTGGAAGTTGTTGATGCTAATCTCACCTACAACCTCCTACTGGGACGCAACTGAACATACGCCATGCGAGACGTGGCTTCCTCTCTATTTCATGTCATTTGTTTCCCTCATCAGGGGAAGATCGTCACAGTAGACCAGCTGTCCTTATTCGCCTCCTCTTCCGAAGGCAATGTGCCCTTTGTGGAGCATACCTCCATCCCATATGAGAGTGTGGGAGATGGACTTTTTAAAGATCCTACCCTGATGGGTGTTTTTTCACTCCCACCTCCCAACGTCACTCCTATCAATATTATTTCCGTTCGCTCTGATCCGTGGGTTCTTCCCCCGCTGATCAGGTAGAATCTTGGGGCGATGAGATGCCGTTGGGTCCTGCCAAGCTCAACTACGTCGAAATTGTTTTTGCATTGGCTCCACTTTCTGAATCTGCTCCTTCAAGCAGATCTCTCGACTCGTACGCTCATTCCCCTTGGCTTGGAGATAACGCTTCTTCGGATCCTCTAAAGGAAATATTTCCTTCTGATGAAGCATTATCGAGACCATGTCTCTCGAGGAACCCCCTTGGTTTGATCATCACCATCGTTCCTCGTTTCTCCCTGACCACTGGGAAATGCTGACCTGTCTCGAGCGGTTTGCTTCTTGTCTCCCATCCCAACCCCTTCAGACACACATTCAAGTTTATCAAGTGTCTTCTAAAGGAAATATGGGAAACATCATGTAGACCCAGCCCATCGACATGTCTGTGAAACCAAGGATTGTCGAGCATATCCATGTCGGAGTAACTTGTACTCCGGAGGAGATTCAACTCTATACTGATCTTTTTCACGAATTTCGTGATGTCTTTGCTTGGTCCTACGAAGAAATGCTCAGCATTGATCCTAGCATAGTGGTGCATGAGATACCTATGTATCCGGGTGCTAAGCCTGTTCACCAGCAACTACGCCCCATGCAACCCCGAAAGGCTGCGGCTATTAAAGCGGAAGTTGAAAAGCTTCTTAAGGCTGGTTTTATTTACCCCATCCCACTCACAGATTGGGTCTCCACATGGGTATATCATCGTTCCCATTGATTACTTCACAAAATGGGCCGAGGCGATTCCCACATTATCTGTATCACACAGTGGCGGAATTTTTGTTTAATCATGTTATTTCACTGTTCGGAGTCCCTCAGGCTATCGTCACAGATCATGGTAAGAATTTCTCTAATCACATGATGACTAAGCTAACAACCTAGCTAGGCTTGCAGCATGATAGTTTGACTCCATACTATCCTCAAGCCAATGGCCAAGTAGAAGCCGTCAACAAGGTTCTAGTTACGATGCTTGAGCGTATTGTTGGCATGCACAAGTCTAACTGGCACTTGATGTTGTTCTCCGCCTTGTGGGCCTACCGAACCTCTGTGAAGGATGCCACCGGTTTCACTCCATTCCAATTAGTTTACGGACTGGAGGCTACCCTTCCAATCGAGTGTGAAATCCCTTCTTTGAAATTGGTCGTCGAATTACTCCCCAACACTACTCCGGTAGAAGAACGCCTTCTTTACCTAGAACGGCTGGAGGAGACCCATTGGCTAGCCTCTCTAGCTATCAAAAGCACAGAAGAAGAGAGTGAAAACTCACTTCGATAATACTGTCCATCCTCGTTCTTTTGTTGAGGGAGATTTAGTCCTACTTTACGATCAAGCGAATGATAAGCTGGGGGCAAGAAAATTCGAGCCCATGTGGCACGAACCTTACATGTAAAGAGATTTTTTTAAAAAGGGGCCTACGAGCTAATTGATTATGAAGGGAATCCTCTCGATAAGCCTCGAAATGGGCTTTACTTGAAAAAGTATTATGCGTGAATTTCATGCACTTTGGTTTGTACATACGTGTGTTTTTAGCAGGTGTGTTGTGTGTGTGTTTTCATGTTTTTGGCTTGGTGTGAAGGCGTGATTGCCGCTTATTGTGTCTCTTGCTTCTTGTGCAGATGTCTGGTGCACCTTATGTTGGTTTCGCCGATGGTGCCTGCCGTAGTACCCGCAACTTGTCCTCTGCGGCGTGGGTGATCTACGATCCTCATGGTGAGTTGATAGACCTTCAAGGTGTTTGTTTAGGTTGTACCACAAACAATGTCGCTGAATATAGTGTTGTGATTGAGTTACTGGCCGAGGCGATTAATCTCGGTATTCGTACATTGGTTGTGAACCTGGACTCTCAGCTTGTCGTCCACCAGCTCAATGGGCGATATTCCGTCATAGACCATCGGATTTTAAGGTTGTATTTACGTGTTAAATTGTTAGAGAGGAGTTTTGATTTCATTACATATCAGCATATTCCACAACGATTAAACATGTTATCTGATGCGTTGGCTAATCATGTATTAGACAGACATTTGCGTAACATGTAATCAAAACAGCATACAAGAAGCATGTAAAACACAATAATAAACGATAGGAATTGGTGTAGTGCACCCAGGTGCTCAAAAATAAGTGTACATGTCCAAATAGGGTCTGTGTTCTTTGTACATCTGAGACACATGTCTCTCACAAAATCACCAGCAGGAAATAAAAAACCTAGGTGTCTACTACAGTGGGTTATGCTCCCTATAGCATACCACCGCCCGTGCCACTCGCCTCAACAGGCGGTGCACCCTGGGTTCCACTCCTACTGTGTGGATCTGGAATGCTATGGGGACCTCCTCAATCCCCATGTAATCTGGAATCCCTGCTGTTAGACCCTCAAGGTTTCGGTCCACTTTCTCCACCGTATCATCAGCTGGACGAGCCAAGGCTAGTGCTGCAATTCCCTGCGCATCCCTCCGCGCCTCTGGAGCCAGCCCGATGGGTCTCACTGGTCCTACATCTGCATACCATAGTGTTCTTCATTAGGAAATATACATGAAAAATTCAAAAAACATCATAAAAATAAATAAATAAAAATGTGATCTAGTGTCTTACCACCGTCATCCCACTGTTCTCCAATAGGCAGCTGCATGTCAGGATCTCCACGGAAATCCATGCTGGCATATGGCCAATCCTCCATGAAGATCATTTGGCACTCCAGCCACTCTTGGAACAATGTCCCCCATGCCACTGGATGTCCGCCACCTCCTCGTGGCATGATGTGAGCCCATCGTGTGGCCCTTGTCTCACATGGTCTGGGTAAATCCAAATCCATGTCCTATAACTGCAGTGCCGGCACCCGCTCCAACATGAGAGGGACTAAGATGGATCCATAACCAAACTGCTTCGTCTCTCCTCGACGGCAGTTGGTGAGTTGCCTATTTATGTTTGCCATCACCATCTCTACCCAGTTAAACATGGTAGGATTGAGACACTCGAGAGCCAGTCGGAGATGGGTCTTCAAAGCCTCATGTTGGGCTTGGGAGCCCGCTGCCCATGTCGCCATGAAAAGCATAGCATGAAGGACCACGTCATCCACTATTGGGATTGCCACCTTCCCACTCCTTGTCTTGCGTGCCTGTGGGCACACTTGAGCCATCAACATCTCTAAGGAATCACCCCCGAGTCACTGCCCCTCCATAATGGGCCTCTCACCCCTACGGGACAGCCCGTTCAAAAAATATATGTCTGTAGCATCAAACTCGATATCCCGGCCTCGGATGATGAATTTCCCATCTATGGGATTCCAGGCTCGGATCAATAGCTCTAACAAATCAGGTTGTGATCGGAGATGCTGAGTTAGGAATAATTTGAGCAATCCGCATGCTCATAATGCATTTTGGCACCCCGCATCGGCGAAAGCTTCTATATCGTTGTCATCATGTGTCTGCTCTTGCCAAACGAATTCCATTGTCACTTGCATGACGAAGAAAATTGGATTAGCACTTCGTTTATCAAATTCAAAGCGTAATTTTCATAAAAAATAAGTTCGCGTCATCATCACGTTTGTTTTTAAAAAAGACGCGATGACACGACGTCTCTAGTTCATTTTTTTCGCGATCATCGCGGAAGTACACCACTTTTCTCCAATGATCGGAGTGCGCTATGTGTCAATTTTTTCAGTCATCGCGGACCTAAAGGCTATAGCCGCGATGACTGAACGACGGACCTCGATTCAAAAACCCGCCCAAATTAACACATTTAACATTCAAAATGCATGAAAAAGATATGAAATTGAAGCGCAGGACAAGGACTACTTACCTGGAACAATTTTTGGGGTGAATGATGGATGATCAAAGCCGAATTTCGCTTGCCAACTTTGGTGCTCCACAGTGCAATGAATAGTAACTATGGTAGAAATGGTTGGATTAACCCCTTTTTATAGTAATTTTTGGAAATTAAAGAATTATATTTTATAAATGTGGGTTTTTTCTCATTGGTTTGCCACATGGTTAGTCAAATTTTGGCTTTTTAACTATATCTTTATGTATATTGTTCATTTTATCTCAAATGGATTTATGTGTGACATGTTTTTCTGCAGAGCTACAGGTAGCGAAGTTATGACAGCTTCGTATACACTTGATCCATAAAGTCGTCTTTAAGCTCTTTTCTGACCGTTTAAACACAAAAAGATTGTCGAGCCTTTGTCGTTTCAAGCTCGTTATCGATTACAAAATGATATGCTTCTGACCGCTTTTCTATTGTTTCGCGTTGAAGTCACTAGTTACGAAAATTACTCCTCTATCGTAAAGGCCAGGCGGTTCTTTCGAGTATCATTTTATACTTTTTCAGGCTCAAGAGACACAAATCTACAAAAAAGGACCCCCCTGGAGTTTTCTTTTCCGTGTCTTTTTCAAACTCTCTAAACATGAAAAAGACTCCGAGTTTTACCTATGTCGGACTCGTTAAACCCTGACGACATTGGACTCGTCACCATGACGAGACTCGAGCTTCTCCTTCCTAGGGCTCGTTAAATTATTACTAGGTTGGACTTAACAACAGGTTTATCATTGATTGTCTATGGCAGCTAGTCACTCTTGAACATCGACACTTTTGCTTCTTGTCGGGTTGGGACATCCATACATCGTCATTTGGCCTTCCGCGGGTTTGGGTTATCATTCTAGCCTCATTCCATCTAATTCATGCCGTCTCCTTCGAGCCTCTGATCCCTTGGTGCCTGAATGCTGCCACCCCCCTCCGGAGTCGTGTCGCTGACATGTTCAAGAGTATAATCCTTTTGCAATTTACACCCTTGCCTTCTCCTCTGACACTCTGTTTCTCCATCTACCACTTGTTCCTTGTCTCGTGTCATCGATGGGGGAAACATTATGGCCCTCCTGCGACGAGTCATCTCCTATCGACATCAGCTCATTATCCAGGAGATTGATCTAGAGATCCCCTTTCGTACCTTAGAGCTTGCATGCCTCAATGGCAAGTTCTTCGCACCTGACGGTCGACTTTCATCATTGGTCATCGAAAGGTGATTCCACGAGTGTTCGACTTCAGCTCATTTTTCACACTTCGTGGATTGTGCTAGACAGTACCTTGAGAGCCATTGGCATTATTGGTGGTTTCTCTCGCGCTTGTTAACGGTTTCCATCATTGACCGATAATCAATTGATTTTCTATCATGCTCGACCTCAGCAAATCTATTCTCATGTTAGAATTTGTACTATGATTGGATGGGTTCAAGACCCTGAACTTAGATTACATATGTTTGGGTTGCGTGGATTGGTTTATGATTACATGACTCACTGATGGATGACTACGACCATACCTTTATTATCATCATGGTCTCATTAGTCGGATGGCTGTGTCCATACCGCAGACCTATTTCGTATGTTTTTTGGATGGCTGCACCCATGGCTAGACTACATGTACTTCATTATCAGAGATATCAGTTGCATGCAGGTTCTTCCAGATGGTGTTACAGCTCAGCTAGTTTCGTAAAGCATTTCACCCCTCCCACTCTCTCGAGCTTCATACTTTATGGGTCATCTGTTACACAGTAATTTGTCACTATCTTCATCCCATTCTTCCTATTGTGTCATGTGTCCAAGTCATTCATGCTCATGTTAAATAAATGCTCTCTGATGTTGCCAAATGACCCACTTTTCCAAAGGTTTCTGCTTCATCGCATTTGTTGGATAAATAAACGCGCTGAAGGGCACTCCGAAACAGCCCAAAAGCGCTGCCATTGTGGAAGTACACCTGATTCCCGCGATGGTTCGATTTTATGTGCCAACGCGAGGTCGTTTGTAACCTTAAGCGATGACCTGACTAGCTACGTTATTCAATAGCGATGTCAGCGTAGGAGATCAGTTATCTACCTATGATGATCCAGATTGGGCGAATTTGTTCCAACAGTTGGCCTTCCAAATGACTCCAGACCTGGTTGTTGGCATAGTTTATGTCACCCTCCTTTCTCTGGCATGGCTGTTCCATCATTTGTGCTACCTTCCTTGGAGATAAGCTCACTCTTCCACTTTCATGGAGACTCCTTCTCCTATTTAAACTCTCACCATTGCTATGTGCTGCTAGTTTTTGGAATGGTTGCTGATAGTTGGCTAGTGGAGTAGTGCTGTTAGTGTTTGTGAGTTTGCTAGATAGCTGGTGTGAGTGTGACAAGTGTGGGATTGCTGATAGCTTGAGGAAGGTTGTGAAGTGCCCTTATTCTTGTGTAAAACTTGTGAGTGAGGGAGACTTGTATGTTGGGAGATCCATCTTCAAAGAGTGAATACTTGAGGAACATGCTGGCTGGATCCCTCTAAGAAGGCTTGTTATGTTGAGACTTTGGTTGTAAGATTACTCTTATTTCGTTATTAATGCAATCAATGATGTTTTCCTACGTCTTGTATGTAATGTACTTGATAGCTCATGACTTCTTGACTTTGTGAGTAAATAGATCATTGTTGTTCTGGTTACGTGCTTTGTTGTATTTCCTTTGCATTGTTTCAGGTTGATTACTCATTAGGAGAAGGAAGTGAAAGTTGGAGCAGCGCAACGGAACTCCATTGACCACCGGTTGAGGTATGCCTCCAACCATGACTGTTTAAGGAAAGCTATTGTTGATTTGTCCTTGTTTGTGACTAGACCCACTGTAGGGCTAGAGGGGTTGCCTCTGTCCACAGAGGGAACACTTTCCTGCATCACACTAGGAGAAACAACACTTCCATATTTATAGTTGTGAGGGGTAGACTTGTTGCCATAATTGTGTTTTCCACTTTTCTTGCCAATCTGAATGCCTTCTCCAATGAATCAGGTTCCCAAAGATGAACCTCATGATGAATGTTATCCTTTGAAGTCCCTATGGAGACATCAATCCTCTGCTTCTCTGGAATATCATTTTCCCTTATATTCAATTTTTCAAAGTCCTCAATGTGCTCTGCCATTGAACACTTTTGTTTGAGATTTATCAATTGGATAAAGAAGGGGTTTCTCTTTGTATCCTCATAATGTGTTATCATTTCCTCTGTGAAAATTGATCACGTAACAAGTGGCTTATGAGAACAAAGCCATTTATACCATAAAAATTGATCCAGTTCTAAATATGAAGATGCAATATGTACCTTTTGTAACAGTTGCACGTCATGAAGATAAAAATATTTCTCCATCTGTAGTATCCAATTTACCAAATCCTTCCCATCAACTTCCTCATATCACCTTTTCTTGATTTTAGGAGCTCGATATTGAAACGATTGTAACTTTTTAATTTTGGATCTCCAAGTTCTTAAATCTTGACCTGCAGTAGCCCTCTACGTCCTCTTTCTAATGCCATCGGTCTGATCGAAATTGGATTCTCCAAGAAAGAGTTATGCACAATCTCTCACGATAACCTAATTATATACATTTTCAGAAGAGATAACTTGTACAAAATGCCACATGTCATTGTTTTGACATTCAAATTTGAAAAAGATACACAAAAAAAGTTAGTTTCTTAGGTAAAATTGGAAAAAACCTTGAGGCGTTGCACATAGAGACAAGGTGTTGTGCACAGAAACACTGTGCTACGCACAACCTAACTGCGTTGTGCATGGGACAGAGTGTCCAAAAAACGCCAAAAGAGAAAAAAAATCAATTTCTTAGGAAAAATTGGAAAAAACCTTGAGGCATTGCGCACAGAGACAAGGCATTGCGCATAGATACACTGCGCTGCGCACAGCCTAACTGCGATGCGCATAGCCTAACTGCGATGCGCATGGGACAAAGTGTTCAGAAAACGCCCAAATTTCTCCCAAATTTGATTTTTATGCCTGTAAACTTGATTTCATTTCTTTCTAATCCAAGCAGTAATTAAGTACACCATTATTATTCCTTCTTTGCTTTTCAAAATCATCTCGTGCCAATGATTTTTCAAATTAGGGTTTGTAGTGAAATTTCTCATGGGGAATGATAGTTTGATGATGACCATTTTTATTTTTTGGTTTGTAAACATGTAAAATGTTGCCCTACACCTATATAAATGTTTAATAAACTATTTTAACCACTCAATCAACCTCAAAGCAAAATTTCACCTCTCCAAAAGTGAAACCCTAGTTCATTCCTAGGGATTTTTGGGCACTTTCACTACAAACTATGTTTTTCCTCCCCACAAGAAAATCACTCCTCCATTGCTTCTCCACTCATTTTCAGCAGCTCTCCAAAGTTCATTTCCACCTCTTTCAAACCTCCTTTACCATTTTTTCAAAGTCCACCTTCACATCACTTCATTTTCCACTCATACCTCACAATTTTTCTCATTTTCTTGTTGCTGGGTTTTTTGTCATCATGGAGGTAGAATATTCACTGGAGAGGAAGATACATCACAAGGGAGAGAAAATACTCAAATATGAGCCATCAAATTGTAGTGAAATCAACTCATATCCCTTTATCAAACAATGCTTTGAAGATGCACATTGCTTGGATTTCTGCAACAGGGTGAGTGAGGTGGATTTTCATGAGCAATTGACAGATTAGATGGCAACTCAGTTGAAAGGTGAAAGTGATGTTATTGCTGGTGTGGAATTCATTTTTTCAGTGGCCTCCATTTTACTTGCTACATGGCTACAAAAAAATGTTGAATATTGGTTCAAGGGAATGAACCTAGATCTTGAATCTTATAAGCCTTTCTTAAAAACACCATACAAGGAAAAACATGCTCGCACTATGCCTTTCAGATACTTACTGGAGAAATATTCCACCTTGATGAAGATTATCATGAAGTTATTTACATGTGAAGAAAGATTCTCCAAGTTGTATTCTTATCATTTTCACCTCTCAATGCACTTCACCTCTCTGAAGCCACTCAACATGTGTAACTTCCTATTTAGGAGAATTTCCAAAATGTCATAGAAGATGAAAATAAAGAACAATGAGAAATACCCAAGCCTATTTCATCATAGTCTGATTAAGACTACAGTCCTTCACCAGCTTGCAGAGAAAGGTATGACTTGGGAAACCTTTTTGGAAATAGCCCTGAAATGGCATGAAGCCAATGTAGCAGCTCAAGCCTCTAGCATACCAAAACAGCAAATGGAAGTGGGGTCCTCTAGCAAATAAGTTGAGAAAAATCAAGAACCTAAGCCTGAGGTGACTAGGATGTACAAGAGAGGACAGAGGCTTGTGTTTTCTTCTCATGGTGAGGACAGAGAGGACAAATTCATTTAGAGTGGTTCCTAAATTTTAGGGACCTAGGCTGAGTTCTTTTGAGTTGTAATTATTTAATTCAGTTTAAATGAGTTAAATTCAGTGAAACTAGTTCCAATTGAAGATTCACTCATAATTAATTCATGCATGTCAGATCAGAGAAATACCCAATTGAGATTATAGTTCTGGGACATCCAGTTATGAATGAGGAATTTCCCAATCAAGGAAATTCCAGTTATGAGGGACTATCAGTTCTAAAATCATCCAAATTAACTCAATGGTGCATGCAATAAGAGGAAGCTCCTAAGATGGATTTCACAGTTATGAATGAGGAATTTCCCAATTAAATATGGGCTAATTTCCTACGAAATTGCGCAAGTAAATAGGAGCTTGGCAGACAGTAGATTTGGCTAAGTATTTCCTGGAGCTTATTTGTGAAGCAGTGAGACAGATTGAGATAGTGTAGAGGTTGCTCAGGATTGAGCAAAGCATTTTAATCTTATCATATTTTTTTGATTAATGCAATATATAGATAGCAGGGGTTTTAAGTTGTGCCTTTCCCCAAGAAATTATTGTGTTATGTGTGATTGAATTCTTTCTCTTTTATGCTTCATGATTTCATCGATCAATTATCGTTTCGACTAATGATCAGTAGAGTATATTCAAGTCAATTTTTTTAACATATTACAATATACAATTTGAATCTACAAGGAATTTTTACACCTTCCAACTTTTTTTCAAATCTTTCTAGCAGCCAATACCAGTCTTTGATGCTTTATCTATTTGTTTTAAGCTTAAACCCCAAGTATGTAAAACCCTCCTCAAAATTTCATGAAGTAATCTCAAAGAGATTGCAAATGTCACTAGCTACCCCATCCATAGGTTCTCCAGAGATTAAAATTGACTTCGTTTTCTTCATATACATTCCAGAGGTGTCTCTGAAAGAGTTGATAACACAATGCATGTTAACCCACATATTCAGGTCATTTTCTCCCCTAAATAGTAGATCATCTACAAACATCAGCTACGTGATAACAATTTTCTTCAATACACTGATGCTCATTATCTTGCCCCTGTCTCTCTCAATCCTAATCTTTCAGCTCAGGAAATATACGACCATCAGGAAGAGTAATGGGGATAAAGCGTATCCTTGTTGACGACCCCAAAAAGCCTCGAAAGATTGTGTGGTAAGGCCATTGATGATCACAACAAAATTCATCGAAGCTAAACATGCCATTATCCATTTGATGCTCCTTGGATCTATCCCCGCCTTGTACAACATCATTCTAAAAAACTCCCAATCCACCGAGTCATATGCTTTAACTAAATCAACTTTTAGCATACATTCCTTCATTTTGCGAACCTTAATAGAATGAATGCACTCATGTTTTATAACAATGGAATCTTGTATCTAACGCTCTTCGAGAAACCTGAACTATCTGAGAGATATATGAATCAACAACACCTTCTTGATCCTTGATGTTATCAACTTCGGGATCATCTTGTATACATATTTGCATAATGAAATAGGTCGGCATTCATCAAAAGTCTCATGATGTTTTTTCTTAGGAATAAGTGTTATGTATGTGGCATTGATGGCCCCAAAAATATAGCCATATTTCCTATATTCCTCAACAACAAAAACCAAGTCTAGAGCCATCAAATCAATAAAATGAATGTATAGCTCCATCCCCTAGCCATCGGGTCCCCGACTCTTGTCCCTAAAGCAATATTTTAAAATTGTAGCAATCTCTTCTTTACTAATTGGACTATCCAAAAGGGTGTTATCTGCCTCCGAGAACATGTTGCGAAAATGTGACACAAAGTCCATCTAAGCTTAGAAACCTTATGTTGTTTCTGAATAAAAATCCCTGAAATGTTGTACAACAGCATTTTTAATTTATGATTGGGAAGAAAGTATGTGCCCCAGGTTGTCCTTAATCTCCTAGATGGATTCCTTAGTCCTTCTTCTATTAGAAAAAGAATGAAATAATTTTGTATTTTTATCTCCAAAAATAACCGAGATGGCCCTGCTCTTCAAACAACACTTTGCCTCTTGTGATAGAAGAATGTCGTTTTTTTCCTGCTCCAATTCAATAATTTTGTTCCTGTACATGCTCGAGAAGAATAAGGGATCATTAGGGTCATTGTAATATCCTAGTGCAACTTCAATAAAGTGAAGAGATTTAGATGCAACGTCTTTATTGTTCTTGGCCCATAAACAAGACTCATTTTTTAGCATCCTCAACTTTTCACAGATAGACTTCATATTGTTCGCTTCTAAGATTAAAGATGACAATCCCAAAATGCCAGAGTTGGCCATCCTATTCTAGAAAGTCTTGCATCCCAGATATGGTGCATATGTATTAATAATGAGTAGCCTGTGTTTGGATCCTGACAAGAAACTCATCAAAATAATCCTTGCACAAGAGATGAATGCCTTAAAGAGATAATTTTGGGTTCCATAATGCACCCAATCCCCTAGAGTGTCCATACACAGTAGATGTGAAAACATACCAGTCAGGACATATGGATAGCAAGACCTCCCATGCCTTTTCGCTTGTCATCATGGTCTCTTGTAACAAAATGATCGATGGCTTCTGTAAGCAAATTAAACCCCTAATGGCTTTAACTTTTGAATTCACTCCTAGTCCTTGAATGTTTAGAGAGATAATCTTTATGAGGGAACCTAACAATAAGGATTATCCCCTATAAGGGCTCGAAGTCCATTACAAATGGTGATTGGAAAATTTCCATCCAAAAGGTCTGTGCCCTCTTTTTTCTGAGAGACAGAAGACTCCCCTACCTCGGGAGTAAGGGTTAAACCTTCCATGTTACACATTGAAACCTTCTTATACCTTGTTTTCCTTTTCTTTCTATGTGTGACATTGCCCCTAGGGTCTAGATCACCCAAACCCTTCTGTGACTGGAAAAAGGACCTTATGATGGGTAAAGGTTCCATCTCTAAGGAAGAAAAAGTTGTAATCGACCCCAATTCCACATCCAATGGGATCTATGGACAAACCACCTCTTCGTCTAGGGATTGTTTAAATGCTAATTGAGTGACTAGATGACAATTGGGATTGAGCCCTTTGTCACCATTTGACTGATGGATCAACCCTCCAAGTTCTACAAGGAGAAAGGGCACAGAAAGAGAATAAATCATAGAGGGTCCCTTATCGGCTTCAACAGGGTGACATTGAGACAGAGACAAGCGAGAAGGTTGACTTGCTTTCGGATAAGAATTCATCTGGGTCAAAGATAGTGAAACCCCCTGAAAATGATAATCCTGCATAGACCCTCATTCCTTTAAAACAAATGTATTAACTACTTTCTTCATATGTAAAATAGGAGGTAGGAAAATTATTTATGCAGGGGTCTAGAGGCTGCGAAGAAGTCCTCCCAGTGATATTTTCACCTCCCTTCTTATCCCATTTGAAAAAGGACACCAATGTGAGGAGAATGGGACCTTTGGTTAGGTATCCAAAATATTCCTCGTGTCGTGGCATATCAAACAACGGAAAAGCACACCCTGGTAGTTGATCTAAATCTTATGAGAAAATGAGCTCCATCGAATTTCTAGTTCAGCTAGAAGATCTCCTCCAAAATTAATCTCAATCAATACCTGGGCCATCCTTTTGTCTAGCTGCCCAAAACAACTCTTGTCCAAGAAATAAAGTTTACCTATACAGTTGACGATATCTCCAATAGCCAATTTTTCATTAGGGGAATTTTGAGGTCTAAAATGTGCCTCCTAAGAAAATGTACAAACAAAATATATTTTATAAGAACCAATAGGATTCAAGATAATGATGTCAACCATGGGGGGTGATTCACCATTTTTGGAGTAAAAGAAGTAAAAAGTTCAAAAAAATAATAAAATAATAAAACTACTTCTTCAACTTGTATTTTCAACTTATCTCCCTAAGGTTTCACTCAAATTTCGGGTGAGAGTACTCGTTGGATGCAAAATTTAATTCCTCATCCAAGGAGTACCCATGTTACATACTTTCTATGGATCCTTCTACTCACAAAAAGAGAAATACATGAAAAAATGTGATCATTGCCTACCTTTGATGAACCCTGCTACATGAAAAATGAGAAATACATGAAAAAACGTGATTGCAATCACATTTTTTCATGTATTCTCATTTTTCATGTAGCAGGATTCATCAAAATTATGTAACATGGGTAATCCTTGGACGAGGAATCAAATTCTACATCCAATGAGTGTTGCTAATCGAAATTTGAATAAACCCATAGAGAGATGAGTTGAAAATACGAGTTCAAAAAATAGTTTTTTGTTTTTTCCCTCTAAAATTTGATGATGTAATCTAATCTTATTTTATTATTTCCACTATTATTTTATAATTTCCTTAGGAGGCCCATTTTAGACCTCGAAATTCCCCTAATGTTCAAAGCTCAAGTGGCAATCTTGGCTATTTTTCCCACACCAATTGCCTCCTCTCTGTTTTGATAAACAAGTCGAAACCTGCCTGCCGATGTTGCAACAACAATACCCCCTTCCCTTCACCCATGGGGCGCACAAGATGAGGTCTGCATCTTCGACACTCAAAAAATGGAAACAAATCCACCCATTGAACATAATACCTACTTTCAACTTGTATTTTAGCAGTGTTTGCCAATTTGATTCCACCCACGCTTTCACTTGCATCCCGTTCATCTTCAAGAACTGCCACTGACCCACTAAAACCTTATGCTTCAACTTTTCAATGTTTTCCAATATGATCCAACATCTAAGTTAAGAGGCTCCGCCCCCATCACAGGCTTGAATAGATTATGATTCCTCTTAGTTGAACATGGCAACCCAACCTTTTGTGAATGAGGGATAAAGAAACCACTCTCTGGTCTAACGTCCGATCGGTAATAATCTGCATAAGTTTGTATACGACGAGTTTTGTTAACCATAGGACTTCTCTGGGAGAGTGCTTCTTTTCCAACATGCATAATGGCCTTGATCAACATCCCCCGTGAGTTTGACGGTACAAGCATTCTAGTAGAACAAAGCCCCACTCCCACCTTCCAGCAAGGCACCAAAAAAACGTCCCACTGGAATCCATGCCAGATATATGAAATGGATAGAGGGGTCTGGATGTCATGTCCCCCACGTGTTTGATAGTACACGCATTCTAACAAGGCCCAAAACAACACCCCATTGGAATCCCTATTAGAGATATGAGATGGATAGAGGGGTATGGATGTCAGATGATCAAATCGAAAACATGATGAGGCCTAGCATTGAGAAGATACAATGGCTGAAAAGAACCTAGAAATATAGCCCCACTAGGTCATAACATTCACCCAAGTGTTAGGTGTATTATGAAACTAGCACAACCACATTTACCAATGTGGTTGATGTATGCTGATAGGTCCATATGAATCACATATACAACCACATTAGTAAATGTAGTTGATATATGTCGATAGGCATTTATCAATCACAATAATAATTACTAGATGTATAGTGTTAATGTGGCTATTAGAGAATGACTATTTATAGTTATTAATAACTATATAAATAATAACAGCCTCATATATATATATAGATATAGATATATATATATATAACAAAATTAACATAATATAATAATAGTATACGATTATTACTAATCATACTTATTTATTTATCACCATTATCTTAATGATTAATATACATTTATTAACATATTAATATAACTATTAATATTTTTTATATATACTTAAATTATAATCACAATATTAATCATATTGACCCATATATAAATAATATAGTATATTAATAATATTAACTATATTAATAGAGATTAATAAACCGAAGTGTTTAATAATATTATAAACTCAAAGGATTAATATTATAAACACTACAATTATAAACCTTAAGATTATAAAGCTAAGAGATTAATATTTGAAATCCAAGGGATTAATAATTATTAATGAGATTGATAAATGCCTATCAGCGTATATCAACCACATTGGTAAATGTGGTTGTGCTAGTATTATAAAGCTAAAGAATTCATATTATAAACCCAAGGGATTTATATTAAACCTTAGGATTAATATATAAACCTTATCATAATATTATACCATAAGAATATGAACCCTTAGATTAATAAACCAAAGGGATTGATATTATAAACCCAAGGCACTAATAAAAACAAGGGATTAATACTAAAAATAGAAAAACCCAAAGGATTAATATTGTAAACCCAAGATATATAAACCTTAAGGTAAATATTATAAACCCTTAAAAAAACATGGTTGACCATTATTTAGTATCATATTGACACAATATTTGTCACAATGCAATGTTGGACCATGGTTGATCATGATTGATTTTCATATTGAAAGAATCATTATTACAATGTGACTTTGGACCATGGTTGACCATGATTGACCATAGTTGGTTTTAATATTGGCAATATTTGTCATAATGCGATGTTGGACCATGGTTAACATAACATTAAACCTTAGGTTTAATATTAAATCCTAGGAACATAAACACTAAGATTAATAAAATGAAGGGATTAATAGTATAAACCTAGGGGATTATAAACTAAAGGGATTAATATTAGACCCTAAGATTAATATTATAAACCATAGGTTTAATATTAAACCCTTAGAATATAAACCCTATGATTAATACTAGATACCCTAGGATCAATATTATAAACCTAAGAGATTATTAAACCAATTGGATTAATATTAAAAACCCAAGGGAATAAAATTAGAACCTATGATTAATATTAAATCTTAGGAATATAAACCCTAATATTGATATAAAAAAACCTTAGGATTAATATTATAAACCCAATAGATTAATACTATAAATCCAAGGAATTTATAAACCTAAGGGATTAATATTAAAAACTCAATGGATTATAAGCCGAGGGGAATTACGGTTTAATATTAAACTCTTAGAATATAAACCATATGATTAATATTAGAGACCCTAGGATCAATATTATAACCTAAGAGATTAATAAACCCATTGGATTAATATTAAAAACCCAAGGGATTATAAGCCTAAGGGAATAACATTAGAGCCTACGATTAATATTAAATCTTAGGAATATAAACCCTATGATTGATATAAAAAACCTTAGGATTAATATTATAAACCCAATAGATTAATACTATAAATCCAAGGAATTTATACACCTAAGGGATTAATATTATAAAATCAATGGATTATAAGCCGAGGGGAATAATTTTAAGCCCAAGGGAATAACATTAAAACCTAGGGCGACCACACCCTGACACGGGGTAGGCCCTCTGTGGTACACCTGGTACCAGCCTACAGCTTAGGCCCATTCCCTTGCAGCTCCTTGACCGTAACCGTTTAGCAACCTCTGTTCCATCGCACCCCAGCTTACCTCCCGCAATGGTGACTAAACCCTATCGTTTTCGGTTTCGCGCTATAGTTTTTGGTCCCCGCCTGTGTTGGTTACTCCAGAAAACAGTGGCAACTGGCATAACCCCTGAGGTATCAATGGAGACCGACCTTATAGATTACTCTAAGGACCCCCTTGAGGTCATCTCCATATTTGGCAAGCAGTCCAGTTCTCAGGCATACTTCCCATTCTGTAAAGAACTCACCGAGGTTATTGCTCCACTTTCGACACTCACGGGATAGACCAGTGCAGTTATCAACCTCCTGAAAGTACTTGTTACCTGGCCAAATTTAGCTACGCCCCCTTTGGCTCCAATCCCCCATCATTTTGCTTCCAGGTTATCTGGCCTAGATCAGGCAGTTGGGTCATCCGACATATCCTCCCTCCAACCTTTGGCAGCCTCTCATTTCCCATCACAGTCTCTGCTCGGAGAGGCCCTTCCCTATCTTGCTCCCTCTTCCTCGCCCTTGGAGCTTGATCAACACTCTGGCTACTACACTAACGTCCCTCCCCTCCTATACACATTCCCTACTAGTCTGGTTCCATCATCCCCAAACCATAACCCTAACCCTCTTAACCCTAATCCTGAAGAAACCCCTGAAGGTGTTGAGGACGTGGAGCTTAGTCTTGGTAAGAAGCAAAGGTGTGTCAAACCTAGGGCACAAGAAGTATTTATTGATTGGGAAGAAGATTTTTAGTGGAAAGATACCATGGACATGGTGGCGACAGTCCTAGTAGGCAGAGTCAGGGGAAGAAACTACACTATGGCAAGACTTAAGCAGTGGGTTGCGGAAATATGGGGCCATCACCTGGCTGATCTACCTTTTATTCAAACATTTGTTCCTGGCTGGTTTTCTCTATGCTTCGCACGAGAAGAACACACCAATTGGGTCTTATCCTCTTTCTGGCACATTGAAAAGGCCCCGGTTATGTTAAGGAGATGGAGTCCACTTTTTAACCCGGACAGGGAACAACCTGGGGCCTTGCTAATTTGGGTCCATCTCCATGGACTGCCACTCCATTTCTGGATCGAAGATATCTTCATAAGAATTGGGAATTCTCTGGGTACATACCTAGACTATTATAGATCCTATCTCTCTACTGGGGTAATGGCCTATGCACGGATATTGGTTCATCTGGACATTAGATGAGGGTTACAGGAAAAAGTCACTCTTCGATGGAGGAACTATAACCAGATCCAGATACTAGACTATGAGGGAGTCCCCTTTCATTGCGGACATTGCCACAAGGTGGGACACCTCTACAAGAACTGCCCTCTTCTCACCAAATCAAAGGAAGGCAACAAAGGGAAGACCTCTTCAGCCAAGGGATCTTAGCCATAGGCGGATCACTCAGATGATGCAGATCAAATGGACACTAATGCAGATGGATCTAGGCTTCCCTCGATGGCTCCAAAGAAGCAGAGGAAAGCACCTCTTCGACCACCTTCACCTTCGCTGACTAGGTCTAAGGCAGTCGCTGGAGTTGCGCTATCTTCGAGTATGTCCAATCCTATCCCTTGCTCTGCATCTATTAATTGTACATCTGCTCATAAGGATAATTCTAAGGGAACTCGGCAGGACCCGGATAAGCCTCAACCCAGTCTAAGCCACCCGGTTTGTCCCCTCAATTCTCATGTACCTGTTCCATCCCATACTGCCCCTACCACCTTAGTGGAGACACCATGGGAATTGAACCCTGGATCTGATCCCACCCCTCACCGATATCACCTCCGATCGCATACTCAGACACCAATGCCAGATGCTATTGGCATTGGACTTGTCCCTCCCTCCACCACTCTGAAGCTCCCTCGAGGCAGACCTTCCTCCCTGTCAAAAGCTAAACAAAAGGCAGGAATGGAGGTGGCCACAGGAAAAAAACTTACTCTTGATAGGGTCCTTAGAGCACAGATCCCCCTGGAGTCATCTCCCCCATGAAGGTACTCTCCTTCAATTGTAGAGGGATTGCTAGTCCCGAGAAAAAACTAGCACTAAGGAGGCTTCTCTAGAAGGAGCCGATTGATCTGGTCTTCCTATAAGAAACCTTGTGTGCGATCGATACAATTTCCCCTCTAATGGAATCCATGCTCCCGGGATGGAATTTCCAAGCTATTGATGTAAATGGCCGCTCGGGGGGCATCGCTCTGGGTTACAACTCCCACTCAATAAATATAAAGGGAACTTGGGGGAGACATAGGCTTCATTGGGGTGGATATATATTCTATTGAGCTAGGAACAGAGGTCAGAATGATAAACATATATGGGCCCTACCACCATCGAGAGAATTTCTGGGAGCGACTTTTGTCAGCTAACATTTTACAATCTGATAATATCATACTAAGAGGAGACCTTGATTTCTCTCTAGGCTTCTCAGAGTCTTGGGGGCACCATGCACAAGCTGACCCCTTAGTGGTCTTCTTTCAGCAGCTCCTAGATTCACACAATCTCATTGATATCCCATCTGCCAAAATTACCCCGACCTGGAGGAATAAAAGAAGCATGGAGGATAGCGTTTCCAAGAGACTCGATTGTTTCCTCATCAAGGAATGATTCCTGGAGCAGGACTTCACTTATTGCCAGTGGGTGGGATAGGGTGGCCTCTCATAACACCTACCAATTTACCTTTACATCCAAGGCAATGTTAGCAAACCACGATCACCTTTCAAATTCAATTCTACGTGGTTGAAAGATAACTCCTATATACGCCTTGTCATAGACTTTTGGAAGGCCCACCCACCTGCAAGCAAAGGGAACATAACTGAAGGGTTCGTGGCCAACTTGAAGGAATTGAAGAAGTTATCCAAGATATGGGCACATAATAAGAGGAGTGCAGAAGAACATGTGTTAAATAATATCGAACTAGATATTGCCAATCTGGAGGACAACAGTGGGGGTACCTTCCCTTCAAATGAACTCAGGGAGAAGCTCACAAATTTAATAGCCAAATGTGGAAACATTCTCAAGGAAATGGAGGAAACTTGGAGATTGCGGAGCAGAGTTATTTGGCTGAAGGAAGGTGATGATAATTCCAATTTTTTCCATAAATTTGCAAATGGAAGGAAAGTTATTAATATTATATGGAAATTGACAAATGAGCAAGGAGTTGAGGTGGACACGTTCCCTCACCTGGCCTCCCTGGCTACCTCTCACTTCAAACAGGTTTGCCAGGCCCGCCCTAATTCTACCCTTGCGGAGATCATTAGAGTAGCACAGCTTTTCCCTCGATTTATCGAAAAAGAGGATGCTATGGATCTTTATAGAGAAATCACACTAGGGGAGTTGGAGGCCACCCTGAAATGTTTTAAGAAGGATAAGAGCCTTGATCCATATGGTTGATCGATAGAGTTCTATTTCGCCTTTTTTGACATTCTAGGACAAGATCTGCTCAAGGTCATCAAGGAATGCAGGAGGACTGTCTATATGCATGGGGCCATCAATTCCACTTTCATTTCCCTCATCCCCAAATCAGACAATCCATCATCTTTCAATGATTTTAGACCCATATCCCTGTGTAACTACCTATACAAAATCATATCCAAAATCATTGCAAACCACCTCTACCCCATCATTTCCACCCACATATCTTCAAAACAATTTGCCTTCCTATAGTATTGTCAAATACATGAGGCCATAGGAAAAACCCAAGAAGTATTGCACTCCATTAAGACTAAGAAGATCAAAGGTATGATCCTCAAGGATTATCTATCAAAAGCTTTCGACCGAGTAAGTTGGCTTTACATCAGAATTCTCCTTACTCATCTAGGATTTCCTATGGAAGTCATTAAATGGATCATGTGTTGCATTACCAATATATCCTTTAGTGTCATGATAAATGGGGCTGCATCTCCTTTCTTTGGCTCTAAAAGAGAGCTCAGAGAGGGGTGCCCATTATGTCCCCTATTTTTCCTCCTAGTCATGGAAGGGCTAAGCAGACTGATCAAGGACATGGACCATAAGGCGGGCTCTCGGGAATCAGGGTATCAGATAGATGCATGATAACACACCTCCTTTTCATGGATGATGTGCTAATGTTTCTAAATGGGGGGATAGGAGACCTTACCACCATCCAACACACCATCAATCTATTCAAAACCACTACAGGCATGATCATTAATAACTCAAAATCCACCATAACAGTTTCAGAATGCTCTCCTCATGAGATACACTTTGCATTACAAAGGTTCCCATTTACCCTGATGCAGCTAGATGAAGGCCTCCGATACCTGGGATACAGACTGAAGCCACTCGGATATAAAATAGTGGACTGGATATGGTTGATTTCTAAGCTCGAGAGAAGACTTAATATATGGTATCATAAGCATCTTTCCAGAGCCAGAAGATTGGTGCTCATCAAAGCGGTTCTGGAGGCCACCCCCATTTACTGGATGTCCCTCGCATGGATTCCAAGAGGCATCCTCAATAGAATACAAAACCTCTGTTGCAGATTCCTGTGGAAAGGCAAACAAACAGGGAGGATTTATGCATGGGAAAAATGGGATCTTCTATCTATCCCTAAGAAATGGGGTGGTTGGGGTATAAATAATTTGGAAGATTTCTCCTCTGCACTTGTAGCTAAGCTAGGGTGGCAATTAGTCACCACTAACAGCCTCTGGACCAAAATTGTAATTGCAAAGTATATTTAACCATTAAGGCCATTGGACTGGCTGAGGCAATCAAGCTGGAACAAATCTGGGGTCTCAAATATATGGAAAGCGGTTCTGAATTCAATCTCACTTATATGGGATGGCCCTACATGGATAATATCTTATGGGACATCTGTTCGCATAGGCCGTGACGCTTGGATAGGATGTGGGAATGCACACCTGCTACTTGAAGGCTTACTCTGAAACCTTAATGAGAAAGGAATCACACACTTAATACACATTTTGGACCAGGAGAGATCAACTTTCTTGCACCAAGCATGGAATTCAACCCATAGCCTGTTCCTTCCTATACAGTGGCACCAATCTTGGAGAACTTACACAACAGCCCTCACTGAGTCTCACATTTGAATAAGAGAAGGGGAGGATGAGATTACATGGGCCATCACAAAAAATGGTTGGTACTCCCCAAAAGAGGGGTATCTACATCTGGCCAATCGACACAAGCCTCACCACATAGATTCATGGTGGAAAGGAATGTGGAAGCTCAAAGCACCTCCTCGAACAAGATTACTCATGTGGTCCATACTGAAGAATAAGGTACCAACGGGAGACAACTTGAACAGAAGAGGGAAATATGGACCTTATTGGTGTTGCCTTTGTAAGGATAGCACTGAAACATTGGATCACCTATTTCTCTCATGTCCCATCACAATCGAACTTTGGAGCTCCATTCTATCTCACACACCCTCATCCACCAGCTGGAGGGGACAGACCACTAAGGAGGTATGGGAAAACTGGTGGTCATTTGTACCTACTCCGAAAGCTAGGAACCTCCCCCTACTCATTAGTTGGGAAATTTGGATAGCTAGGAACCGCACCATCTTCCAGGACTCCGCCCCCCATTGGCCATCCATCATAGCCAGAATTCTAGCTGACTACAACGCACTACCCGAGGACGATGCCAACTCTCCTCCCAGAATTATCATCCCTGAGTCCATTGATCACTCACAGCCCTGGGCATATTTTGATGGATCGGCACAAGAGACAGGATGTGGTGGTGGGGCAGCACTATATATAACAGATTCACACTTCTATCATATTCAAATGGGACTTGGAAATGGCACAAACAACTATGCAGAGCTCATCACTGCAAAATATCTCATACAATTTGCAATCGAAAAAAATTGTCATAATCTACAAGTTTTTGGTGACTCAAAAATTGTTTGCAACTGGATTAACAAAACATCAACATGTCATGCATACACATTGCGACACATATTGGATGAGGTGCATAGATACATTACATATTTTGACAATTTTGCATGTCACCATATCTATAGGGAACATAACACACTCGCTGATAAACTTTCCAAAGAGGAAGCGATCAGGCCATACAACCTCTAGATGATCTAGGAGCAGTGAGAAGGAGAACAGTACCAGTACTACCACCGCTCATACATGGACCATGCAGCTCAGGCTCAATAGGAGCCTGAAATCATTTGATTATTGACCTGTTAGTTTTATTTATATTTATTTTTCTTATACATAAACAACACATGTTTACAGGAATACTCTCTGCGTAGAGTAATAAAATTTTGAGATTATTAAACATCACTTTTTTAAGGACTGTCTCCCTGTGTGGAGAAAATATTTTTGTTTCTTAAATTTGGACAGGCACACAGCCTACAAAATCATGCATATGCTTATAGCATCTACAACATGTAATTTTCCTTTCTTAATGAAAATTACGATTTTTCCAAGGGGAAAAAACATTAAACCCTAGGGATATAAACCCTAAAATTAATAAACCCAAGGTATTAATATTGTAAACCATAGCCTTAATATTAAACCTTAGGAATTTATAAACCTAAGGGACTAATATTATAAACTCAATGGATTATAAACCGAGGGGAATAATTTTAAACCCAAGGGATTGATATTATAAACCGAGGGGAATAATTTTAAACCCAAGAGATTGATATTATAAACCGAGGGGAACAATTTTAAACCCAAGGGATTGATATTATAAACCTAAGCGAATAATTTCAAACCCAATGGAATAATATTAAACCCTAGGAATATAAACCCTATGATTAATATTATAAACCCTAAGAATTTATATTATAAATCCAAGGTATTTATATTAAACATTAGGATTAATATATAAACCATATGATAATATTCTACCATAGGAATATGAACCCTTATATTAATAAACTCAAGGGATTGATATTATAAACACAAGGCATTAATATTAAAACCCCAAGGCATTAATACTAAAAACCCAAAGAATTTTAAATACAAGGGAATAACATTAAACCTTAGGGTTAATATTAAATCCTAGGAACATAAACCCTAAGTTTAAAAAACCTAAGGGATTAACAATATAAACCCAAGGGTTTATAAACTAAATGGATTAATATTAAACCATAAGGTTAATATTATAAGCCATAGTATTAATATTAAACCTTCACAATATAAACCCTATGATTAATATTAGAAACCCTAGGATCAATATTATAAAACTATGAGATTAATAAACCCATTAGATTAAGATTAAAAATCAGAGGGATTATAAAGCCAAGGGAATAACATTAGAAACTAGGATTAATATTAAACCCTAGGAATATAAAACCTAAGATTAATATTATAAACCTTAGGATTAATATTATAAACACAAGAGATTAATACAATAAATCCAAGGAATTTATAAAACTAAGGGATTAATATCATAAACCCAAGGGATTAATATTATAACCCTAAGGAAATAATTTTAAACCCAAGGGATTAATATTATAAACCCAAAGGAATAATTTTAAACCCAAGGGAATAATATTAAGCCCTAGGATGAATATTAAATCCTAGAAATATAAACCCTAAAACTAATATACCCAAAGGATTAATATTGTAAACCCTAAGCTTAATATTAAACCCTATGATTAATATTATAAACCCAAAGAATTTATATTATAAACCCAAGGGAATTATATTAAACCTTAGGATTAATATATAAACCCTATCATAATATTATACCATAAGAATATGAACCCTTAGATTAATAAACCCAAGGGATTGATATTATAAACCCAAGGCACTAATAAAAACAAGGGATTAATACTAAAACTGAAAAACCCAAAGGATTAATATTGTAAACCCAAGATATATAAACCTTAAGGTAAATATTATAAACCCTAAAACAAACATGGTTGACCATGATTGATTTTCATATTGAGACAATATTTGTCACAATGCAATGTTGGACCATGGTTGACCATGATTGATTTTCATATTGAAAGAATCATTGTCACAATGTGATGTTGGACCATGGTTGACCATGATTGACTATGGTTGGTTTTAATATTGACAATCTTTGTCACAATGCGACATTGGACCATGGTGAAAATAACATTAAACCGTAGGTTTAATATTAAATACTAGGAACCTAAACACTAAGATTGATAAACCAAACAGATTAATATTATAAACGCAAGGGATTATAAACTAAAAGGATTAATATTAAACCCTAAGATTAATATTATAAAGCATAGGCTGAATATTAAACCCTTAGAATATAAAGCCTATGATTAATATTAGAAACCTTAGGATCAATATGATAAACCCAAGAGATTAATACTATAAATCCAAGGAATTTATAAACCTAAGGGATTAATATTATAAACTCAATGGATTATAAGTCGAGGGGAATAATTTTAAACCCAAGAGTTTAATATTATAAACCTAACAAAATAATTTTAGATCCAAGGGATTAATATTATAAACCTAAGGGAATAATTTTAAACCCAAGGGAATAATATTAAACCCTTAGAATATAAATCTTAAAACTAATAAACCCAAGGGATTAATATTGTAAACCCTAGGCTTAATATTAAACCCTATGAACGTAAACCCTAGGAATTTATAAGCCTAAGGGATTAATATTATAAACTCAATGGATTATAAATCGAAGGGAATAATTTTAAACCCAAGGGATTAATATTATAAACCTAAGGGAATAATTTTAAACCCAAGGAAATAATATGAAACCCTAGGAATATAGACCTTAAAACTCATAAACCAAAGGGATTAATATTGTAAACCCTAGGCTTAATATTAAACCCTAAGAATATAAACCCTATGATTAATATTATAAACCCTAAGAAATTAATTATAAACCCAATGGATTATAAACCTAATGGATTTATATTAAACCCTAGGATTAATATTTAAACCCTATCATAATATTCTAGCCTAGGAATATGAAACCTTAGATTAATAAACCCAAGGGACCGATATTATAAACACACGACATTAATAAAAAAAGGAGGTCAATACTGAAAATCCAAAGGATTAATATTGTAAACCCAAGCTATATAAACCCTAAGAAAAATATTATAAACCCTAAAACAAACATGGTTGACCATGGTTGATTTTCATATTGAGACAATATTGTCACAATGCGATGTTGGACCATGGTTGGCCATGATTGATTTTCATATTGAAAGAATCTTTGTCACAATGTGACGCTGGACCATGGTTGACCATGACTGACTGTGGTTGACCATAGTTGATTTTAATATTGACAAGCTTTGTCATAATGTGACATTTGATCATTTCCTAAAACTAATAAACCGAAGGGATTAATATTGTAAATGCTAGGATTAATATTAAACCCTAATGTAAACCCTCAAAATTTATAAAGCTAAGGGATTAATACTATAAACTCAATCGATTATAAACCGAGTGGAATCATTTTAAACCCAAGGGATTAATATTATAAACCTAAGGAAATACTTTTAAACCAAAAGAAATAATGTTAAACCCTAGGAATATAAACCCTAAAACTCATAAACCCAAGCGATTAATATTGTAAACCCTAGGCTTAATATTAAACCCTATGATTAATACTATAAACCCTAAGAATTTATATTATAAGCCCAATCGATTATAAACCCAAGGGATTGATATTATAAACACAAGGCATTAATAAAATAATGGATTAATACTGAGAATCCAAAGGATTAAAATTGTAAACCCAAGGTATATAAACCCTAAGATAAATATTATAAACCGTAACAAACATGGTTGACCATTGTTGATTTTCATATTAAGACAATAATTGTCACAATGCAGTGTTGGACCATGGTTGACCATGATTTATTTTCATATTGAAATAATCTTTGTCACAATGTGATGTTGGACCATGGTTGACCATGGTTGATGTTAATATTGACAAGCTTTGTCATAATGCAACATTCGACCATTTCCTAAAGCTAATAAACCCAAGGGTTTAATATTGTAAATCCTAGGCTTAATATTAAACCCTAGCAATGTAAACCCTGGGAATTTATAAACCTAAGGGATCAATATAATAAACTCAATGGATTATAAACCATAGGGAATGATTTTAAACCCGAGGGAATAATATTAAACCCTAGGAATATAAACCCTAAAACTCATAAACCCAAGGGATTAATATTGTAAACCCTAGGCTTAATATTAAGCCTTGGGAATATAAACCCTATGATTAATATTATACACCCTAAGAATTTATATTATAAACCCAATGGATTATAAACCTAAGGGATTTATATTAACCTTAAGATTAATATATAAACCCTATCATAATATTGTACCCTAGGAATATGAACCCTTAGGTTAATAAACCCAAGGGATTGATATTATAAACACAAGGCATTAATATAAGAAAGGGATTAATATTGGAAATACAAAAGATTAATATTGTAAACCCAAGGTATATAAACCCTAAGATAAATATTATATCCTAAAACAAACATGGTTGACCATGGTTGATTTTCATATTGAGACAATATTTGTCACAATGCGATGTTGGACCATGGTTGACCATGATTGATTTTCATATTGAAAGAATATTTGTCATAATGTAACATTGGACCATGATTTATCATGATTGACAATGGTTGAACATGGTTGATTTTAATATTAACAAGATTTGTCACAATGCGATAGTCAACCATTGTTGACCATGGTTTTGACAATGTGGCGTTGGACCATGAGACAATCTTTGTCACAATGTGACCATAGTTGTTGATGATAATTAACCATGATTGACTGTGGTTGACCATGGTTGACCATGATTGATTTTCATTTTGAGACAATCTTTGTCACAATGCGACATTTGACCATGGTTGACCATGATTGAATATGGTTGACTATGGCTGATTTTCATATTGAGACAATATTTGTTACAATGTGATGTTGGACCATGGTTGACCATGAATGACGATGGTTAATGATGGTTGAACATGGTTGATTTTCATATTGAGACAATCTTTGTCACAATGTGACATTGGACCATGGTTGGCCATGGTTATAAATCTAAATGATTTTTATTAAACCCTAGGATTAATTTTATAAACCATATGAATAATATTATACCCTATGAATATGAACCCTTAGACCAATAAACCCAAGGGATTGATATTATAAAGCAAAGAAACTAATAAGCGTAAGGGATTAACACAAAAACCCAAGGTATTATAAACCCAAGGTAATAATATTAAACCCAAGGGTTTAATATTATAAACCCAAGGAATATAAACCCTAAAATAAACATGGTTGATCATCGTTGACCATGGTTGATTTTCATATTGACACACGCTTTGTCACAATGCAACATTCGACCATGGTTGAGCATGAGTGATTTTCATATTGAGACAATCTTTGTCACAATTCGATGTTAGACTACGGTTGACCATGGTTGTCCATGATTGACCATCGTTGTCCATGGTTGAGCATGATTGATAATTGTTGACCATGGTTGAGGATGGATGACCATGGTTGACTATAATTGCCAATGACTCAACATAGTTGATTTTCATATTAAGAAAATCTGTCACAATGCAACATTTAACTAAAGTTGACCATGATATTTAATGCTATGAATATTATTTAATATCATTAATATTAATATTAATAATTAATGTTAAAATTAATATTTATAAATATTAATAATACTAAATTTAATATTAATATTTATTTTCATATTAATTTATATTAATACTAAAACTAAAATTAATATTAATAAATAATATTAAAACTAATTAATATTTAATGTTAATGATATTAATAATAGAATATACTAGTTAATATTAATAATACTAATAAATTAAAATAATAATAATAAAGAATAATATTAATAATTTATTTTTATTTTTATTTATTTATTTATTTTTTGTTAAGGAGTTGTTTTTAGTGTGACTTTTTGGGCTTTTTGGTGCTGGAATCCAGTGGAAAGATTTGAGGTGAAATCTTGATTTGTGTTATTTAGGCTCGTTTTTTCACTGTATATATGGATCAACACTCTAGAAAACCTTAGGGCACTTCAATTGTGCAAGGGTTACCCATCAAGCTTGTGATTTCAATAAATTCCTGCAGGATTTTAGAGAAATTACACTGAAAAGACTCACTAAAAAAATTTCCAAAAAATCTCACTAAAGACAACTCCTTATTGTTAATGCTAAATGTTGTTAGTATTATCTATTCATATTAATGTTATTAATAATTATCAATGATGTTATTAATAACTATTATTATTATTATTAATATTATTTAAGGTTATTAATATTAAAATTAGAATTAATTTTTATAAATATTAATAATATTAAAAGTAATTTTAATATTCCTGTTCATATAAATTAATAGTAATATTAATAATTAATATTAATAATTAATATTAAAATTATTAATATTAAAATTAAAATTAATAATAATATTAAAATTAATATTGATAAATATTATTAAATGTTATTAATATTAACATTTATTAATTAATATTAATATTAATAAATAAAATAATAATAATAACCATACTATTGAAAAGAAATTAGAATTCGATCTGCTCTGCAAAAATGCGGTGTTGTGGAAAGAATTGTGGCTGCGGCAATGACTACAAAGGGTGCAAAAAAAACCCTCGGCCTCAGTGATCAAATTTGAAGGTCTTCTCTTAATTTCATTTGGAAGGGCATATATTCATTTAACCCTTCAAGGATGAAAGGTTATAAAAAATAATTCACTTCTACTGAAAGGTATATATTAAATAAACCCCTCAAAAAAATTCCATAATGAAATAATGTCATTCTAAATCTTTAAAATCTTTAAAATTTAAAGAGTAGCTTCAATAAAACACTATAAAATCTCAATATAACTAGTAAATAAACAAAAAAATATCTCAAATTCCATTAAAAAAAGGTAAACATATGTTTCTTCTATTCATTTGATGATCTTCAAAAGTATTTGGACATACATAATCAAAAATATAAATATATTTTCCCAATGGAAATGGATTTCTAGTTTTCATTTATTTCCATAAATCATAAGTATCATTCCAATCTACCTCATTTACAACATGATGTGCATTTAGAGATAGAAACATTAACATATCTAGTGTATCCAATGAAAGTCTTTATCTATCATCATTTTCTATCCTGTTTAATTTTCAGAAATCTCTTTCACACACTGATGTGGTTGTTGGGATAACAAAAATAACTTTCCATAATTGCACAAAATATGGAAAGTCTTCAAACCATTCATGTTCATCTCCACATAGGTCTCATGCCATACATATGCTTTTTAGGGTATGATTTACAAAAAGCACAAATAAATTCATTCATTTCACCCAAACATCTAGCAGTATCCATAATAGATGATTCCCCAACAGTAAAAATTTTCACATAAACATTTCAACTATATTTTTCTTGGAGAGTCTATATCATTCACTTCTTCATAATAATGTTGAGAAGTGAAAAAAGTATCCACATTAAATACATGTAAATCTATGAATCTCTTATCTAAAGATTTAATCACCTTTACAATAAAACATTTTCCCAAAAGAATACAATGATATAGTAGCCCTGAATATTTTCATATTTGGACAAATTTTGAACCTCAATGGATGTAAATGTACCATACTTGTCGTATCTGCAAATTCAAGGGTTCATCTTTATACTTTAACTAAAAAAGAAGACATATGCACTGCATCTACACCAAAAATGCTTTCCAAAAATCGTTTACGAAGCATGCTAATAGAAACATATAAAGTAGTGGCAATATATGTAATATCAACATGATCCTCTTTGAACTTTTGATTCAACTTATTTAATTCAAAGAGCATGTTTGCAAGTATATGGATGAAAATTTTCACTTGAAATATTGTTGCCAACTCATACATTTTTTTCTCCACTAACTCCCAATCCTAAAAAATAATGCATGAGTTTAACAAGCCTTTCCATGACCTTTCCTCTAGAGATCCACCTAATTTGATGAATTTGTAAGACCACTAACTTAGTGATTTGAAATGTATACATGAGCTCTCTCAACTTTCCATGTGCTTTAGTTGATTTTCCAAGCCATGAATAAACTTTGTTTCAAATTTGTTAATATATTGCAACTCTAGAAAATGAGATGAAGCCTCATTGATTGTTAATGCTTCATTGTGAGCTATGCAATGGATAACTAATAAATGAGGAGAATACAAAGCTTAGGAGATAAACCTTCATGAATACTCCTCATGGAAGATGCACCATCTGAACCAAAACCAACAAAATTCATCAAATATAAATCCATTTATGCTAAAAGAGTTCTCACTAGATCATACATACATTGAGCTATTCCATCCTTTATTTGAAGTAAACATATAAACTTTGTTAAACACTGACCTCTTCCTCCATTCGTTAAATATGTAATATAAACAATCAGTTAATGTTCCATAATTTGATCAGTGCTTTCATTAACTGAAATTGACTAAAATGACCTATGTAAAATATTCTCTTTTAGATTGTCCAATACACCTGTTGGGTCCCTATAATACTAGTGATTACCCCATTACTATTTTAGTTATACCCCTTATTAATATTGTTATGCCCCTATTGCCCCCATATTGTTATTACTGTGCCCCATAGAATCCCTCTATTGTTATTTTTTGGCTTTATATTATTATTGTTAGGTCGGCTGGATTATATTGTGACTCCTTAGAATCCTATATATAGAAAGGAGGTTTTGTCATTTGAATCATCGAAGAATTGTTCATTTATGTAATGTAAAGGAGGTTGCCCCCTCGAAGAGGCTGAATTATAAGGCGTTGATCTATCTTTTCTATCTTTTCTTGAGTTGGTTTCTTAACATTTGGTATCAGAGTTTTGGATTCTAGGGTTTCGCTGCTCCAAACAGGTCATCGTGGTATTTTCACTATAAATTTTTTTCTGCGACGTTTCAGAAGTTTAAAAAAAAATCCATCTGAGAAGAATTCACGCTAAACCTCGGGTCCGAATTTCAGAGCTTTTCGCGCTATATTTGCGGAGATATGATCTGAGGAAGTTGGTAGTTTTGCAGACTCCTGAATTACATTCCAGACAGGTGACTTGGGAAAAATCGTCATAACTTTCTCTCTGGGGATCGGATTGACATTTCGTAAGAAGGTACAGAAAGAGGACGGACTGTAGTTTGTTGTATGCATTTTTCAGATCCAAAGGTCGAAACAATGACTCGTGGCACGTCGTACAAGTTTGCTCTACTGAACAAGTATATAATCAAGTCACTGTGGGAGATTTCGCATAACTCTTCCTTGGAGAATCCAATTTGGGTCAGACTTGTGGCATTGAAAGAGGACACAGAGGGATACTGTAGGTCACAAATTTAGAACTGGATGATCCAAAATTACAGAGATACATCAGATTCAATATCAGGCTCCTACAAAGTGAAAAAAGGTGTGTAGTTTTTTTTTAATTTTTGCATAAGATTGGTTTGAAAAATTAGTTTGAAGGAATTCAAAGGACATAGTAAAGCATTATTATTGGTAATTGATGCCCCGAGGAAAGAAAATGCAAACACCTAGTAGGCAACCTGAAAGCTCTAGCATGACCCATGAAGAAGAGGAAGAAATGCAACATGATATATCAAAATTACGAGACCAAGTGCAACAATTGTCACTTGCACAAAAAGGAATAGAATCTAAGATGGATGGTTTAAAGAAATATGTAGAAGCTAAGATGGATGGTTTAAAGAAAGGCGTAGAAGCTAAGATGGACGATTTGAAGATAGATTTGAAGACAGACATGGACGAATTGAAGATAAATATGAATAAGTTGCTACAAGAAATGGTCACTAATGGTGAAAGGGTAGTAAAGGAAACTCATGATGACAACAAAAGAAATGTTAATCATGATTCCATAGACTCTAATGTTGGATCGAAGACCCACAATATTCCAAAAATCGATATGAGGAAGTTTGATGGCAAGGATCCCACCACATGGATATTATCTAGATGGAGCAATTTTTCGATCTCAATAATGTGCAAAACACACAAAAGGTACGTATGACAACTTTATATTTGGAACCAAATCAGTTTGTATGGTATCAATGGCTTTACTCTCGTAAACAATTTATCACTTGGGCAATTTTTATGGAAGAATTGATAGCACATTATGAGGATACAAAAAGCAACACTTTTTTTAGCCAATTGATAAGTCTCAAACAAAAGGGTTCAATAATGGAGCACATTGAGGAGTTCCAAAAATTTGAACATAAAGGTAAAAGATATTCCAGAGGAGCATAGGATTGATGTGTTCATAGGGTCTTTAAAGGATAATATCCAACATGATGTTCGCCTTTGGGAACCTGATTCATTAGAAAAGGCGTTCAGGTTAGCAAGAAAAATGGAAAGCAAAATTATGGCAACCAGGAAGCATACCACTCACAACTATAAAGACGGAAGTGTTGTTGCCCCTAGTCTTCCACAACCTATAAGGTTGACACCACAAAAAGTGGAAGAAAAAAGAGCAAAAGGGCTTTGTTACAGTTGTGATAGCAAATACACTAAAGGTCATAAGTGTGCTGAGAAGAAATTATTCTACATAGATTGTGAAGAGGAAGAAGAAAAGGAGCAAGAAAGGTCAAAAGAAGAGGATATACTCTAGGAAAAAAGCCTAGATGAAGAACAAATAAATCCAACCATATCTTGTAATGCATTGGCGGGAATTACCACTCCTCAAACCATCAAGATAGAAAGAAAAATCAAGAAGAAAAAGGTAACAGTGTTGATTGATTCAGGAAGCACCCACAATTTTATTCATTGTAAGGTAGCAAAAGAATTGAATTACTTCCTATATCCAGCACCAGAGTGTCAAGTGATGATTGCGAATGGAGGAACAATAAATTGCTTTGGAAAGTGCCATAATATCAAGCTATCCATGGGAGAATATGTATTGACTAGCCCAATGCTTTCCATTCCAATGGGAGGTGCTGATGTTGTACTAGGAGTCCAATGGCTATAATCTTTGGGTACAATAGCTTTTAATTTTCAAGAACTTTTCATCAAATTTTCCACGGAAGGAAAGGAAGTTGAATTAAGGGGTATTGCAGGGAAACCAGGAAATATAATTAGCTCTAATGGTATGACAAAGCTTCTAAAAAAGGAGCAAAGAGGTGTAATTGCACAATTATGTTTGCTAGATGTTTCCACATCGGAATCATCTATTTCTCCAGATCTCCAAAAAGTCCTGGACAAACATTCCAAGGTATTTGAGACTCCCAAATGTCTCCCACCTATGCGTGATCATGATCATGCTATTCATCTGATTCCAGGAAGTGTTCCTCCAAACATCAGGCCGTACAGATATCCCTATGTCCAAAAGAGTGAAATTGAACGTATGGTTGTAGAAATGCTAGAGGCTGGTATAATTCAATCGAGTCAAAGTTCTTTCTCTGCTCCTGTAGTATTGGTGCACAAGAAGGATGGATCATGGTGCATGTGTCCGGATTATAGGGAGCTCAACAAGCTCACTATTAAAGATAAGTTCCCCATTCCTGTCATTGATGAATTACTGGATGAATTGCATGGATCAATTTACTTCACCAAGTTGAATCTTCGTTCAAGATATCATCAAATCAGAATGAAGACTGAAGACATTCCGAAAACAACATTTAGAACTCATGAAGGTCATTATGAATTTTTGGTCATGCCTTTTGGCCTTACCAATGCACCTTCAACATTTCAAGGTTTGATGAATTCAATTTTCAAACCATTCCTTAGAAAATTTGTGTTAGTATTTTTTGATGATATACTAATCTACAACAAGTCTTGGAAGGATCATGTTGAACATGTTGACAGGGTGCTACAACTATTGGAGGAGAAACAATTATATGCAAAAAGATCCAAATGTTTCTTTGGAGTCCAGGAGGTGGAATATCTGGGTCATATTGTATCTCATGAAGGAGTTAAGGTAGACCCTAGCAAAATTAAAGCCATTAAGGAATGGAAAATCCCCACATCCATAAAGCATCTGCGAGGATTTCTCGGGTTGACAGGGTATTATCGCAAGTTTGTTAAGAATTATGGGAGAATAGCCGTACCTCTAACAACATTATTGAAGAAAGATGCATTTTCATGGACTCCGGAAGCAACAAAGGCCTTTGAACATCTTAAAGAGGCAATGTGCCAAGCACCGGTCTTAGCTACACCGGACTTCAAAAAAACCTTTATTGTGGAATGTGATGCTTCAGGAAATGGAATTGGTGCTGTTCTAATGCAAGATTAAAGATCCATTGCTTTTGAGAGTCGTCCAATCAAGGGAAAGTTTTTAAGCAAAGCTATTTATGAGAAGGAAATGTTGGCAATACTCCATGCACTTAAGAAATGGCGACCCTACCTAATGGGAAGACACTTCAAGGTAAAAACGGATCATGATAGCCTTAAATACTTTTTAGAACAAATATTATCCTCTGAAGAGCAACAAAAGTGGGTCACAAAGATGTTGGGTTATGACTTTGAAATCATCTACAAAAAAGGGAAGCAAAATGTGGTGGCAGATCCACTCTCAAGAAAGGATGAGGATGTGGAAGCATTGTTGTGCGCCATTTCTATTATCCAACCATATTGGATAAACGAAGCAAAGGAGGAATGGAAGAATGATGAAGAAGTGTGGGCACTTATTCGAAAGTTACAACAAGATTCCAGTGCGTCTCATACATTTAGCTGGCAAAATGATTCGTTATGGTACAAAGATTGCTTATACCTCTGTAAGAATTCCCAGCTAAAACAAAATATTCTTATGGAATTGCACACTTCTCCCTTAGGAGGGCACTCAGGATTTTTAAAAACTTACCACAAGGTTAAGAAGGAATTTTTTTGGGATGGACTTAAATCAGGTATTCAAAAGTTTGTGGTGGAATGTTTGGTTTGCCAACAAAATAAAGTTGAAACAATTAAGACACCGGGTCCATTACAACCTTTATCCATTCCAAGCCAACGTTGGGAGGAGGTTTCAATGGATTTTATCACAGGTTTACCCAAGTCTGATGGAAAGAGTGTCATCATGGTGGTAGTTTACAAACTTACCAAGTATGCAAACTTTTGTGCATTATCACATCCATTTAAAGCCAGTACAGTTTCTACTACATTTATGGAAACAATTCAAAAGCTACATGGAAACCCAAAGATTATTGTAAGTGACAGAGATCCCATTTTCACTGGAAATTTTTGGACAGAATTATTTTCTTGTCTTGGTACTCAGTTAGCTCATAGCTCATCTTATCATCCTTAATCTGATGGGAAAACTGAGATAGTAAACAAATGTTTGGAAGGATATCTTCGTTGCTTTGTATCTGATAAACAGACACAATGGGTCAAATGGTTGCCTCTGGCTGAATGGTGGTATAACACTTCCTTCCATACAGCAAAAAAAATGACCCCATTTATGGCACTTTATGGGTATCAACCACCATCCATCACATCATATTTAAGAGAAAATTCTAAGGTTCAGGTAGTGGAACATCACATCGAACATCAACAACAAGTCCTCCAACTCCTAAAGGATAACCTCGTGTTGGCATAGAATAGAATGAAACAACAGGCAGATCAACATCATAGTGAAAGAAGTTTTGATGTAGGTGATTGGGTATTCCTACGGCTACAACCATATAAGAAAATGTCCCTCAAGCAAGCTAAGAAGGATAATAAATTATCACCAAAGTATTATGGTCTGTACAAGGTGTTGCAAAAGATTGGTATTATGGCATACAAATTGGAGCTTCCTGCAGCTTCTCGATTGCACCCAGTTTTCCATGTCTCATGTTTAAAGAAGGTTATAGGCGACAAGCTCCCAGTTCAAACAATATTGCCAGAACTTGACGAGGAAGGAAAAATTATATTGGAACTGGAAGCAGTCACAGAAAAAATAACTCGACAACTACGAAATTGATCAATTTCAGAGTATCTTATCAAGTGGAAGAACTTATCCGCTGAAGATTCCACATGGGAGGATGAGAATTTTATGCAAAAGTATCCAGAACTACTCAAGCTTTGAGGACAACACTCTTTTGAAGGAGAGGGGCATGTTGGGTCCCTATAATAATAGTGATTACCCCATTACTATTGTAGTTATACCCCTTATTAATATTGTTATGCCCCTATTGCCACCATATTGTTATTACTGTGCCCCATAGAATCCCTCTATTGTTCTTTTTGTGGCTTTATATTATTATTGTTAGGTCAGCTGGATTATATTGTGACTCCTTAGACTCCTATATTTAGAAAGGAGGTTTTGTCATTTGAATCATCGAAGAATTGTTCATTTATGTAATGTAAAGGAGGTTTCCCCCTTGAAGAGGCTGAATTCTAAGGCGTTGATCTATCTTTTCTATCTTTTCTTGAGTTGGTTTCTTAACAACACCTCTTTAGCAACTTGAAGAAAATATTTTCCTGGTGTGGTATTTGTGTATGCAGAAAATTCATCTGTTAGAAGCATGGGTGGAGTGCATTTATACCAATTCAAGTCACATATTGACTTATACATTTATAAAGATAAATCATGTATAGTAAGAAAATACATGTTTTCAATCATTGATATAATTTTCTCCTTCCCAACATTTACCATTAGTTCTACATGTTTAGTGATTGGAATATTGCTTCAATCACTTTTTCCCTCCAAAAGTTGTCAAACAAAAATTGAGCTTTTGATTTTGCATGGCCACTTATACCACTAATTTCAAGAGTGGTAGTTCTTTCTTTGGAAAATGGAGTCTCACTTTTAAATTTAACATGTCAAGAACATTTTATCCTTTCATTACCATTAAATGTTTTAAAACATAAGCCCATGGAAACCTTGTATTCTATTTAGATTTGAATATTATTTTGTGTTTCTTTAATGGGTTTTCTATTTCAACAAGATCTACACTATTTGATTCATCATATTCATGTAGATGAGCATCAACTTCATTTTGAATATTACATGGTTGATTAGAATGTTGTGTAAGACCAAATGATTCAACAATTGACAATTTCATTTTATCCTTCTTAGGACGACCTATACAAGACATTTTTCAAGATTTACACTATTAAATAAATAAAAACAATAGAATAAGTAAATACATAAATTAAAAATCCCTTAGCAAGATTGAGCTAGAAAAATTTTAACCTTAGCAAGATGCCATAAGATTTGACTATAGATTTCTTGATAGGTTATTCATTGATTTGTTGAATTATGTTTAGTAACATTCAAGGAAACTTGTAGATTTATGATAGAAAACAAACACTTCATGAAAAATGGTACTTGGGCAAGAAATTTGTGTGGATTTAAGCAGCGAAGCAAAATAAGCAAGAGTTTGAATGAGAGAATTATAGTTGTGGAGTCCAATACCCTCAATATAAGATAGATATTATTTTCACAGTTGGTATATTCATATAATTATGACAATAAAAATTTTCACCATTAACAATGTAGAAAACAACTCGACCACCCATGCCTGGAATGGAAGGATGGTAAGCAGTTGCATTCAGGGTATCTAGCCATAATGTTGATTTCCTGGGGTGTGGATTCTATGGTGCCCAGGATACATTGTGTGACCACGAAGGCCGCCATTACTTCAAGGAGTGTTGCATTAAATAATCCATAGAATGAAAAACCAAATGTTAATGAAGATATGAGGATAATGAAAAATACCTTATAGTCTAGCGTCGAATGATAACTTTCCTTTTATGGATGATGGGTTGCAATTCAAATGAAAATGGAAAAAATGGATATAGGGAAAGAGAACTCAAGGATAATCACGGAGGAGCGAGAGCACGTGCATAGTTGTTGAATGGTTATTCAATGTGATTTGCTGCCCTGTGCTAGGTGTAATAGTATCATGATTGTTGCATGTCTTATTGTTGCAAGTTGCATCATGTTGGCGTAAGTTGGGGGCCTCAGGGAAACATCCACAAATCATGACATAACTATTAAATTGTATGAGGTCATTTGGACTTTGATTGGTCTCTTCTACAAAACTATCACTAGTCAGAGTGATTTATGCACTAGTACAGACTCGAAATTATCGTAAACTTAAAAAAGTATTGACAGGTTATTAAAAATATTTCCCTTCTTTTGAAATATAAAAAATTAATCTAACCTTTGTAATTGACGAGTGATTTTGATATTTTAATTTTTTTTCGAAGTGTAATTTTTTTTTAGCTCTTCTAGGAAGGGCCAGGAGCCTAAAGAAGGGCTAGGAAGGGTTCAATTTTGAATGCTGCTCGGCCTATCTCTTAGTGAGAAGACAGTGCAGGCGCCGCTATTTGCAACCACGGCTGGGATATTTTGAGGGTTTTGCAATTGTTGCGGGAAGACTGGGTGTTGGGCTTCTGGCGATTGCAAGTTTCCGTTGACTTTATTTTTTCCTTCTTCGGCCGATCTGATCCAGACATTAGATCCATCTCATGAGTCATCGCCAGGGCCCGATCCCGTTGCACATGGATACGGATTTGATAAAGGAATACTTGATGGGCTCGAATACTGGTACTCGCCTCCTGTGCGGGGATGGAAACTACAAATCCGGACGCTCGCCAGCTACAATCACCAGTCTGTTCTGTTGTGAAGATAGAACTTCCGCTCGGTGAAACGAGGGACGATTCAACCATGAACAAGGCACGAATCTCTATAGGATTATGGTGGCCTTGGCACAGATCTTACATTGCTGCCCGCTCATAGCCACAAAAGCAAATTCAGTCAGATAAGAAGCCAAAACCCCGGATCTAGCAACAGCTCGTCCACTCGTAACGATTCTCTTCATAGATCTGATGTTATAGAGATTCGATCTGGATAATCGCTATTCCCTGAGTGAATAGAGATGCCAAAATGGAGAAGCAGAACTAGATCTGGGGAGTCTGCATCGCCTCTCGACGGATCAGATCTGGTCTCCATCACAGTGGGTAGTTTCGTTGATCTGGCCATCGTTTGCTCGTCTCTTGTCAATCGAAGGTGGGAGATCTACACCAATTCACGTTTCCCTCGGAAAATCTATGGACTACAACCCCTTAACTTAGGATCTCGCGATACGTATGAAAAAAAGAAATTTTGGCGAAGAAAAATAAACGAGACCTGCATCATATACTCAAGGAAGGTTTTCCTATGGAAGTTTCGGGACCATAGTACACAATCCACTGGGGGAGACTAGCGATAGAAACTCGGCAAATAAGAATACACATACAACAGATTTGGATATGATCAAATCTTTATCAGAACTGTTCAAGGGAAGACAATTTTCCTGCGGATATGGAATGCGATGCGGATATAAGACCTAAAGTGCGAGATTAAAAAACAACAAGGTATATCACTAGGTCTGCAAAACTTGATTCATGGAGGACAAATACTACGAGAGAACCTCACCTTACAGGAGTGAGGCATGCATTGCCACTAATTCGACCATCATTCCCAACTTGAGATTGCAGGGAGGATGCCCCGAGACTAGCTCAAAAGGTACAAGTTCATTCAAAGACTCACTTAATGAGAAAAGAACCCCATACCAAACCAGCACCACTTCCAAATCTACCTAGGCCCTTATTACTGATAAAAAGTAATAATAACCATACTCATAAATTAAAATTTATTAATATTATTCTTAATACTAAAAATAATATTAATAATAATATTAAAAGGTTATTAATATTAATAATATTAATATTAAAATTTATTAATTAATACTAATATTAATAAATTAAAATAATAATAATAATAGACCATATTAATAAATTAAAATTTATTATTATTATTTTTAATACTAAATGTTGTTAATATTATTTATTAATATTAATGTTAATATTATTTATAGTAATAATGTTAATGTTATTAAGAATATTAATATTATTAATTAAATGTTATAAAATTTAAATATTATTAAGCTTTTGTGATTTATAATGTGGCGAGATCTTTTTCTCTGTTATGTAAATAAATCTAAGCATCACATCTCCATTGAGGAGGCCCAAGTGGTTGCAAGGGTTAATCATTTCCATCATCGTAATTTGAGGGAGACCCTAGAAATTGAAAAAATGCCCAATAATTTGAATAGAGACAATGGTTGGATTATTAGTAAAAGTTGGGTCCGTGTCCCCTCCTCCTAGGTTTTTAGGTTTCTTTTCGGGATATTTGTTTGTTTATTTATTTATGTACGTATCAGTGTTTTTTTAATAGTATTTGTTGTTGGTTTATTCTTCATTAGAGTTTATATTCTTGATCCTTGGTGTTTTCCTAAGTATTTTATCATCTTATTCGTTCTTAACTTCTTTTAGTATTTTTGTTATTTGTTTAATAAGCCTCGGTCCATATTTTATTGTTTATTGATTACTTTTCTTTGTATATATATATATATATATATATATATATATATTTCTTTTGACTTGTGTATATTTTTGTTTTATTTTATTTGTTTTCCATTAATTATTTGTTTTTTTTCTAGATTTTTTCTAGTAATAGATTTTTTAAATAATATTTGATTTTAATAAATTAATATAAATATTAATTTTCAAAAATTAATGGTTACTTATTAATATTTGTTTTTAATAAATGAATATCACAATTTAAATATTATTTTTTAAAAACTAGCCACTTAATAATATTTGTTATTAATAAATTAATATCATAATTTAAATATTATTATTCTAATATAGTGGTTACTTAAAATTATGGTCTATACATTGCTCTCTATTTAAGCCTTTGCTATTATGTGATTTCTACCAAAAGACTTTTCTTGTTATAATGTGTTTTAGGCGGAAAACTCTTCTCAAAAAAATACTAACGTTATTAATTTAATAATTTCAAAAATTTATTGTGATTAATAATATTACTAATATTATTTTCTAAATAAACCCATGGTATTAATATTATAAATTGTTGGGATTACCCAATAATATAATTAATATGATTAATAATATAATTAATGTTTGTGAGAGATTTTTCAGCGAAAATCACATGGAATACCATTTGTCGATGCGTTTCGAACCAACTTGTGTGGTTCATCTTCAGGACAAGTTGAAGAAACATATCAAGCTTAGCATGTTAAATAGTCTGAGCAGAGCCTCCAACGACTAACTTGACCAATGGCTAGTTTGACAAATCCTCCATGTGATTTTCGCCGAAAAATCTCTCACAAACTTGATATGGATCACAGAAGCCTGAACTCTATAATTAATGTTATTAAACATTCTAATGTTTCAATGTTTTGATTAATTAATTAATTAACCTTATATTAACTAAGGACTATTTTGAGTGAACAAGGTTGATTATTGTGGTAAATATAAAGATGATTAAGTTTGAATGTGTTATATTTGGCTATGTTTTACTAATATAATTGACTATAATAATTATGTACTAAGTAATTTTCCTTTTAATTATATATTAATGCTTTAATTAATATATCAATGTTAATAAATTAATAGTATTATTAATTAATATTAATATATTTATTTAAAGGTTTTAATTAATGTTTTAAGTAATTTTTTAATATTTAAATCATTTTTTATTTAATCAATTAAAATATCAATGTTAATGTGTTAAGATTGAAATTCAATTAATTATTATTGTTAATTAATTATTAACGTTGATATTTAATAAATTAATTAACACTCATAAATTAATTATTAATAAATTAATAAATTTATTAATACTGATATTTTAAATAATGTTTAAAGTAATTTTTTAATGTTTTAATTAATTAATTGATGTTATAGTGATTGAAGACTGCTTTGAGTGAATTAAGGTTGACTATTGTCAAATAAGATAAACATAAATTGATCAAATATAAATATACTCATATTTGACTTGGTTTGACTAATATGTTTAACTTTTTTTTCCCATAAGGAAAAATCGTAATTTCATTAATAAAGAAATTACATTTTGTAGATGCAAAGCATATTCAGATCACAACAAGACAAAAAAAAAGCAAAAATTGTTGCCTTGATCCACGCAGGGAGGCAGCAATATATAAGGCTGTAGGCCAAACCGTATCATACTGTTTATCCAAATTGTTTAAAAAACTGTCATTATATATATACAAGAAAATATGTTATGTGGCTGTCCATAACAAAACCAAATATATAACAGAAAAATTATGCTGGAAAATCCATGAAAGGCCGATGGAAGTATTGGTAGAAATCTCCCTCATGGTGTTCCCTGATCATCCAGATGCCCGGCTCCCCGAGCGCAACCTCTTTGGATAAGCTGTCAGCAGCCCCGTTCTACTCCCTGTAAATATGTTTACATGTAAAAGAATCAAAAGATGATATTAATCTCAGAGTTTCATCCAATATGTGATTCAAAGTATAAGTAGAACATCTAGCATCTTTGTTTAGCCAGTCACATATGATTTTAGAATCCCCAAATAATTGCAAATCTCTGCAGTTTTTTTCCAATGCAAAATATATGAGGTGTTTTGCAGCAAGGAGCTCAGTATAATTATTTGTGCCTCTGTTGAAGCCTATAAGCATCCTAAAAAAATGTTGTTGATGTAAATGAATAATAGCCCCCACTCCACAGCCTCTCTCTTGTGCTGCACCATCAAAAAAATCCCATGGTTTGCTATGATCTATTTGTATAGGAGTAAGGTTGCGAGAATTTCGTGGAGGAGGGTCATCCAAAATGAGGGAGTAATTGCCCATGACTCTGGCAGCCAAAATAGACTAGATCAGCTCTAAATCCTAAAATATCAATCTGTTTCTGGCTATCCATATAGTCCAGCAAATCAATAGGGGTAGGTTGCGTAGTTGATGCGATGATGTTGTATTATACCAGGATTGCAAGCCTTCGTTATAGTAATGTTAGTCCAATTTGTAGCTGGGGAGATAACAGGGAGTATATGATTCCACAGTTTACGAGCATTTGTGCACTCAAGAAATAAGTGGTGAACAGATTCGTTTTCACACTTGCAAAGGGTGCACCAATGGGGTCCAAAGTGTGCGAGCTTGAGGAGATTGTCACCAGTCGGGATTCTGTTTCGGAGGATGGTCCACATTAAAATCCTTGATCTGGGAGGAGCTTTAAGCTTCCAAAGAGGTCTCCACCAGTCGGTTGTAATCAATGGTTTTCTCGATGCCGACAGGGCCAAATATCCATCTTTGGGCATATATCGGGTAATTTTTGATAAGGCCCATATGATCTCATCATCACCCTCAAGAATTCAAATTTGGGCTTCTGTAAGGGCCAAAGTGAAATCTTCCCAATGTTGTCTCCATACGGGAGGGATGTTTAATTGATGAGTAGACTTCCACTCCTATTGTAAAAATGAGGTATTCTCTGAATCTACAATTTGTGCAATATATGAAATGTTCTGATGATGAAGATGTTGGATGAGTTCCAGAGGGAGTCGACGCATATTCCCACAACCCACCCACGGGTCGAGTCCAACACGAACATTATTTCCAGATCATATTCTCCATGTGATACCCTCTCTAATGGGATTCAAAGCCTTGAGGACAGCCTTCCAGATGATAGAAATCCCATATGTACCTAGTTGGGGTCTTCTAATCCAGTCCAGAGTATGCATCGGGGCAATGTATTTTGCATAGGTAACCGACGTCCAAAGGTTGTCGGCCGAAACTAGGTACCAACCAAGTTTTGCAGCAAGGGTCGAGGAGAAGTCTTAAAGCTTTTTTAGGCCCCATCCCCCCCACCTTTTAGGTAGGTTCAGGTCCTCCCATCTGATCCAAGCAAATGTCCTGCCCTGTTTGTTCCCTTGCCAGAGAAATTTGCAATAGAGGGATTGTATTCTAGTGAGGATGCCTCTGGGGATCCAAGCCAGAGACATCCAATAGACTAGAGTGGCTTCTAGGACACTTTTGATGAGTGTGAGGTGACCTGCATGCGAAAGATATTTGAGATACCAGGTATTGCGTCTTTTTTCCATTTTGGAAATAAGCCAAGTCTAGTCAGCTATCTTGTAACCTAAGGGCTTCAATTTGTATCCCATATATTTTAAGCCTTTAGACAGCTGCAATTGAGTAAAATGAAATCATTGAAGAGCCAAATAGATCTCGTGTGGAGTGCATTCAGCTGCAGTCAAAGTGGATTTCCTGTCATTGATGAGCATAACTATAGCCACTTTAAAGAGTGAAAAAGTGGCTTTGGTTTCACTAAGGTCACCAATACTGCCATTGAGAGATATCAGAATATCATCTACAAAGAGTAGATGAGTCAGGATGCAACCCTCCGTTATCTTTATGCCTTTTAATCTGCCTCTTCTATGCTCTTCATTAATAAGATTGCTGAGACCTTCCATAACTAGGAGGAATAACAAAGGCGACAGGGGGCAGCCTTGTCTCAAACCCCTTTCAGATTTAAAAAAGGGGGAAGCACTTCCATTCACCAGGATGCTAAAAGGGATGTTAGTTATACAACTCATGATCCATTTGATGAACAAGAATGGAAATCCTAAATGAGTTAAAAGCATTCTAATATATAGCCAATTTACTCTATCGAAAGCCTTTGATAAATCGACCTTCAATATCATACCTTTGCTACGCCTGGTGTGTAAAGTATGTAATACCTCCTATGTTGTACCCACAACTTCATGTATTTTCCTATCTTGTAGGAAGGTGAATTGCTTTGGTGAGATGTGGTTGGAAAGGATAAGTCTTATCTTGTTGGCAATGATCTTGTAAATACAATTGCAAAGAGAAATGGGGCGAAAATCTTCAAAGGAGGCCAGATTGTCTGTCTTTGGGATGAGTGCAATGAAGGTAGAAGTGATAGAAGATTCAAGATACCCTATGGTTCTTGAGTATTCAACAATTTTAAGCAAGTCTCCACCCATAATGTCGAAGAGATCCAGAAAGAATTCTATCGTCCATCCATCAGGTCTGGGGATTTTATCTTTTTTGAACCATTTTAAGGTGGCCTCCAATTCTTCAAGAGTAACTTCCTTTGTTAAGTCACCCCCCTCCTCTTGTTCCATGTATCTATGGAAGAGTTCTGCTACGTTAATGACATCAGCTAGGTTAGTGTCCCTTGGGGCACTGTATGTGTGCTTGGAGTGTGATGCTTCCAGCTCAGTCAATTGTGGGAAGGTATTGACCATCCATCCCTGGTCATTCTGTAGCTGCCATATGGTGTTGATCACCTTTCTTCCATTTCCAAAGTTATGATAGAACTTTGTATTTTCATCCCCTTCATGTATCCAAATGGCCTACTTCTCAGTCTCCAAATTTCTTCCCTATCTTTTAGAATTTTTGTCATGGCCGAGTATTACATTGCCATCTTCTCCTTATGTTCCTCAAATATGAATATTCCTCCTTGATCATTTTCAAAAGCAACTAAATTAGCTTCAATCTTTCTGAGGGTTTGTTCCTCCTGTAATCTTTTATTGTAAGCCCAATGTTTGGACATTTTCTTCAATACTGTGAGATTGTGTATAAATCCTTTGATGCAGTCAGCCCACACCCCAGGAGGGTTTGCTTTCCAGAAATTAGTGACCATACTGATGTAGGATTCTTCCTTAAGCCAGGCGGAGTAGAATTTGAAAGGTCCTTTACATTTTATTCACCCTCCATCAATCTCCATATATATGGGGAGATGATCAGAAATCCCTCCTTTTCCAACCCATTGTCAAATATTAAAACCGAGATCAAGGACTTTTTCTTTGACTAGAAAGCGATCAAGCCTATTGATCCAGGTGGATGTTGGTGGCCACCCACCTATCCCATTGGACCCCCACAACTGTCTCTTTCATTTTTTAAGTTTCCGTAATTGTAGCACAATTTACTATTTTTAGCAGTTTTTCGAGTCCTAAACTTCCGGATCCGTTTTGAGGCCCTAAACGATGTTTTTTTTGGGAAATCTAGTGGCAACATGGGTCCATGGAACCCAAAGTTGTAGTGCTCGGATAGATCTTTCTAACGAGTTATTATACGCGTCAAATGGAGATCGTATGCCAAAGTTACGACCCCGGGAAATTGATGTACCAATTTACCCAAACGGGGCCCACAATTTGGCGTTTCATATTCTAGGGTTAGGTTTTGGGATGTGAAGGGTTTTCCATTATTTCTCAACAATAAATAGGCCTTCGAGCCTCATTGTAACACAGTTCAGAACAGTTCAGAGGCATGTAGCCACCACATCTCTTCTTAGAGATAAGCTACCATCGCCCTAGCTGGTTTATTTCCATTACTGTTTGTAAGCTTATTTCAGTATTTTACATTAATGAAATGAAATATTATTTCCGTTGCACATCTGTGTTTATGGTTATTTCTGTAATTTGTTGAGTTTATGCTTAAATCCGGATTAGTGGTATCAGAGCGGTCTGCTTTTTCTCTGTTTTTCTTTGCATGTCCCCAACGAGGTTGAGATATAAGGAGTTAGGGCTTGAAATGGTCGAACCTTTGCAAGACCAACCTCGAAAATCCCGACGGCCTCCCATGGCAGATGAGAAGAAAGACAAGGGGGTAGGAGATCCTATCAAAATCTTGCTCGAAGAAGCCCTCAAGCGGCAAAGGAACGCGCTGATGGACAGCTTTGCCCAGATCCTTCAACGGCTACACAGAAGCGACGCATCGGCTTCCAACAGCTACTCTGGAAATGCCATGCCCTTTAAGGTACAAGTTAATTTTGAAATCCCCATATTCGAGGGTCAGATAGACGCAGATGTCGTAGATAAATGGTTAAATCTGCTAGAGGGTTATTTTTCTGTTCATGAATTTTCGAGTCAGGAAAAGATTGTTTTCGCTCTTCTCAAAGCAGCCCCCCATGTCAAGGACTAGTGGGAAACCTACTGCAAGCAGAAGGATGAAATTACCAGCTCACTATTTTCAGCCGCACCCACCTGGAATTCATTCCGAGATGCCATCAAGGAGTAGTACTACCCTGTCAAAAGCTACGAGGACAAATACATAAAGTGGACCATGCTGCGGCAGGGAAGGGACCAAGATGTGCCAGAGTTCACAAACATTTTTCATACTCTTCGCACACAGTTGGGTATCAAGGACTCTGAGCTGCATCTGGTACTCATTTACCATGGTTGCCTACACAGATACATCCAGGAAGAGATGGAGTTCCTGAACATCTCCTCAGTTGGCACAGCATACCGATACACTGTCAAAATCGAGCAAAAGTTCAAACAGAAGAAGTGAGACTTTGGATCTGTGAATCCGAAGACCAAAGGACAAAGCTAAGGTGGGGTGACCCAAGACAACTCGTCGAAGCCGCAAGAAAAGAACAACACCACGAAGTCAAAGAAGGACACAGGAAAGTGATGTGGGTTCCACAAGAGTCCCACTCATAACACGAGTGTCGAACCAAGCAGTCGCTGGTGGCCGAGTTGAAGGCTTCAGAATCAGATGCATGTTCTGACCCTGAGCCAGAACCCAACAAGGGGAATGGCAAAGGGAAGTAGATCATTGATACGAAGCCCAGCGCCACTGTTTCCACCACCAAGATCCAGAAGAATGAACCCGAAGATCCAGAGGAGGGGAACGCCTTTTCCACTCACAAATGTGGGTGAAGGGTTCACTGCTGCAATTCATTGTTGATAGTGGGAGCCAAAAGAACCTTGTTTCAGTAGAGGTCGTGAAGCGGTTGGGCCTACTGTCTACACCACACCCACAGCCATACAGTATCGGGTGGCTTCATGAAGGACGAGATCTCAAAGTTCGCCAACAGTGCCGCCTTCCCTACAGCATCAAGCCCTTCACAGATGAGGTATTGTGTGATGTTACACCTCTGGATGTTTGCGACGTACTATTAGGCCAACAATACTTGTCTAGGCGACATGCTATGTATGAGTCAAGGCCTCGCGTTGTCATTACTTCTTTGGATAATTCATTATACAGGATACCGGAGATAGCCCCACCTACCGCCACCTCTTTGATCACTACCAAGAAAGGTAGTAAGCCCATCTCCCAGACTAGGAAATTCATTTTTCTCGTTCACTCCCAATGTAAGGGGAAGAGCATTGCCACATCCATGGCCCTCACAAAGGGTTCCTCCACGCAACAGTAGCAGCAAAGGAATACGGTCATGACAAAACACAGGAACAAATTCTCCTCACCCATAGGGGTACCACACAAGTTTCAGGTGGGCAAAAAAGTTTGGTTACATTTGGATAGCACGCCTTACCAGAACCCATCAAAAACTCAGACCACTCCGACATGGTCCTTACACCAGTACCAAGGCTACGGGAAATAATGCTTTGAAGCACAACATTCCTCCATTCCTTTGCTTGCACCAAGTGTTCAATGTGGACCATTTTCGACCATGCTTCCCACCATTTCTGGGCACATCAGAGATTGCAGAACAGCTCACCAAAGACCCAGCTCAGCAGAAGCTTCCTCATCTCAGGGAGGAACTCAATGCAATGGGGACCATTGCTTCCTAAAGGGGGAGGAATGATCCAGGTGGATGTTGGTGGCCACGCGCCTATCCCATTTGTACCCCCACAACCGTCTCTTTCAGTTTTTCAATTTCCATAATTGTAGCACAATTTACTATTTTTAGCAGTTTTTCGAGTCCTGAACTTCCGGAGCCATTTTGAGGCCCTAAACGACGTTTTTTTGGGAAATCTAGGGGAAGCATATGTCTATGGACTGATGTTGCCCTACCAAAAGTTGTAGTGCTGAGATAGATCTTTCTAACGAGCTATTATACGCATCAAACGGAGATCGTATGCCAAACTTACGACCCCAGGAAATTGATGTACCAATTTACCCAAACGGGGCCCACAATTTGGTGTTTCATCTTCTAGGGTTAGGTTTTGGGATGTGAAGGGTTTTCCATTGTTTCTCAACAATAAATAGGCCTTCGAGCCTCATTGTAACACAGTTTAGAACAGTTCAGAGGCATGTAGCCACCACATCTCTTCTCAGAGATAAGCTACCATCGCCCTAGCTGGTTTATTTCCATTATTGTTTGTAAGCTTATTTCAATATTTTACATTAATGAAATGAAGTATTATTTCTGTTGCATATCTGTGTTTATGGTTATCTCTATAAGTTGTTGTGTTCTTGCTTAAACCTGGATCATCTATGAGCCAAACTGTCTTCCCCAATCCTGTTATTCCTCCACGTCGCTTGAATTTTGGATGATAGAATGTCAATCAAATGGTGAGACTCCAATACATATAGGAAGTAATCCGATAGGGAGTCTCGTTGAGCTCTGTGTCCCCAGGACTTAGCATGCCCTATGGATAATTGAGGTCCCTGCCAATGATTAGGTGGTCTTCCAAAAATAAATCAGATCCTAGGAGATTCTATGAGAAAGCAGGTTTGTTTTGACAGGGCCCATAAGCATTAAAAATTCTGAAATTCATTCCTAGTTCAGCAGATCTGATGTTTGCACCAATGTCGCCAGCTCCTCCCCAGCAGTTGAGCAACTTGATAGAATAAGTATTAATACCCAGGGCCAAACCCCTTGATCTCCCATGAGCATCAATCCCAAAAAATGTCCACCCAGGGAGCATATTTTGTAGAGAGTGTGTAATGTCAGATTCTAATCCCAGGGTCTCTTGTAGGAAGATAATATCCAACGATACAAATGTAAGTAAATGGCAGAGCGCTAGTTTTTCATCCGGCCTAGCCATCCCTCTACAATTAAATGAGAATATCTTCTAAGGGTCTTGGGAATAGTAGATTGAATACCCAATGCTATCTCATATCCTACCATATCTTTGCCTTTTGATAGCAAGGAGGGTCTGCCCTTGTGTTGTTTGGGGGAGGGGGGAGAGGATAATATCAAGCTCGACATGGTCCTACGCTTGTCGCTTAGATTTTGAGCGAGTCATGTACCCTGTAGCAGGGGGGACTTGAGAGGAAGTTGAAGATGGAGGTAGGGGGGAAGACGAAGGCAAGGATGGAGCAAGAGAGTAAATGGGGCAATCCATAACCTGGAAAGAGAGCAGAACGGAGGCTGCAGGTTCTAAGGTTGGACCCGTGCCTAAGGGAACACTAGATGGGTTCAAGGAGAGAAGGCCAGAAGATGTTCCAGATATAATGCAGTCAATTAAAGATGTGCAGCAAGTGGAAGCAGAGAATAAGTGAGGATTCATACCCGGCAAGGGGGAGCCCTCTAATGGCACCTGAGGACGAGCTGGTGGAGGCGGATGAGGACGGTGGGGCGACCGACCTCGCTTCTTCGACTATGGGAGTCGAGGTTATTCTTGATGGAGTCTTCTGCTTTTCAGCCAATTCCGTGGGTGCTGCCTTATTTTTTGGATCAGTGGAAGCCTGATTCCGAGTTTGGTTGTCCTGGGAAATGGGAGGGTGGGTCGTCGCTTCCTATACTCAGGTTTGTTTATGAGACTTGCCTAATAGGGGGCAATCTTTGTAGAGGTGCCCAACCTTGTGGCACCGCCAATAGCAGAATGACACACCTTCGTAATCCAGCACCTGTCTCCTGGTGTTTTTCTGCCACTTTATGTCAATGTGTTCGAGAAATCCCTTCGAGAGGTCCAGGTGTACCAAGATCCTAGCATAAGCCATCCGTCCCGTGGACTGAAAGGAGCCATCATATGTAAGGTAAATGCCTAGGGCATTTCCAATCCTCCTGAAAACATCCTCCGTCTAGAAGTGTAGTGGCAGTCCGAGGAGGTGAACTCATATTGGTCCTACATCAACTCGTTCCATTATGGGTTGAAAAATGGTGTCCATCTGCGAAGTAAAACAGGGGCCTGATCGATGTGCCAGACCGTGGATAATACCTAGTTGGTATGTGCAAGACAACTGAAGTGAAAGGCAAACCACCCTTTTACAAATGTTTGTACCTTCGGGATGTCTTTCAGATGTTCCCCCCAAACCTCCACGGCCTAATGTTGTAGCTTCTCAACACTATAATGGCGGCCACGAACCCAACCCACAAGTACCTTCTTTGCTGTGTCCATAGAATCCAAGAGCTGTGTGTCTTCAGTGAGGTCAAGGAGCGACGCGCTGGTCTGAAGCTTCAAATACCTTTTTCTTCTTGAAAACCCAAAATTCCTTATAGCCAATGATTCTGAGGCCAAGGTTGGTTGAGCAGATTCCAAGGAAGGTGAAACCCTAGTATGCTCGGCTGCCGTCGACAGAATGGAAGTGAAGAATCCCGAAATAGGTCCAATACCCGTAAAATTCCCCAAAGGGGGAGCCGCAGGGTTCAGGGGAGTCGATAGAGCTGGGCCAAGAACAGCAGAGCCCAGGGGTCTTTCGGAAGAGGGGATACTAGCCACAGAAGCGGTAGGGTTAAGGGTAGGTTCAGCTTCGAGCGCTTGACAAATAGGGTTAGACGGAAGGTCGGTGAAGATTAGAGGGCGCGGCGAGTGAGGCTGAGAGATGTATTCAGGAGGAGAAGGGGCGTCCTCCGGCAGGGAAATAGGCAGAATGCGGGAGCGAGAAAAGGGAGGGAGGGCATCAATTTTGTTGGTTAACTCAGACATGAACAAAAAGAGGCCAGCGGCAGTGGTCCTGGTGGGTTTCCATATGGGTACATCCTCCAAAGGATCCGCGAAATCACCCAGCTCATCCATAATTATCAATATAATCCAATGACAGCTGCTAGAAGGGGACAGATGCAACCACAAACAGTGAGGGTAAGTGGGACAGCTGAGGAGGGGGGAACGAAGAGGGTAAAGAGTAAACCACAACAGTGAGGTATAGACGGTGGAGTAACTCGAGCCCAAGGAGTAAAAGGGAAGACAACAGACAGGTGTTACCCGAAAGGGTTATGGAGGCAGGTGTAGACAAGCCTCAGAGGTTGAAGGGTGCAGGTCTGCACAGCGTCGATACCCTGAAACAGTCATCATCGGGCTTCGACTCGGCCCTCACCTAGAAAACTACTTTGTTCTATCTATAGCTCCCACTGTTGCATAAGTGATCCTACATTTTTCTTCGATAATCCTCTCAACTATACTAATTAATATTAAATATTTTTAATTATATATTATTACATTAATTAATATATCAATATATAAATGTTAATAAATAAATAAGTTAATATTATTATTAATAAATATTAATATATTAATTTAAACATTTTTCAATAAATATTTTAATTAATATATTCACAAATGTTTTAATTGATAAATATTTTAATATTATAACAATATAATATAATTTAATAAAATAATATAATATAAAAAATAATTTAATAAAATAATATAACATGAAACATAATTTAATATATTTAAAATTATAGTTTAATAATTTAATATAATAATCACTCTATTAAAATAATTTAATAATTGTCACTTGTATAATATGAACTCTAGGGTTTTATTATTATACAAAAATTTTAATAAGCCCATATACATGTGGTTAAGTTAAAGTATTCAATATAGTGGTATAATGAAAACATTAACCCAAGTATTGAATACGCCACCAATGTTGATAACTATTATCTTGATTTTTGCATAAATTAACAATTTAGTAGAGGATTATGGTTTTTCCATGTCATAATTTAACATAACTATTTAAGATTTATTTATACTATTTAAATAGTAATGAAACCCGACTTATTATTGATTAATTATTGTGCATTTATTTGTTTGTTAAGAGGGATAAGTTACAGAAGGGAATCAAAATTGGTTCAATGTAGCAACAAGTGTGGTTTTTTTTTTTTTTTTTTGCAATAAAAATTCAACCCACTATAGCATGGGTAATTTAATAAATTCATATTCCATCCACTATAGCTATCTCTCAAGTGGGCATACCTTTTAATGGCATGCATAAGAAACCACTCAGTGTAGTGGATAAAAAAAAAACAAAATCCTTGACAACTAATTGAATAGACATATGTTCATTCAAACAACCACTCAAGTAATGGAGTGGATAAAAACAACAAAACTCTTGACAACTAGTTGAGCATACATAAGTTTGAGAATGTGAATAGTTAGAAGTGTCAAAATCAATGCACTTTATGGTGCATGTCTTAAAAAAAAAAAAAAAATCATTTTTCAATTATTAATATATATAGTTATCAACAACACGTATAGTAAATTTTTAATCATATTTTATAAAAAATTAATTTAAATATAGTTTAAACATGTGATTTAGATATGCAGAAAAATTATCATTTTTAATTTCATTCTAATTCCATTACATGCAGTGACATCTTTCAATTTAAACCATCAAATCATAAAAATTATTTAGAGAACAATTCCAATATTAATTAAAAAACAACAATTCCCATTGTGGAAGGACTATAAACTTAATAAATAACCTAGTAATTCAAAACAAAATCGATAAGGACGCCACTATACGCCCATCCCGAAGCCGCATTACCACTTACTTCTAGACTTAGGGTGGCAATAGTAGGCGAAACAGACGCCAACCATTACTCCCATCAACAACAACAAATGAACCAACCCGAAAGCATCAGGCCGCGGAAGCCACCAATCGCTACACAGGAAAAGATAAAATTGGAGCTGTAACCCTTCGTGGAATGCTAGGTTCAAACCAATACACTCTAGATCGTAAAGACAGAAGATCTGCCTCTAACCTCTACTCCAGCCTCTCCACTCCAAAGCAGTGGAAACCATATACTTTGGATTCGATAACAAATTAGTTGATGCCCTGGTTTTTGTGCACGAGATCAAAGAAATATTTTAAACAAAAGAAAAACCAAAACGATATGTGAAACCAATCAGTTTTAGACGCTGAATCCCATCTGACGCTATCATGAACTCCTCCTCAGAGCTGTGTCGCTTGGATGGTCCAATAATATTTGTTTTCGAGCTCTGAAAACCTGCAATAGGGTGTTCCAAAAAACTGATTATAAATAAATAAGTCCTCCGAGAGTGTCACCTTATTTTACCCGTTCCTTCTTCCCTGCAATTGACCAGAAACTGTATGCTTTCATGCCAAGGACTCGCTCCCAGGTTCTGACTTAGAAGCAAACTGACAAGACCAATGTTAAGTGTGCGTGCATGGCACGCGGATTCTCCTCCCAAATGTCGATCATAAAGAGTACCCGTTGCATACCTTGGGAGAGTGTTACACTAAAAAATGTCACCATGACTATTTACAGTTAGTATGGCTTTATCAACAGTCATGCTATCCTCCTGGGCAAGTCTTATGCCTCTGCTCTCCATGTCAAACTCCAAAAAGAGAGAAAGTCTTTATAAATGTATTTATCTCTGGGTACGCAGGTTCTCTCAACCTTACCTGTGGATACGCACCTAATGTTCACAAAAGCTGCGTACTTGTACGCTCTGTATGTAAAGGGGCAGGTGCGTACCCCTGTAAAGGTCAAAAAGCGCAAGTTTCACTTTAAAAAAGTTACTTGTGGTCATTTCTAGAGGCTTCTAGAAGTATGTTTGACGTGTATGAAGCGCCTCCAGATGGTGCATGTACCCCTACCAAAGAGGAACTTATTCCATCAATGAGGGAGCTATCCCATCCAAAGACGGGATTATCCCATTGATGGTGGACCTGATTAACTTCCTCTTGAGCACTATAAATACAGGCATTGGGCCAGAAGGAGGAGAGGTTAAAAGCTAAACATTTCTAAGGGTAGATGTTGCTGGAATTAGGACTCCCATTTAGAAGCTTGTGAGGAGAGATTGCCATCTTTGCTTGTTCTATTTGGAAGTGGGTGAGCTTTGTCAAAGTAAAGAAGAACTCTTGATGGACCCTGGGAGGGACTTGCACAAAACCAAGGCTCAGGTTGTAATTGTTCCTTTTGTTTCCTATTAATGCAAATGAGTCCATTCTTCTCAATAACTTGTTATTTATGAGTTGTTTCATGTACTCCTTGGTCTATGTGTTAAACATGTTTTATTTTATGAGATTATCAAGTGCTATTTAATCGTTTGATTGTTAGTGAATGCAGGTTTCGAAGTGAAGGAGGAGCTCATCCGGATCAGCGAGGTTGGACTACTACAACAGCGTTGGATTACAGGTAGGATCTAAACACTTGATTTCTTATATAGTAAATGCATGTTTAGAGAAGGATTGCTCTTGTTTGTCTTGTTTGTCACTAGAGAGTCTTAGGCTCCTAGGGAGGTTGGTTGTGTCCGCACTATCGACTCTTTCTGCCTGACAAAATGGCGACTCTACTCAGCGGTAAAGATAGATGAAAAATCATTTTCAAAAGCATCATCCTTAGGTAAAAATGAAGATCTGTGATGGAGATCTTCCCATGGTAGATCGTCTACACTTAGGATTTCGCGAAGTTGCTCGTCAGATGACACGACTTCGGGAAACGCTATCCGTTCTAAGGTTGATGTGAAAAGTGATTCTTCACTGACCACATTCATTTGGTCGATTTGGGTTGAACGCGAGTCGGTAAAAGACATGACGGCTTCATAAGCAATTTCATATGGACTCAAAGGCATAGCATCACCGAATGAGTCTATCTCAGATTCAGATGGGACAATCCAAGGATCATCATAAATAATGTTGTCTGATGTAATCATATGAATTGATGCAAATGAAGGGTTTGCGTTGATTGGAGGGAAAGGAAAAGTTCCCAGTAAACCGGAATCTTTAACTAAACCTACGCCAACGTCCCTATAAGGGATTGTCATCTTACCAACATGCTGGATACTCTCTGAAGAGGCTGCGTCGGATGAAAAGTATGTCAGCTGATCAATTGTCACGATCTTACTGTTATGTGGAAACTTTATTACTCTGAAGACCGATGAAACGACTGCTGTCATAGTATATGACCAACTTCGACCCAAAAGAAGGTTGTAGTCTAGAGGGGCATCAACCACTTCCACATCCAGACTAATGGTTTTACCTTCTACCCCTATAGGCAATTCCTGTAGAATACCAAACGGACGGAACCCACGGCCATCAAAGGCCTTAAGGATGGTCGGGGATTGGTTCAACGAAGGAGAACCAAGCGATCTCCAACATTGAATCGACATAATACACGTAGAAGCTCCCTCATCAATCACAGTCCGATGAATAGGCCTATTTTTGACTATCACTGGAATTTGGAAAACCATTTGATGGGGTAGACGCAGTGTACTATTTTCTAGATCGAAGATTATCAGATTCGGGTCCTGAACATCAACAACTCCGATAGCCGACAAAAGTAATTTTCGTTGTGCTGGGCATGATTGCAGCACTTCTAAAGCCGACATTCGCGTCGATCCCTCGAAGGTTGAAGCTATCATCAAATTGCCTCCTCCTTCGAGTTTGTGCCAACTCCAAAGTTTGCAAGGGAAAGCGAACTTTTTACGCCGATTCATTCCAAATTACGCCGAGGTCACTAAAGGTTTTACACGATTGTTGAAACAGAACGCTCAATTCTTTTGGGACGAGATTGCCCAACAATCTTTTGATGCACTTAAGCACGCGTTGACCCATGCACCGTTGTTGCATCCTCCCAACTACAACCAGGACTACTTCTTATACCTCGCAGCTTCGCATTCCACCATTGGAATGGTGTTAGTTCAAGAAGATGAATTCGGAGCGGAACATGTGATATATTATCTTAGTAGGACATTAAACGCCATTGAGATAAAATATTCGCATGTGGAGAAATTGGCCCTGGCAGCCGTTCAAGCTGTCCAGCGTTTTCGTCACTACATTCTTCTCCGTAAAACTACAGTTATTTCGGATTGCAACCCTATGATTTATATTTTGACAAAACAACTGCTAGGGGGCAAGTACTCTAAATGGATCGTTATCCTGCAAGAGTTCGACTTGGAGTTTGAGAAGTCCAAGTCTAAGAAATCCTTAGTTTTTGCGGAATTGATGTGTGATTTCCCGCGTGCTGACACAGAAACTGTGGCAGAGGAGTCCATTGCGGACGAATCTTTGTTTCTTATCAGTACTTTAGATCCGTGGTATGGGGATATAATCATCTATCTCCAAACCCAAACCTTTCGGCCTGAAGCTTCAAAGTCGGAACGTCGAAAAATTCGGTTTCAATCCCAGCAATACAAGATTATTGTAGATACACTTTATCGCCGGGGGGCAGACTTAGTTTTTCGACGTTGTTTAACTCACGAAGAGGCTGAGAGGGTTTTGAATGATTGTCACTCTGGAGCATGTGGCGGTCATATGTCTGGGTATGCCACAGCTCAGAAGGTGTTGCGCGCTGGCTATTTCTGGCCGTCCATGTTTAAAGATTGTATCATTGCAGTCCGAAAATGCCACAACTGTCAAGTGTTTGATCGCAAGATGCGCGCACCACCTGCTCCTCTCCACCCTATAATTGCCGTTGGTCCTTTCGCCAAATGGGGTATCGATTTTATTACTTGTAACCCTCACTCGGCCGGGGGGCATGCGTATATCATCCTCGCGGTTGATTATTTTACTAAATGGGCCGAGGCGATGCCTACATTCGACGCAAGCGGCAAAACAGCTGCAGTTTTCGTATTCAATCACATTATAACTAGGTTTGGTGTCCCACAAGCAATCATCACTGACCATGGGAGCCATTTTCGAAACATCATGATGACTGAGCTTACAAGCCAGCTTGGTTTGCGCCACGATAGCTCTACTCCTTATTATCCGCAAGCCAACGGTTTGGTTGAGTCTATCAACAAAGTTTTGGTTATCATGATCTGACGAATCATTGGTATTCATCGGTCGAATTGGCAAAACATGTTATTTTCAGCGCTATGGGCATACCGAACTTCAGTGAAAACTTCAACAGGGTTCACCCCTTTCCAGCTAGTTTATGGCTTGGAAGCTGTGTTACCCATTGAATGCAAAATCCCATCACTTCAAATGGCTGTCGAATTACTCCCAGCTACTTCCGAAGAGGAGAAACGTTTATTATACTTAGCTCAATTAGATGAGACTCGACGAGACGTTGCATTGGCAATCGAGACTCACGCGAAGCGAATGAAAGCTCAGTATGATAGAAATGTGACCCCTTGGAGTTTTTCGGAGAGAGACCTAGTGTTGTTATATGATCAAGCTAACGATAAGCTAGGTGCTGGAAAATTCGTTCCTATGTGGCATGGACCCTATATTGTAAAGCGAAAGCTAGCAAAAGGGTCCTATGAGCTGGTAGATTTTGATGGGGACTCTTTGGGTAAACCCAGAAATGGACTTTACCTAAAGAGGTATTATGCTTAAATGGTGGGTATGGAGATTTTAGTTAGGTTAGGTTTTCTTTCTAGCTAGTATGTTTGTTAGTATTAGATAGTGTGCTTAGCTTAGAAAGTGTGTTTTTTGTCGTTATTCTGGCTTATCTTGGTTTTACTCTTGATATTGCAGATGTCGACGCCTCTCCAAACGTACATTGGATTTGCCGATGGTGCTTGTCGTAGTACACGGAATATCTCTTCCGCAGCTTGGGTTATCTATTCGCCCTCTGACGAGTTAGTTTCTATGCATGGGGTGAGCCTCGGTCAAACGACGAACAACATTGCAGAATACAGTGCAGTGGTTGAATTATTGTCTGAATCTATTTCATTTGGAATTCGACGTTTGATAGTGAGGTTAGATTCTGAACTCGTTGTATTACAGCTTAATAGAGTATATGCCATTAGAAATCCTGTGTTATTAAGGTTGTTTTTGAGAGTGCGTCTCTTGGAACGTGAATTTGATTACATTGAATATCAGCATATTCCAAGGTCTTTAAATACATTAGCAGATGCAATTGCTTCTCGAATGTTGGACAGACATTTACGATAATCATGCAAGTAAATTTAAAAAAACATTTCATCACATATGTTAAACAAAATGAGTCGGTAATAATGATATATATATAGATAGGAGTGTGTCAAAAATATACATCGTCTTCGATCATAGGTTGAAAAACACCTTATGATCGGCAAAAATGATAAGTACAAAAAGCCAAAATGTCATATGTGTCTACAAAAGTGACTAGTCAATCACTGGTGGTGCTCTCTATACGAGACCACTGCCCACGCTACCCTACACAAGAACCTCCTAAAAGGTCCTGGGACTGCAACCACATAGCGCTGAAGTCGAATGGGAATATCATCTATGGTGGTCTCTGGTATATCCGCCGTCAGACGCTCTAGATCCTGTTCCAGCTCGGCTAAGGTCTCTGCGGCCGCATCCTGTGGGGCTGGTGCTGGTATAGCTGGTACTCTCCTCTCAAAAGCCCGGAGGTTGGCTGGACGCCGTGGACCTACATCTGCATTTTGAAAATTTGTGCTGTCAGTTTTGAGGCGATATATAAAAACAAAAAAAAATATATACATAATTTGAAAACTCGTGAAAAATGAAATACCTCTGTCGTCCCACTGTTCTCCCTGTGGAAGAACCATGTCCGGATCATTCCGAAAATCCATTCCGGCATAAGGAAAGTCCTGAATAGCAAAGACCTGGCTCTCTAGCCAGTGAAAGTAACCATCAGGAAATCGAACAACTGCTGCGCCCTCATCAGGATGCCGGGCCATTACCGCAACCCATCTCGTCAACTTAGGCTCCCGAGGCGCCCCAACTGGAACTGTAAGATGCTGGGGGACCAGCATTGGAACTCTCTCTAGGGCAAAGCTCACGACTAAAGGCCCATATCCAAAGGTCTTCAGTTGTCCTCTCTTTGCCCTGGTTAGTTGGCCCTTCAAATTAGCCAACACAGCATCGCACCAGTTGAAAATGGTGCCGTGGAAGCAGTCTATAGCCATCCGCATTTGGGACCCGGTGGCTTGGTGCAAAGCGGCCGCGCCGCAAAGTCTGGTAACAGTAAAGGCTATCACCATAAGTTCAGGTCGGGATATGTACTTGATTTCTATCCCCTTCTCATGGTTTTGGTTGTTGCACCACTCTAGCCGGAGACTAGCAAGGGATTGGCCACCCGGCCTAGTCCCGAATAGAGAAAGTTGCTCGCCCCTGTTAGGCAAGCCAGTGAGAAAATATATGTCGGAGGGCTCTATCTCGAGCTGGTGCTCTCCAATGTAGAAACATTGCTCCTGAATGTTCCACCTTTCAACCAGCCACTCAAGGAACGACACTTGGCCCCTCATGCCAGGTATGGCCCAGTATTTGTACAGTCCGCATGCTTTTAATGCATCAATGGAAGGTTGATGACCTATCGCGGCCAAATCAACGTCCTCGTGCTCTCTTTCACGCCAATCAAGCATGGTGTGCTCCCTGCACATCATAAAACATCAGTTAGGATCCATAAAATTTAAAAATTTTGGTCTATTTTGGAGGTATGAGGGTTTCAATTTGTGTTTTGCGGGGTACGCACCCCGGCCTTTAGGGACAGAGCGTCCGGACGCAGCTTCCCTTAAGGCCGGGTGCGTACACCCCGTAATTTTCCCATTGGGAAAATATCGGGGTACGCAGGTCAGCAGTGCATGACCTGCGTACCCCGAAGTGCGCATCTTGAAACCCCAAGACCCCCAAAAAATCAAATAAAAGCTTAAAAATGAATTCTAAACGGATGGAAAACAAGAGAGGGGTGTTGTAGAATACCTGGTGAAACGGCGTTCGATTCTGACGGTCGGATTCTCCGCAATCTCCACGGGAAGTTTCTTGTCAAAAGCCCTTTTCTCAACCTCAACAGTAAAATGGTAAAAATGACATGGTAAGAAGTCTTTTTATAGGTTTTTTGGATAAATAAATGCTAGATTTGTTTATTTTTCACCATGAAAGGACATTTTCGATGTATTTTTGCCCATCTTAAACAGGTATGAGTAATGTGTTGTTTCTGTGCAGGACAAAAGGACTTTAGAGTAAAATCATCATTTTTCATGAACCAAAACATCAGAGTCATCTTTTAAGCTCTTTTCTGACTCCTAAAACATGAAAAGATCGCCGAGCATTTCTTTTACACTCGTTAAAACGGAATTAAAAGACGGTCCCCTTATAGCTCTTTTCTGACCGTAAAAAACAAGAAAAGATTGCCGGGTTTTTGTCGTTTCAAACTCGATATGGAAATAAAACGACGTGTCCTTGATCGCTTTTTACTTTTCAGATCAGAGACACTAATCATGAAAGTACTCCTTGGTCGCAAGATCAAGCGGTTCTCCCAAGTATTATTTTATACTTTTTTGGGCTTGGGGGACACAAATTTACGAAAAAGTTCAACCTGGAGTCTTCTTAAGTTTTTCAGACTCTCTAAAATTGAAAAACGCCGAGTTTCTCCTATACTGGGCTCGTTAAAATTTCACAGTAAAGAACCTGTTCAATTACAAACAGGAACGAACCACTCCTTCCTAGGGTTCGAATCAAAACTAGGTTGGACTCATCCGAAGGATGAGCTTATAATCAAGCATATGTTATCCTCCTTAAGCTTGTTAAAAATAAAGAGGTACTTGCCAGAAATGGTGGGGGAAAAGAGAGAAGAATGAGCCTATTTGTTATCTTTTGTCTCAGAAGAAACTTTATTACCACTCTTGGACACGACACTTTTCATTCACCTGGGTTGGGAAATCCTTTACCTCACAGTTGATCAAACCACATTGAAAGTCTTCAGCCGGGTTCCGGGGATTAACTTTGAGTCATTCGTCACCAAGCCATCTGTTGTGTTGTTATGTGTTCAAGAGGTCTGCAAGCAAAACTTTCATCTGCAAAATACTTGTCATCCATTTGACCATCCCTGAGTCAGTCCTTACAGCAACATTTCTTCAACTTGAACAATGATTTCGTGTTGTGGGCTTGCCTGCAACGGGTCGCTTTCTATCGACATCAGCACGTTATCTAGAGAGATGACTTAGAAATCGTCAGTACCTTGAAGTCTGCATGCATCAATGGCAGGTTTCTCGCCTTTGACGTCAGTTTACATCATTGACTTTCGATCGAAGGATTCCGTGAAATGTTCGACATCAGCTCATTCACTCACATCTCATGGATTGTACTGGGTACTTTGAGAACCATTGACATTACTGGTGGTCTCTCTCACACTTGTTAACAATTTACATCATTGAATGGTAATCAAGTGGTTTCTACCATGTTCGACATCAACCCATTTATTCGCATGGCTAGAATCGTACCAATTCGGGAAGTAGAAATGAAGACCCTGGATCTAGTTTCCACCATCCAGGCTGCGAGGAGTTTTGTATTCATTATCTAAGTAGACTAATCATAAACAGATGGCTGCGCCCATACTGTGTCTACAAAAGTCTATGATTATGATGTACTGCAAGATCATTCCTGTATCAGAGTAGTTAGTCTGTTAGTTAAAGTTTTGATTTGAGTATGGGAATGCCTACCTCAGCGATGATATAATCTTATACATGTATTTTGTGTTGAAAATTGCAGGTTCTGACTAGGCTCTCCACGAGATAATCCTTGAAATGATAAAGCGCTTCACCCTTCCTAGATAATACAAAACCCTAATCTACTACAGGCTTCGCACTTTAGGGGGCAATCTGTTACACTAAAAAATGTCACCATGACTATTTACAGTTAGTATGGCTTTATCAACAGTCATGCTATCCTCCTGGGCAAGTCTTATGCCTCTGCTCTCCATGTCAAACTCCAAAAAGAGAGAAAGTCTTTATAAATGTATTTATCTCTGGGTACGCAGGTTCTCTCAACCTTACCTGCGGATACGCACCTAATGTTCACAAAAGCTGCGTACTTGTACACTCTGTATGTAAAGGGGCAGGTGCGTACCCCTGTAAAGGTCAAAAAGCGCAAGTTTCACTTTAAAAAAGTTACTTGTGGTCATTTCTAGAGGCTTCTAGAAGTATGTTTGACGTGTATGAAGCGCCTCCAGATGGTTCATGTACCCCTACCAAAGAGGAACTTATCCCATCAATGAGGGAGCTATCCCATCCAAAGAGGGGATTATCCCATTGATGGTGGACCTGATTAACTTCCTCTTGAGCACTATAAATACAGGCATTGGGCCAGAAGGAGGAGAGGTTAAAAGCTAAACATTTCTAAGGGTAGATGCTGCTGGAATTAGGACTCCCATTTAGAATCTTGTGAGGAGAGATTGCCATCTTTGCTTGTTCTATTTGGAAGTGGGTGAGCTTTGTCAAAGTAAAGGAGAACTCTTGATGGACCCTGGGAGGGACTTGCACAACACCAAGGCTCAGGTTGTAATTGTTTCTTTTGTTTCCTATTAATGCAAATGAGTCCATTCTTCTCAATAACTTGTTATTTATGAGTTGTTTCATGTACTCCTTGGTCTATGTGTTAAACATGTTTTATTTTATGAGATTATCAAGTGCTATTTAATCGTTTGATTGTTAGTGAATGCAAGTTTCGAAGTGAAGGAGGAGCTCATCCGGATCAGCGAGGCTGGACTACTACAACAACGTTGGATTACAGGTAGGATCTAAACACTTGATTTCTTATATAGTAAATGCATGTTTAGAGAAGGATTGCTCTTGTTTGTCTTGTTTGTCACTAGAGAGTCTTAGGCTCCTAGGGAAGTTGGTTGTGTCCGCACTATCGACTCTTTCCGCCTGACAGAGAGCCAAAGTTGTTTGTGTGCGAGCTCGATGTGCCTGAAAAAACATTCGTCAGAATCTATGAGCCTATATTATATCCTCACAAGTCTATTGACTCAGGAGATACGAATGAGTACCTCTGTAAGCCTTTCAAAATACATTGTTTCTTCCATCTCTGGCTCCTTTTCTGGCACTACAAACAACTATTTCCATCTGGAGTATCATCTTCTTCAACCCATTTATGCCGCACCTGCATATGACCAAAACAAAGCTCTTGCTCTTGACCTGGAAGTCATCCGTCATCCGCCATTGCCGCTCCTTGTCTCTTCCTCATCAAACTAAGCATATTTTCGAATGTGGAAAAATGCACGTTTTGGGTGTAAATAATTTTCATTCTCTTTAAATCAAACACAAATCTTGCTCTGCATGCATCCCAGTGGTCTTGGTGAGGTGGTTCTGGTCGAGATTTGAGAGTAATTGACAACAATAATAGTCCTGTAGAAACAAGGACTAAAGCAAGAGGGAAGTGGGGCCTTCATACCAAGGTTTCCATGTGAGTGCTGGGGGTTTTATGCACACTATTCTTTCTTGCAGGTTTTTTCGAATCAATATTCATTTCTTCTACATTATTTGAGTATATATCGATGCCCATTTGTTGGAAAGGCAAAAGAGACAAAGCATAAATAATTCACACATAAAATATGAGTCGTTGCGCTTCTATTGATCACATATGTTTACAATGAACCCAGTGATTCCAACTAACTACTTGCCTAAAATATCTTAACATGCAATCACACACTCAAAGTCATCTATCACTTAACTAGACTTGACTCAACACTCAAACACTCAACCACTCAATCACTCTCTAAGTTTAGCCAACTCCACATGCAGGAGTAATTATCTTATTTTAACACTCCCCCGTTATTATGACTGCTAAACTAAAACATGATTCATAACAACTCAAACATGCATGGTGGTCTATGCCTCGGCTAGGCTTACAACACCCAAGTTTCTTCTATGAAACTCAAACACATCTTGTGCTAATGACTTAGTAAATATATCAGTCAATCTATTAGATTTACAAGGCTTCAAGTGAAACTTTCCATTGCTCACAAGTCCTCTAGAAAAGTGATATCTAGTATCAAAATTCTTTCTCTTCTGATGAAACACACTATTCTTGGATAGTGCAATCGCTGAGGTGTTGTCACAATATATTACTGTTGATCCTTGTTTTTTCTGCTTAAGTCCATCAAATACTCTTCTTAACCACACTGCTTGACATGTTGCTGATGTTGTTGCTACATATTCTTCTTTTACTGATGAAAGTGTTACAATGGGCTGCTTCTTAGATGCCCATGAAATAACACTTGAACCAAAGTGGAACACAAAACCAAAAATGTTCTTCCTATCATCCAAATTGCCTGCAAAATCACTATCTGTGTATCCAATCAAATCCTTATTTTCTATGCTTGCATACATTATGCCACAATATCTAGTTCCTACTATGTATCTCAGAATTCTTTTTCCCACACTCCAATGTGTGTCTTTTGGAGTCTCCATAACTCTGGAAATCAAACTCACTCCTTGCATGATATCTGGTCTTGTCGCTGTGAGATACATGAGGCTACCAACCAATCTTTTGAATAAAGTTGGATTGACATATGATCCTTCATCATCCTTGCTTAACTTTGTACCTGTTGTAGGGATAAGTTTGCAATTTTTCATCCTGAATATTTTCAACAAATCTTTGGCATATTTATTTTGACAAATAAAAATTCCTTTTTTAGATTGCTCAACTTCTATGCCAAAAAAATATTTCATGAAACCAAGATCTATTATCTCAAATTCTTTCATCATGGCTGCTTTAAATTCATCTATCTCAAAATCACCTAGAAAAATCATGTTATCAACATTTAAGCAAACAATCAAAATCTCTCCATGCTCATTTACCTTTGTGTACAAGGTAGGCTCAATGTTTCTTCTGCAAAATCCATTGTTGATCATGTAGCTGTCAATTCTGTTATACCAAGCTCTAGGCATTTGCTTCAGTCCATAGAACACTTTCTTCAACCTGTAAACTTTCTCTTCATTAATTTCAACTTCATATCCTAGACACCGCTGCACATAAATTTCTTCTTCTAGAATTCCATTCAAGAAGGTTGATTTCACATCTATCTGATATACTTTCCACTTGTTCTAAGCTCCATCAGCTCCAATATAGCTACGAGAGAAAATGTTTCTCCAAAGTCTATTCCCGGTTGCTGCAAGAATCCTTTTGCTACAAGTCTTTCTTTAAATCTGTGATTTCACCTTTCTCGTTCAACTTTGTCTTGTACACCCACTTCACACCAATGAAATTTTTGTCCTTTGATAAATCAACCAAATCCCATGTATCATTCTTTTCAATAGCTTCAATTTCTTCATCCATGGCTTGCACCCAATTTTCATCTCTGATTGCTTCTTCAAACAAAGAAGGTTGGAATGACAACAATGCAAAATTTGAATTAACATCCAAATCATCATAAATATCTTTCAAACTTCTCATCTTTCTCTTACCATTGCTTGATTCATCACTTGATTGATTGCTGGAATAATCTTCATCTATTGACCTCCTTGAAGATCCATGTTGCTCTAAAAATCTTGGAGTCCTTGATGGTGTGTCTCTGTTTGGTGCCTTCACCTGTGATTCTTGTTGCTCCTTTTCTACTACATCATCATCTTCTATCAGTGGCACTTGTGCATCAACTGTTTTGTCTATAGTTCCATTCCATGACTCTTATTCATTGAACACAACATCTCTACTAATTATGGTCTTCCTTGTCACAGGGTTATACAATTTGTAAGCTTTTGATTGCTCACTATAACTAGTGAATATTCATTTTTCACTTTTATCATCCAATTTGCCTCTTCGCTCCTTAGGCATATGTGCATAAGCTACACATCCAAATACTCTTAGATGAGATACGTTGCAATACATACCTAACCATGCTTGCTCTGGTACTCTATTCATCACACTCTTTGTATGAGATCTGTTGATCACATAAATAGCACATGCAACTGCTTCTGCCCAATACTCATTAGACAAGTTTCTGCCTTTCAACATGCTTCTTACCATGTTCATAATTGTTATGTTCTTTCTCTCTGCTACACCATTCTATTGCGATGTGTACCTAGTTGTAAACTGTCTTCTGATCCCATGTTGTTTGTAGTAATCATGGAATGCCTTTGAGTAATATTGTCCACCACGATCTGACCTCAATAGCTTAATCTGTCGATCACTTTGTTTCTCTGCTAAGGGTTTGAATTCTTTGAATTTTGCAAAAGTTTCAGACTTCTGCTTCAAGAATTATACCCAAGTCTTTCTGCTATAGTTATCAATGAAGGTGAGGAAGTAACAACTTCCACCAATTGACTGTGTCCTCATAGGTCGACACAAGTCTGTAGGCACTAGCTCAAGAGGTTTCTTTGCTCTGTATACCCTTTGGAAAACTTTCATGGTGTTGCTTTCCCAAGATGCAATACTCACAAATACTAGCACGTTCTTTGATGGGAGGTAATCCTCCGACCATCTGTTTTTACTGCAACAATCTTAAACCAGAAAAGTGCAAGTGTCCAAATCGAAAGTTCCATAACCAATAATAATCAGAGCATGCAATTGTAAAAGAACTCACCTGACCACTGTACTTCATAATTAAAGGAAAGAGTATGTTTATCATCATCTACACCTTTGCTATAAGCTGCTTGCTTGGGGGCTTGTCATATATAACCCATTATTGACCTTGAAAGGTAACACTGTATCATTTCTATGTCAATTGATCAACACTTGACAAATTATGTTTGAGACTAAGAACATAATATACCTCTAAGATTGTCTTTGGCTCCCCCTACTTGGTCAGAATGTTGACCACTCCTTTTCCATTTACTTCCACAGTATTGTCAGTGCCCAACTTTACCTCTGTTTTCAGATATTAATCAAAATTTGCAAACAATTCCTTGTTTCCTGTCATTTGGTTACTGCAACAATTTTCTAACAACCTCACACTAGCAAATGGTTCATGCATCGTATACAAGCTAAGAACATGTAGTTAGAACTCTCTATAGTGAAATTAGCTCTCTAGTTCCCTTGATCAACTATCTTCTTCCTACAATCACAAGCATAGTGACCAAATTTATTGCAATAATAACATCACCTTTGATTTGTCAACTCTTTGATTATTGTTGAAGCTTCTGTGGTTTCTTCCACTTTTATGTTCATGCTCTTCTCAGCCATCTCTCTGACCACCATATCTTCCGCTTTGTCCTCTTCCTTTCGTTCTACTTCTACCTCAACCTCTGTCTCTTGAAATAGAAGCTTGACTTTTGAAAGTGGTCTCTAAAGTGGAATTCTTATTAATGTCTATCATTGTTTCATGCGATATAAGTGATTCGATCAGCTCATCAACTGTCAATGACGCCAAATCCTTGGGTTCTTCTATGTCTACTACCACAACATCAAATTTGGTAGACAAAGATTTGAGGATCTTCTCAACCACTATTTGTTCTTTAATTTCTTCACCATAGATCTTTAACTGATTTACGACAGTTATGACCTGATTCATGAAAGAATTGATGCCCTCTGTCTCCTTTATCTGCAGACTTTCAAATTCTCTCTTATTATTCTGCAACTTAACAATATTGACTTTGGTCATACCTGTATAGTTTGTTACCAAAGTATCCCATGCTACTTTTGCTGAAGACGTGATCATAATCTTCTAGAACATTGCTCGGTCAACTCCCTGCTGAATAAGCTACAACTCTTATGCATTCTTCTTCTTGTCTGCCTTGCATTGTTCTCTTTTTGCATTACTGAGATCTCGTGCTTCTGTTTCATCCTTAGGTTATGAAAACCCAAACTGGACATAATCCCAGACATCATGTGCGTGCAACGTGGTCGCCATCTTAATAGCCCACACATCATAATCTTTCCCTATAAACAATGGAAACTGAAGCTAGAAATTTGAGAAAGCCATCTTTCTCCAAAAATTTCTCTTCAAAAAAACACCCTAAAATTCTCCTTTGTAACCTTTTCAGAAAATAACCCTTTTCAATAAAAACCCTAAATTATTATTTTATTTTTTTTATATAAAAATCTTTTTATAAAAAATATTTATATATATAAAAAAACCCTTTATAAACCTTTTTTGTAATGTCTCTTTTTTGAAAAACCCTTTTTTATTTTATCACACGCTTATATAACTTTAAAAGAAAACCTTATGAATCACCTGAACCTCATAAAACAATAACGTAAACATTCATGTTAACCTCATAATTTTTTTTATAAATAAAGTAAACCTTCTTACTCCCACGTGAGTTTTAAAAACTTTGACCTCGGAATTTTGGTTGATTAACGCGTCTCACGTGATGACCATATGCGACTAACGTAGTGCACGACTGCGAGGAGAGTGTTAATGCTTTAACGCGTCAAAAATTCACTCAATCCGCGTGCATCTAAATCTCGCTATCCTTGGTGCGTTATAGCGCTCTGTGTATAGCCGTAGGATGCTTTAATGCTCAAAGTAGGAGAAAAAAATAGATTCTAGTTCTTTCTTTGCTTTGTGTAACCTTGCTCTGATACTAATTTGTTGGAAAAGGTCGATGAGAAAAAGCATAAATAATTCACACAAAAAACACAAGCGGTTGTTCTTCTATTGATCACACAAAACATGATGGTTACAATGAACTCAGTGAAGTGTATTTAACCTTTTCCAACTAGCTACTTGTCTAAAATATCTTGACATACAACCATATACAATCACACACTCAAAATCAAAATCATCTATCACTTAACTAGACTTGACTCAACACTCAACCACTCAACCACTTAACTCTCTAAATTTAACCAACTCCAATGCAGAATAATTATCTTATTTCAAGAATAATGAGGTTTTGTATTTCTTCTTCGGTTTCTTCTCCCTATGCCTAGATTTATTGTTCCAGTGGATTCCATCAGACGATGCCTGGCTGCGATCACTCCAAGTAGCCTCTTGCTGTAATCTTTCCGTTGGGGGAATATACGAGTGCACCTGGTTGGGCTGGTCAAGTCGCTCAGTGAACTAGTTCTCTGCTACAATAGTAATATCTATGAGCTACTCCGCCTCAAATACTTGGTCTATAATTGTAGATTGACCAGCCCGTGTCAACTGTGACTATTGGATCCACCATACTTAAATATGCCAACACTGATCGGTTCACTTTTTGGCCTAAAAATGGCCAGCAAGGAAAACCACTACACTTGTTGACCGACCACCTCAGCTATGACCGCTACTGCCACCCTATCCAAATTATAATAAAACTCATCAGCTAGAATATGAACAAGGATCTCATCGGTTGTTGTATTTTGCTTTAAATATCATGGATGATACCAAAAGTGATGTAAAATGATCCCTTGGCAGGTGTTTTCTCTACTTGCCTGATCAATTCCCTTGGACCACACCGACAAGAATATCACGTACTTTTAAAATAACCAACCATTTCCCAATTAATTATCTTTATCATTGCATAGCTTTCTGAGAGCAAAGTAATGTTCTCCTGGCCTGAACTAACTTATTTTTTCTTCAACGTGGAGTACAATGTTTTGTATATTTATCATGCTCTCTTTGCATACTTCGATAGGGACAACGTAGCTCTGCCAGGATTTGCAAAGTGAGTACCCTCGATTTCTCTTCTTATATTCTCCTGTATACAGAACCAATTTTCTTCTTATATTCTTGTGTATACATATAATCCTTGTAAGAAGTGTGATGAATAATAGGTTTTTCTCCAATCTCACAGGTACTTCAAGGATGACAGTGACGACGAACGGGATGATGCAGAAAAGCTCACGAAATATCATATTTCTGAGACTCTGTGTTTTACTTCAGTATGTGGTTTTAGGTCTTAAACTTTAGTGAAGCCTGCAACTGTTATTTGATACTTTGTTATGTGTTGGTGCTTTATTCGAGCAGAACATCAGAGGTGTGAAAGTTAAACTGCAATCCATTTTGTTGCCTACTGTCATGGAGTTTGACAAATGCGGAGAAGGGTGATTTCCTTTATGGTGAGTCCATTCCATATACTTTTTATAGTTTTTTGTTCACTTCTATTTTGCAGCGCGCATGTTTCTTGCTTTTTCTGGTTGAATGTAGGCTGACATCTCAATATTTTTGCTTTTGTTTTGGGTGGGTTCTTAATCTACAGCTTACAGCCATGGAGATGGCCTTGTCTCTGGAGAAACTTACGAATCAAAAACTGCTGGACTTGCACGCTGTAAGTATGGGCTGAATTACTTACTTGTCTATTCAATATATCTTGTTACTTTGAAATAATTTAATTTAAAATCATGTTGCCTTACGTTAACATTTTGAAAGTTAATGACTTTGATGGGAGCAGGTAGCCCAAGGTTCTAACGATGGTCAGATGACGGATTTCATCGAGGACAAATTTCTCTCGCAGCAGGTTACATGTTCATTAAATTTTCTTGAAATATAAACAATGAAGATAGCAAGAGGATTAGACTATGTTTTGCTCTGCAAATTTGCAGGTTGAAACCATCAAGAAAGTATTAGAGTATGTGTCTCAGTTGAGAAGGATAGGAAAAGCACACGGTACGATGATGCTATGTTTATTTTGATAACATTTGACAAGTGATCAATTTCATATTGACTATGAAAGTAAAGAATTTATGTAAGCATGTCTCATTATTAAACGCTGGAGTGTAATTTATTTGGGAGTCTTTTTCTCTTGTAGCTGTATGGCATTTTGATCAGATGCTCCTCAACGGAGATGATGTGGCTGCTGCCCCAGACGCAGGAGCTCTTGCTGCTTGACCATTTTGGGAATTTATATTTTGGACTCTATTTTCAAAACCAAAAGAATCTAAGTATATGCTCACAAGCCGGATTTCATTAATCAAAAACTTCATTATATATGAAACTTCAATTGGATTTCCTTTTCTAGGGTATATATTTATTTCATAATGTCAACGACCACATTATTGAGCTGTTTCTCAATTATCTCTTATTTGGAAAGTGATTTGTGTTATATTCAACTGAAACAATATCTCATGATAAATTTTGTTGTAATATAAAAATGAAAGAATAAACAAATGAACGCTCTATGCATATAAATGAATATAAAATGTTTGTTGGAAAATCTTAAATAGATAAAATTTAGTTAGAAGTGAAGCTAATGTTTTATGAATTGTAATAGAAAAGAATAGACGCTCACTAGAAGGTTGCTACATGACCTTCTTTCTCTTGAAATCTCATTTTTAAAAGTAGCTTAATTATGAAATAAATACCATGTTAAATGAGTGGAACTTTTTCTCTTCTAAACTACTTAATATTACTGTAGTTTCATAAATCCATTTTAATTACAGATTTAGTAAGTGCTGAGAGGGATCAAATCTAGAGGTGATATTTTTTTTTTTTGTAGAGAGAGATAAAATCTCTGAAGTTAAAACTTCTTTTAGAGTGCAAAATTTGAACACTGATTACACCTAAATAAATCTCATTCATATATATATATATATATATATACCTGTAATTTTTCAATGTTTTTGTTGCATTTTTGAATGTATAAAATGGATCAAAATTTATTTGGGCATAATTTAATTACTCTAAAGTTTATATAAGATTGTGTTGTTTTATATGGACATCGAAATATTTTATTTATGGTTAGAGCTAGAGAAATATTTTTACCACTTTTCCTTAGTATAGATATTGAGAGTGAGATTATTGATGTTTTATTATACTTTTAATTAAATAAACCAAACATGTATATTCATTTTTATTTTTTTATTATATCCAACATGAAATATTTTATTTATGGTTGAGAGTGAATTAAATATTTTTACCACTTCTCCTTAGTATAGTATGGTCACTGAGAGAGATTATTGATGTTTTATAATACTTTTAATTAAACAAACCAAACACTTATATTCATTTTTATTTTTTTATTTATGGTTGAGAGTGAGTTAAATATTTTTACCACTTATCTTTAGTATGACCTTTGAGAGTGAGATTATTGATGTTCTATAATACTTTTAATTAAACAAACCAAACACTTATATTCATTTTTATTTTTTTATTATATTTTATTTATGGCTGAGAGTGACTTAAATATTTGTATCACTTTTCTTTAGTATGGCCACTAAGAGTTAGATTATTGATGTTTTATAATATTTTTAATTAAACAAACCAAACAAGTATCTCTCTCATACTGGGTTGTGAAATGAGCTTTGTGCTCAATAATCTTAGTATTCTTTCATCCTACCATCATAGTTTAATAAAAAATTAAATTTAGTGTCTTGGCATCCTCAACCATTAGTTAATATTAAAGTTTGGTATTTTTGAAAGTTGGCTAGCTAAACCCATACATGTGAATTGTAAGACTCTATTTTTAAGGGAGAAAATTGTTGTTTTATTTTTATGATTGTGGTTTTACTCTAAAATTGAAAATTGAAATTTACACCTATACAAAAATTATTATTTTTAATCAAGTCTTAAGATTTGTGAAAATAGAATTAAAGATTGATGTGAATGAAATGCCACTATAATTGAATCCAACATTTTCCCCATTGAAAACATAACTATGATTATACATCACAGGTATAAGCCAAGAGGTCCCCAAAATTGCATCTAACTCTAGCCAAAACCCTCACCTTTCACTTAAAGGAGGCTGACGTAACCATTTAGGGATAAAGGAGGAGATCATCTTGGAGAATAAAGATCATATTAAAAATATTATTACTTGCAAATTTAAGGATAAGTTGTCAGATGATAAGGAATTAGAGGGAAAAAGGAAGCTAAGGTATTATAAGGAGGTGATCAAACCCAATCTTTATAACCAATATTATCTATCTGACTTGACCAGTGTTAAGAAGGAAATGAACATTGCCAAGATAAGGATTAATTTTCATGAGCTTCAAACTGAAATTGGGGTTTTGTCAATTCCCAAGACACCTTGGGATGAAAAAGTTTGTCGCTCTCTTACTCACATCCATTCTAATTTTCAAAATCTTTGCCACACTACCTACCTTATTGGATTGTTAAGCCAACACAACTATGTCAATCTAGGAATGCTTCTCTCCTTTCTTTTCAATCATAGAAATAAAATCTCAATTAACCTCTTACATTCTTAATGTTTAATAGACCATATTAATATTTCTTAAAGTTTAGTAAACCATAATAATCTTAATGGACACTACTCATCATCATCAATAATTAAATGAGAATTTACTCTTGTTTGTGTATATATATTTACTTATATATGATTTTTTTCATACATAATTACATTTTAAAATAGAAAAATAATTAAATAATCCAAATGTTTTTTTCTTTTCCTTTAATTATTAATATTGATAATATTTTACATAGGTTAATTTTTTAATAATTTAATTTATAATATTTATAATTTTTTAATAATTAAATTTAATAATTTATTATCACTGAATAAATTTATATTTTATTTTGGTGGTATAAGTTTTTGCCTCTAATTTCTTTAAGGGGATGGGATGTTAACTGATTCAAAATTTGTTTTTTTTTTACATTTATGATAATAAGATACGAACCAATATAGTAATAAACAAAACAAAAAAAATTATTTTGTTTTAATTTTGTTTATTATTTAACTTGTGATTTCATTAATAATTATGTAATAACTTTGGTAGAATAAATATATTAATTACAGTAAAAATTGAAACATAGAATGATGTGTTAATAGAGTTGAATCACATACAATGAATTATGGGGAATCATTTTCATTCCAACCATATTGGATGTCCACTTTCAAATTATGATTGAAAAGTTTTTATAATGATTTTATTAAATATTTTATAATGATTTTATTAGAGTTTGGTAAATTATCATATTAATTACAATAAATTGACACAAATATCTCATTAGAATTGAATCACATGGAATCAACATTGGGTAATGTTTATCCTTGCAACATCATTATATTGTAGCTCCCAAGTTGGTCTTACTAAATAACAAAAGTAAGAAAAAAAATTGTGCTCATTATCATGGACCATAACATTCTAGCCTCACGAAATTTAATTTAGAATCACTATGGTTGTCCCCTTAAGATGAGAGCCAAGTGGGGAAGAATAGAAATAAGTAGATATCCTCCTTCCATTGAACTTTTCCCTTTGATGTCCCCTTTGTATGGGTTTGGTGTCACCTCATTGGAAGCCCCATTTACGTGATGGATATGAACTATTTTCTTAACTTTGTAGAATATCACATTTTTAAAAAAGTTGCAATTTTTTAAAGATTATATTCAAACATAAAGAAAAAGTCATGTTTCCAATGCTTTTTTTTCCAAATTCACCGTAGCCCAATCCATAATCTCTCATTATGTACCTCTTCATTTTGTTTGATAATTTTATTTAAAGCGCATTTACGTCATGTTGCCTCACCATAGTGGAATTTTGGCCTTAGACCTTGATAGAAATATTTTTACAAGATTGATTATATTTTCTCATACCATTTTTCCACGTTATTTTGGTAACCTAATTTGACATTAAGGTAAGTTATATATTTAGATATATACCTATTATATCCAAATGCAAAGGGTTAGAAGTAGATTTGACATTCCCCTCTCTATTAGAATAACACTAGTTTGGGTGCAATGTTCTTGTTTTCTTGATGTAGTACATTAAAGCATATAAAATATGAAGACTAACACATGTATAAGATGTCATCTAGTATGAGAATGTTGAATATATACTAAATGGAAATTAAAGAATAAAGATCTAATAAATGATATCAAACAAAGGCAATTGTGTAATATTTATCTAAATAAGCATATACTAATCTTGATTTGTTGTTATAAGTAATTTTTTGTATAACGAATTATCATCTTTGAATACAAAATAAAATACATAACGTCACATGATTTGAGTTGATTTTTTTTTTCCAAATAAACCTTGATGAATTTTTTATGATTGACATTTTTATTAATTTATTGGTGAAAATTAGCATATATTTACCTAAGGGATTTGAACCAGACACTTGTGGGCATGAAACTAATCAAATGCCCAACTAGGACTAACGCCCAATTGATACCAAATGAGGCTAGATGGGGTGACTCTAGCATAGTGACACCACCACTCCCCTTCGTTTGACTCAGCTCATCAAAAGCTCAAAAGTTTGAAGCCAAATCAAAGTGAGAGTAATGTTTAACCAAAAATTAGTGACTTTAATTACCTGAAAAATATGTTGAGATCATACAACATAATATTAATCTTTCAATTTTATTTTTTATGGATTTGTTAATCCCTTGACATTGCATGAAACAACTTCCATTAAGAAATAGATTAAGTTTTTCATGCTTGTGTAAAACCTAAATAATGTTTGTTATCCAAAATATGTTGTTGGATAATTTCTAAAAAGTATATTTGACTTATATTTGAATATTATTTTTCATTTGTTAAATGAATGATACCACAAATATAAATTGTAGGCGTGAAGTGTTATTATACATAAACCTACACAATAGAGTATTTTTGCAAGAGTACTTGCATGATATGGTTTAGTACTAATATATATGGATAAAATGCAATCTTAGTATAGTTGTACATAAGGAACATGGGTGAAGTCAAAATATATAGATTTTATCCCTAAAGTGGATTATTATTACTTTTGCAGAAAATTTTGGGTAAAAGAAGTATAAATTTATAGGGGTCGTGGATGGTTGGAACTCTTTTGTTGGGAAAGAGCCTCCTAACCAAAAAAATCACAATCATGAAAAATAAAAGAAAATGTGTTGTTTAACTTAAAAAAAAAAATCAATGCCCCAGATTGAGGTGACCATCGAGGGAATGTTGGAGGTTGGGGGCCGAGCCCACCACCCCACTGCCTCCCACTGAAAGGGGGGTGATATGGCCAACCCATCCCATGCACTAAATATGCAATCAATCCTTTCCAAATTCAATTCTATATCTATTTCATAGTTTTGTCTACCTCTGATAATGGAGTCGAGGTGAATAATGTTTTCATGCATTTAAGCTTGTTCCATGTATATAGAGTGATCTAGTGCTCGAAGGGGAAACTGAATAGTGGATTAGTTATTGAATCTAGCTGTGTTGAAGGGATTTTTTAATAAATTTCATGGATTTTTCTAAATTTGGTTGTTATAGATGTAGAAGTATCCTCCCTCTCCTAAGCGCAGGTGTAATTGACGGCTTGGGAATCGTTGGTTTCTTTCATGATTATATTGTTTGTTCCTCTTGAATCCATTAATATTTCTTTTGACTTTGTATCTATCTATTGCAATTTATTTTTTTCATCATATCTCCTAGTGGTCTACATTGTGACATTCTTTGTGGTGGCATCTGGAAAATGAGTGACCCTAGTTAAGGATTTTCACTTGCCTCTTTGTTCTTCTGTCCTATCATTTTTGTGTTGGCTTATATTGGCAACAATATTGTTTGGTTGGCATTGATGTCAAACATTAGATGTGTTTGGCTTGATTTCTAGAGAATCATGGTTGTAGGTGGTTAGCTGATGTTGAAAAGGGTTAGAATGGTGCTACATGTCTTTGATAGGTTGCTTATAGAAGTGTTGATCCAGTAGTTGCAGATCTAGGAGAAAGAAGACAAAATTTTGATGATTGAAATAGACTGTTGTTGTCTTGCCTCTTCATGACCGTGGCACTAGCTTAACTATGTAGTCTTGCTTCACCTTACCTGTGTACTCGCATTTAGCTTGCTATGATGTGCTCGTGGCACTTCCTGTAGGTTAAGAAAGGAAAACTATGTGGATTCCCAGGGAATTTTCCCATGGTATTTGATGCAAATTGTGACATTTTTATCAAATCCTATTTGATATGGTCATCAAGAGAAATGGAATGCAATTAGTATGTTGATTTGGTCCAATTTGATGAGGGCAAAGTTAGCATAAACATAGTATGCCATTGTTGGATATTAGTTTAGCTACTCTCCATTATGAAGTTGAATAATATACCCGTAGCAGTGATCAGATTTAGGGTGAACGTTGTAAATGTTTAGTCCATCATTGTAGATGCCATGTATTATGTATCTTTCCTTGTATTACACTATAGTTGATGGTTGTTTTGTATGGCCAAGAGAGGGTTTGTACTACTCCCCTTAAACTATGGCTATGTGAGTTTTTGGTGCTGTTGATTGTGTTGATTGTAGGAAGGTTGTTCTTGTGTTATTGTGGTAGAAGAGGACCTAGTATGAAAATGAATGAAAGGGTGGTCCAAAGTATTTGAGGAATTTGGGGCCTTTAGCAAGTGGTGGCTTGTTAATATAGGGAGTTGGGGCTTCCTAGCTAGTAGTGGCCAATGAATTGATATTGAGGAAGTTGGGGCCTTCGACAAGTTGTGGCTTGCTAAATAGGTTGTTGGGGCTTCTTAGCTAGTAGTGGCCAATGAATTTATATTGAGGATGTTGGGGCCTCCGACAAGTTGTGGCTTGCTAAGATAGGGAGTTGGGGCTTCCTTGCTAGTTGCGGCCATCAAATCTATGTTGAGGGAGTGGTTGTTCCTAGCTATTTGGGGCTAACAAATTTATGTTAAAGAAAAGATTGAAGTTTAATAAGAAGAAGGCAAAGAAAGCAACAATGAAATGGTTTTTCTCCCCATGATGGTTTCCACCTAAAATATATGGTGTTCACTAGTGTTGCATGTTATGATGTGTTTTGAAGTTTCATGCATGTTTATATTTGTTGTTGATGTACTATGTTGTTGGTTATCTAAGTGTTTCATTGATTGAATAATGCTTGGTAAAAATTGGTTATGATGATTCCTTAGACATGATACTGATCCACTCCCCCCCCTCAGTATAACTAAGTTTCCAACAATTGGTATTAAAGCATGTTCCTTCTATTGCAACTTAATTGTTGGAAGCTAGATATGGGTGAATAATGGATAGTCATAGTGTTCCACTACTTAATCTTGCAAACTTTCAAGAGTGGAGAGAGAAGTTAAAATCCCATTTATTTGTACTTAGATCTAAATTCTAGAAGGTTGTGATGAATGGTTATGGAAAATAACCCCGTTCAAAACAAGTTAAATAATGGAATGCCTAGGCCAAGTGTGCAATTTGTGGCAAACTTCATAATCTAGACCTTGAGAAAGTCATGGATCTCAAGTTCACAAAGGATATTTGGGATATGTTGTAGGCCCCGCATGAAGAAAAAACTAGTAGCAAGGGTGGATAAAAAGAGAAGAGGAAGAAGAAGGCCCCTTGGAAGGAAAGTGATCAGCCATATGAGATATGTTCTCCTAGTATCAAAATAGTTGATTGTTAAGAGGAGATATCAGTTGAATATCAAGCTAATATTAACTCGACATTGCCTGAAATAGAAAATATCTCAACAAAAAATAGGGATTTGAAGAAGCTCCAAATACTAGAAAAAAGAGAACATGTTTTTAAGGAAGAAATTATTAACTTGAAAAATGAAATAGAAGAGGGAAGGATAATTGAAGAGGGAATGAGTAATAAGTTTAAAGAAAAGGAAAATCAATGTGAAAGATTAGCAGCTGAAGTGGTTTTAATGAGAAATGATTTAGATAAGAAGAACAATAAGTTAAAGATACAAAGTAGTGTTGGGACGGGGTCCCCTGGGGTCAAATATTGTAAAGTTTTGTTAATATTGTAAAGTCTCTACATTTTAAGGAGTGGAGCGCGAGTAGCGTAGGTGGATAGGAGTCAAAGGGGCTTTAGGAAGGTCAAATACCCTTAGTTTGTTAAGAGTCAATTTGTTTTGTGACCCACCAATGGTTCGCAGACCTTGGTATTGTAATGAAGAAAGATATAAAAATGAGTCATAAAAGAGTCATAGAGATATCCATGATAAAGTAAGAGATAGAAGGTCAAGATTTGGGTTTGTTTTCTGTACTTAGGTGAAGGGGAAGGCTCTTGTAGCTGTGTGCGCGGAGACCTTGGCAAGTCTGCGCGGGCCCCTACAATTGTGTGAGCAGGGTTGGAAAAGACTATAATTGAAGATATTAGCATAATAAAGGCTAGTTTTGAAGAATTATCTATGTATCTATGTGTTATTGTTTATTTCCAAATTCACTATATTGTTGATATGTTGAATTCTATTAATCTAGAAAAGTACTTAATAGATGCACAAAGAAGTAGATCTACTTATTTATATGATGTTATGAATGTTTAGCGCAATCAACGAAGGGTTTAGATCTACTAATTGTTAGTTGTTGTAATTTCTGGGTTTCAAGGGTTAGGGTTAGCAAAGGTCAGGGTAAATCCCTAAGTTTAACAGAAACACATCACATATTCCTTTGGATGCAGAAACCGCGTTCTAGCATCCCCTAACATTGCCTCAGGTGAGACTGCAACCTACATTATGCAGGTTGTTTTCGAAAGGGCCGGTAGTTTAGGGTTTTATTGTTTAGCGCAACTAACTCTGAACCTGGGTCCAAGCCCCCTCAAAACAACAAATGGTACCACCCTAGAAAATATCACAGGGACATTCTTAAGTCAAAAGGCCATAACTGTATACTGAAAACATCCCCATTTTGTGGCGAAGGTAGCCTTACTTCTATCTTCTTGTGCGATCTTGATCTGGTGATACCCTGAGAACCCATCTGTAAATGATAGGCTTCTTGACCCCCAACGTTCTCCAATGCTTCATATCTGGACAACGTAGGGAATGGATCATGTACACAAGCATCGTTCAACTTACTTAGATCTATGCAGATTCATATTTCGCCCTTCGTCTTCTTCTATTAAACCACCATGCAGTCTGATTGTTCTATAGGCTTAATAATCCCTACTGCAAGGATCTTATCTAGTTCTTTTCTCACATTTTATTTGTACTTAGGATTCAACCGATATGGGCGTTACTTTACCGGCTTCACGTCTAGCTTCAGATTGATCTTCATAACGTTAAGATCACCTACTATCCCCTTCACATCAGAGAACTTTGTTAGAAAGAAGTATTGATATTCTCATAATAACTCCATGACTTTGTCAACTTTGTGCTCATCCCAGTAGTCACTTATATTTGCAAACTTCAGTTGTGCTTCTGATCCAACGTTCACTTGCTTGGTTTTCAATGGTTTTGAGATGTCAAGAACTTCTACCTTAGGCCCCGCGACTTCACGCTATCCCTCTAACTCGGGGATACCATGGCATAATGCCTCGTGCAGATACCTGAATTAGAAGAAGATCACTTCCTGGCATGTTTTCTTCAGCAGGGGTAGAAGGCTGGAGAAAAGGAGTGGCATGATCGCCATATTAAGAAACACACCTTTAAAATTGGGGATTTAGTGTTATTGTATGATAGCAAGTTTACAAAGTTTCCAACAAAATTTCAGATGCATTGGTTGGGTCTGTACATCGTCAAGGAGATTACGGATGGAGGTGCAATTCAACTCACAAAGTTGAACGGGGAGTATTTCCAAGAAAAATCAATGGGAGCTGGTTGAAGCTATATATGGGTGATCCCACACCCGCACAATGACTATATGGAAGAAGGACAGTCTTAACACTTCAGGAAGTTACAAGGAAGTGCAGGACTATAAACTACGCTGCCAAAAGGATGGTTTGGCGAAGAGAAGGGGCTACATGATGATTAGGAGAAAGGTGCAGAGGTACCTGTGATGAAGGAGTTGTGCTATCATGGTGGGTCTTGCATAGCCTGGCCAAAAAATGACCATTGGAAGCACTGTAGATGATTAGATGACTATTTTTCCATTAAAGGGAGCAGGGGGCAATCATTTAAGGAGCATCTCTTTGGAAATATGCTGCCAAAAGAGAATTAATAATGGAGATATAAAGGGAACAAATGGATTTGAATTCAAAATGGGCTATAAATACAACATCCTGCTCCACATTCGTACACTTTTCTTTCAGATAAATTTCATTGAGATTTTGCGCTTTAGTTTGCACCAAGACAATTGCTACACGTCTGAAGGGGATTGGAAAGAGACATAAGAGAAGTTTTCACAGCAAGGAATTAGGTGGGAAGATGATTTACCTGAGTGGAAGAAAGAAATATTCTGGGAGAGAATAACTACAACACCACCAATCCCTACCATAGCACCTAGATCACCGAGGTCTAAACCCACTACCTCTGCGATAGGAGAAAAGAAGAAAAAGAAACCACAACAAGCACTATTGTGGCAATTGCTACGCAAGAATCCAACAGAGGTCAGATAGAAGGGTCAGATGGATAGGAGCAAGCATCAATGAAACCCTTGGACTTGGATGAGGAAGAGTTAAATATGGGGGTTGAAGAGATTGATGCAGATGAAGCAGTCTTGATTACTCAGCTACCACCTTATGTACCCCCTAGGAAATCCACTACCAAAGTGACTAAGGACCCAGATTCAGTGAAATTACAAGTCTTCACACCATTGCTATCGGAGGACATACCTTTTGAGGGAAATTTGTTGGCCCAGATACTGTTTTTGAAGATGGAGGACTGGGACTTGGGTGATCACACGAAGTTCCCATAGTTGGAACTGAGAAAATATCTGAAGAAAGTCTACTATGAGGAGTCGAATGTTACATGACTTGAGCCAACGAAGTGGGTAGCTAGAATTGAGTGCGTGGGATTTATCAACATGTTTTGGGTGCTAAATTTTAGCCGCAATATCATTAAACCTATCTGTGTGCGTCAATTATTGATGCTGGTTCACTAAGGGTGCCTTTGGTTGGGAGGGACCATTCCAATTACCGACATGTTCATCCATCAAATAACCTTGTTTCCTTATCAAGGCGTGAACCCCTCTGATTCTTTTGTGGGCAAGTCACAGGAGAAGAAGCTAGTAGAACAGATGAAGATCAACTTCGGGTTAGTGAAGAAGTTGTGCAACTATGCGATTAGCTCCATATCGTATAGTGTTGTGCAATTTTCTACACAAATATTGGTTGGAAAGAAAAAGAGGAGGTGTCACACTAATGAAGTGTCGAAACGAGTAGTATTTTTGGCTACACAGTGTAGCAAAGGGGTCCAATACAATTGGGCCAAGTATCTCTATCATGAGTTCTTGGAGGATTTTCGCGAAGCCTAGGAGGACAGAAAGGAATTCCACTATGCGTGGCTACTTATGTTGATTGTTCTAGTGGCATGGAGGATGGCTGAGGAGAGCCAATTCCCAACACATGATCCAGACTTATGTGAGGCTATGAAATTCGCCTCGCTATGGATGACGAAGGATACTAAATGTGTCATGGAAACAAAGATCTTCTGGGTCTTGTTCAAGTATGAGTTGTTGACGCAAGAAATCATATGTATACCCACAGTGTGCATATACTACGCATAAATCCTGTCTGTCCCAAGTTTTTTTAACTCTCTAAGGAGTCAAATCTTCAATTCTTAAGGTTTAAGGCCCATTAACAATTATCTATGCAGAATGATTTATAGACGAATAAAGTTTAACCATTAAACTACCCTTTCCTTCATATCGGAACTCATTCTCCTTTTATCAGGACTTAATCACCCCTCTTAAACCTTCGTTAACCTTTTATTAACCCATATATATATATATATATATATATATACATATATACATATATACATATATATATATATATATATATATATACATATATACATATATACATATACATATATATATATATATATATATATATATATATATATATATATATATATATATATATATATATATATATATATATATATATATATATATATATATATATATCTATATATATAACCACACATTAAAATAAATCCCACTCATTCCTTTGGACTTTCACATGAAATCCTCATATCCACGCTATATTCTATTATAATTCTTTTATAATAGAAATACTCCACAACATAGGAAATCTTACCTTTTCCGTGCTTTTCCACGTCTCTGCACATTCTTCGATGCATGCTTTATCACCATCACAATCTCGATGTCCACAGGTCACATTACACATGAACTATCGCATCCGATATGTGATAATGCATTATTGGATTTCAAATACCATTAACCACACCCATATAATTGATCAGGTCCACTTCTTATCGCATGCCTCAATACTCTTTGCCCCGATCAATACCGTTATATGTTTGTGATGCGATCACTCCAATGATCGCATCGGAAATCGCTTGTCACCAAGGTTAGTTCACATACCAATATAACCTTGCAATGCAATATTTAAGAAGGCTCCTCCACCATTGATCTTATTTTTGATCCAAAGGTCCACGCTTCAATCGCATATCGCAATCACTCAAGGCATGAGGCCGATTCATTCACTCCTGAAGCTTTCCTCCGATGCGATATTAACTGCTCCACTTGCCACGACTTAATCCTGCCCATTGATCCTAAAGATCTAATGGATCCTGTGCAACAACACTTCATTACTCATCCTTCTCTTTACCTGTGTTTTTATGACATTCTTCAATGGTTTTAGTCCTTCTGTCGTTCTGCTATGCGACTCCCTCCTGAGCTTAATCCATATATTTCTTTAATCAATGTTACTCCAAGACTTTATTTCGATCCTTCAATCAGATTCACGACCCATTACGACTCTCTGTCCATTCAAAAAGGAATCCTGATTCTTCATGCTTACACACAAGTTTTAATTAAGCAATTTAAATACTAATCCCGTGAAAGAATTTCCATCAGTCATTCGTGTTATTCATGCAGAATTCCACAGTATTTCACAGGTTCACAATCAAATGCATTATAGGGCTATTAAAGCACATACAAATACAAATTCCCACACATGGTATCCACAAATCCACACTGATTTGATATTAAAATATTTACAAGGGAACCAGTCACATTCGATTGATTCAATCCTTCTCCATAAAATCCATCTATCACTCCTAAATACTCACTTCTACTCTTAATATCTTCTAACTCTCTTGCTCTATCTATCCTTTGGCTAACCTGTCTAACCTCTTGAATTATCTAAGATATTAAAATTTATACAAGAATGGATTCATGAACCAATTTAGTTCAGATCCAATAATCTCCCACTTCCTCCTAAAGTATCTCTTCAGCTCCACCTTTACCTCAAACAAATCTTAAATGAAGCTTTTGAACACCTCAAATCCTCACTCTTCCTAAGATTACTCAACTTCCTCTTAGATCTCTACATTCACAATATATTCTTCATTAATCAAGTTTACAATTAAAAATCCCCTCAACGCAACTAAACTTAGGAAAATAAATAAAATGATTAAGGGAACCCACTCCCTTCTGTAAATGTGAAATAAGACTCATGGGTCATATAGACTTTGAAGAATGCTCCTGCAACAGACTCCCCAGGTTGAAATAATTCATGGACTCCTATTCATGAGTCTTTCCACTTCCTTTGTTGTAAACTTCATCAAATTTCGTCTTCCAATTGGCTTCCTGATCTCTTTCAACTGCAGGTGAATTTACTGCCTCCTTTATTTCTCTTGGGTGCCAAACTCCATGTTGTGGATGTCCTTTTGCTTTGCATTCACAAGCATCTCCTTTGCATAATGTTTTTGTGTTGATACCCTACATAAACATCTCCTCAAACAACATACATCTTTTCTTCTCTATTCATTTATGTCTTGTCATCATCTCAATAGAATTGATCTCCATCTTTATGTATTTTCTCCTGTCCTACACCTGATTGTTTCGTTTGATTTTTGACTCGATCACCAGCATCTCCTTCTGTCTATAAACCAATTTCTTTATGTTGTCCTGTATATCCTTCCATCTTCCCTTGACTTGTTGACTTTGATAATTCCTCATGTTCATCACCTTTGTAGTTTTCATCATCCACCTATCCAATAGCTTAAGTAGAGTCCTTCCAATCTTGAAAGAAGATTGGTTCTTGTTTAATACAAGAACATATAACCTTCCAACTACACATTGTTCCCTAGCTGCAAATATTTTAGTTATTGAACTTTGTTCAACTCCCTCCATTTTCCTATCAAATTTAACTGAACTATTCACCCAATTTTCCAATTGCAACCTCAAGATAAACTCTTGACATTTAAGCCTCCTTTGTATTAAGAACAAAATCTGTCTGTGGACTATACTTTCACTTCCCCTGCAATTTTCTTCCTCTTCTGCAATAACTTGTTTAAGAGCTATGTCAACTCTCCTTCCTCTATTCCAAGCTTCTGATTCAACTCATTGCTTACTCTCATCCTCTTGTTTCCATAAGGAAAACCAACTTTCTGTAATTCCAGGATTTACACATTCCTTCATGTTTACTTGTGAAAACATATCTCCAAGAGTAGGTTGTCCTTCATCTTGAAAACCACATTCAACAATTAATAACTCAAAATCAAAAAATATATTATGTTTTCCATATCTTTCCTCATTAACTCTGCTCCATAATTTTTCTGATTTATCATCCTCTTGATGTATATATGACATATCAAACTTGTCATGTCATCTTGTCTTGGAAAAGTCTTCTTTGGCTTCACTTTGTTCTGAATGTTGTCTAAGTTCGGAATTTTGTTCTTTGATCTTCTCTCTGGCCTTCCTTCCTTTCACACTCCTTTTCATTCTTCTTGTTCATTCCTTACAAATCTGTAAGCCACTAAGTTGTCTTTTCCATTCTTCCTTTGTTTCAATCAAAATCTGCCAATCTCTGAGTTTAGAACCTAAAGTTCTATTTGTTTCAATGCAAGAAACAAAATCACTATATACCATAGGTTTTCCATTCCGCTGTAGAGTCCCTTTTACAACAGTGAAAATTACTATCAACACCATCAATATCACCTTCCATTGCTCCCCTTGGATGCTCACTGCATATGTATAGTTCATAAAATCATTCTTACCTTCATCCTATGAGATTTCCTTGTCTATTTTTAGTTTGTTGTTTACATTCACCTTTACTCTTTTTGCAATTTGTACAAATAAAACTATCTTCAATCTCCAGCTATGCATCAGTCTCTACCACCCTCTCTTTGAGTTCCTGTTTGTCCTCTTTTCCTTTCTTCTTCATAAGCTTGAATGGATTAATTGTACCTCCTTGGGTTGAATTCTCTTTATAAGCCTTGTTTCTATCATCTTCCATAATACACTCTTTAGTAAGAGTCCTTTCCATTAATGATCCATTATGTCTTTCCAATATAATTTCTTTTCCATTAAGTATTAATACAGGTTCATAATTTTTGAATAAAAATTGAAGAGATAATTCCATTACCTCAAGTGTTTGTATTGCATCTACACTCTTGTTTTCTCTTTTCATAAGGTCATCTTCATACCTCTTTTATACTTCTCCTTTTGCAATATGCAATTTCCTTTTGTTTTCAGACTGTCTGCATCTTTTTTCCAAGTCTTACTGGATTCATTATCTTCATCCTCCTTAGTAGTCTTCAACATTTGTTCATCTCTAGTGTCCTTGAACACATTTTTAATCAAGAATTGTTCTATCACATCCATCTCTTCTAACAGTTTCATTTCTTTAGCAACTTGCATAAACATATCTTCTAAAGGTTGTTCATCACCTGCATACATGCACAAATCATTAGTTTCACAAATACTAGGCTCCTTTTTCTTTGATGTTTCAATCATCACATCTCTCTACTAGTTCTAACTTGTCCAACAGTTCAAGAAATCATCAATGATTCCTTCCTCAACAAGGTAAATCTCTTGCTTGCGTCTACAATAGCTATCTTCCATCTCTAACTCAACTGCTCTGAGTTCTTCTCTTAATTTGATATACATTCTCCTCTTTATCTGTTTTTGCAACAACTTCCACTTTATATTCTTTCTTTTAATAGTCCAATCATACCTTTGGTCCTCTTCACATATTTCTAGTAGCACTATTATGGTATCCATAATTGCCTTCAGTTCTGTAATTTCTCTGTCAAATATCTCTTGACTCATCTTCTCTCCGTTGCCTTTTTCCTTGGCATATTCCTTTCTTCTGTTGTGGTTTCTCTCTGAACCCCTACTATGACTATCAGTAGTCATTTCCTTGTTATCTCTATGACCTTCTCACTGACTATGAGTTGCACTAAGCCTTTGCGACAACAAGTCCTCCCTGTTGTCGCTTACCTCACTAATCGCTCCTCTAGACTTGGTCTTTTGGCAAGAACTGGTTCTCTATCTCTGGAACCTCTTAAGCATTCTCTTTTGATCTCTTTAGGCTTGTATCCTCAACTTGTCTTCTCTTGAGAACACTTTAACTGTCCTCCCTGTCCAATTTTCAGTTGGAATATTTAGGTTCACTGCCACTAACACAACTCCTCTCTTTCTTTACACAATCTGATACTATGTGTTGCTGCTATCACTCTCTTCCCTTATAAAAACAATTCAAATGAACCAACATCAAAATACAACTCATACCTACTGATCTATCTCTTTCATCCTTCACTAGCTGGGCAATACACATGTTGCTTTACTTTTCACTGTCTGCACTTCAATTCTTCTTTCAACCGAATTTTTGTTCTTGCTGAGTACATCCATATTCACTTTCTTTCCTTACAATATCTTTGCTGCAATTTCTTCACTTGCTCCTTTGTCACAACTACTTGCTGGAATTTCATTACCTGCTACTTGCATTCACCTACACATACCATTAAAGCTTTAAAACTTACAAGATCCTTTCTGATCCTATCTTCCTCAACCCTTTTCCACAGTCTATCTTGAATGAATCGACTGAAGTCTTCATTGCTTGTAACATTTCAGAGTTCTTCTATGCATGAAACCTTGTGCTCTATTCTCCCTCTGTATTAGATCCATTACAATGCAAATTATATATATGCTAGGAATAAAATTCAATCCCTCAACCAATCTCTACAAAGCATTAATCTTGCTCTGATACCAAATGACGCAAGAAATCATACGTATACCCATAGTGTGCATATACTATGCATAAATCCTATCTGTCCCAGGTTTTTTTAACTCTCTAAGGAGTCAAATCTTCAATTCTTAAGGTTTAAGGCCCATTAACAATTCTCTATGTGGAATGATTTATAGACTAACAAAGTCTAACCATTAAACCATGGTTTCCTTTATATCGGAACTCATTCTCCTTTTATCAGGACTTAATCACCCCTCTTAAACCTTCGTTAACCTTTTATTAACCCAATATATATATATATATATATATATATATATATATAACCACACATTAAACTAAATCCCACTCATTCCTTTGGACTTGCACATGAAATCCTCATATCCGCACTATATTATATTATAATTCTTTTATAATAGAAATACTCCACAACATAGGAAATCTTACCTTTTCCCCACTTTTCCATGTCTCTGCACATTCTTCGATGCATGCTTTATCGCAATCACAATCACTATCTCCACAGGTCACATTACACATGAACTATCGCATCTGATATGTGATAATGCATTATTGGATTTCAAATACCATTAACCACACCCATATAATTGATCAGGTCCGCTTCTTATCGCATGCCTCAATAGTCTTTTCCTTGATCAATACCGTTGTATGTTTGCGATGCGATCACTCCGATGATCGCATCGACGATCGTTTGTCTACGAGGTTAGTTCACATATCAATATAACGTTGTGATGCGATATTTAAGAAGGCTCCTCCATCGTTGATCTTATTTCTAATCCGATGGTCCACGATTCAATCGCTCAAGGCATGAGGCCCGTTCATTCACTCCTGAAGCTTTCCTCCGATGTGATATTAATTGTTCTTCTTGACGCGACTTAATCCTGCCCATTGATCCTAAAGATCCAACAGATCCTGTGCAACAACACTTCATTACTCATCCTTCTCTTTACTTGTATTTTTACGACATTCTTCAATGGTTTTGGTCCTTCTGTTGTTCCGCTACGCGACTCCCTCCTGAGCTTAATCCATATATTTCTTTAATCAATGTTACTCAAGGACTTAATTTCGATTCTTCAATCGGATTCAATGACCCGTTAGGACTCTCTGTCCATTCAGAAAGGAATCCTGATTCTTCATGCTTACACACAGGTTTTAATTAAGCAATTTAAATACTAATCCCGTGAAAGAATTTCCATCAGTCATTCGTGTTATTCGTGCAGAATTCCACAATATTTCATAGGTTCACAATCAAATGCATTATAGGGCTATGAAAGAAAATACAAATACAAATTCCCACACATGGTATCCACAAATCCACACTGATTTGATATTAAAATATTTACAAGAGAACCAGTCACATTCGACTGATTTAGTCCTTTTCCATAAAATCCATCTATCACTCCTCCTAAATTCTCACTTCTACTCTTAATATCTTCTAACTCTCTCACTCTAGATAGCCTCTAGCTAACCTGTCTAACATGTCTAACCTGTCTAACCTGTCTAACCTCTTAAATTATCTAAGATATTACAATTTATACAAGAATGGATTCAAGAACCAATTTAGTTCAGATCCAACAATCGCTCACTTCCTCTTAAAGTATCTCTTCAGCTCCACCTTTACCTCAAACAAATCCTAAATGAAGCTTTTGAATCCCTCAAATCCTCACTCTTCTTATGATTACTCAACTTCCTCTCAAATCTCTACATTCACAATATATTTTTCATTAATCAAGTTTGCAATTAAAAATCCCCTCAACTCAACTAAACTTAGGAAAATAAATAAAATGATTAAGGGAACCCACTCCCTTTTTTAAATGTGAAATAAGACTCATGGGTCTTATAGACTTTGAAGAATGCTCCTACATCAGTTTATCAACCAACAACCACGTTTATCACCAAGCTTACATGCGCAGAATGCTAATATTGCAGACTTCAACGAATTTTTTCAAAATCTGCCCATACACGCAAAGAAGGATGCCATGAACACATGGAATAAGTTGCCATACTTAGTTGTAGAATATGACATTATGGGGGTCATCAACAAATGGCCAAGAAAATGGCTCAGCCCATCTAACGCAGGTGCAGGAACAAGTAAGGTTTCATAAGGAAAATAGGGAAAACGCCAACTACGACAACACAGAAGGAAAATATTTCTCTCAAAGAGAGGGAAGCATCGAAAGAAAAGGTCTCTACAAAAGAGACAAAAGCACCAAGGAGAAAGCTGCAACCATGTCGCAGGTCACTATTGACCTTGACGAACCTAAAACAGAGCACACCGCTGTTGTGGTTGAGACTGAAGGTGAGGAGGAAGGGAGCAGAAACTTGGAGTCCCCCTTCAAGGTTAGGAAGAGGCAAAAGCGAAGTTCCACGAGACCTCACAAGAAGCAAAAGTCTGACAAGTCTATGAGTGTGACACCATTGGTCCTCACGGAGGAGGACCTTGATTAGATCGATGATGTGGTTTGCAAAACCACAGAAACTATTTGGGGACACATCAAGGACCAGTACCATCAGGCATTGGACAAATTACAATAGGGCCTAAAGGAATTGCGGGTCCAAACAAGTGTTATAGCTCTAATACCACTTGTTATAGATCTAACCCCAAAATATTATAGATCTGATATGAAAATATAAGACAATGCAAATAACCCAGAAATAATATGAAATGATTCTTTATTGATCAAACCCTTAAGGTAGGACAACACTATACATTCACTCCTTAAGGAAGGAGAACACTCCACAAGCCATATGCTTGTTCATACAATAATCCTTGACAATTCCTTCACCTCCCTCCCTGTGGAGTCTCCAGCCTCTATATAGGCCTCATACATACAATACCATGGGTCATTACCATGGTTCCCTCATACCATCAAACTAATACCATGGGCCCATTACATTATTACTAACTACTTGTGGTCACTTACATGATATGGGTTAACCACCTTATTTATTACTATGGCCCATCCCATTGTTACATTATTACCTTGGGTACCTCCCTTGGTACCCCATATTATCCCCTTAGGTATATAACATTCCACCACCCTTAGCATGTTTCGTCCCCGAAACATGGGAAGAACACAAATAATAAGATCTACTCAAAAGAGTAGTCCACTGGTACCATGCACATGCATCTAGCCATCCAAGAGAAAGGTGAACCCTTAGTCTCACTAGTGCTTCGTTGTTTTGAGATGGAAGTTGACCGTGGTAGCTCTTTTGTGTGGATGTGTAGTAGGTGGATCTTCGCTCCTCTTTATCTATCCTACGAGGGTTGTTGTCCTTGGGGCTAATTGGTTGCCATCTTCTTGGTTGTTGTCTTGCGGGGTGATGTGGGTGATAATATGTTGAAGTTTTAACCCACTGTGTCTTTTTATTTAATTCACCCTTACTGGAGCCTGACTGTGATCTGGTGCATGTTGTGGTGCCTGCTGTGGTGTCTTATCTTCCAATATTACTTCAACCACTGAGCCCTCATCTAATGTATCAACACCTGTAACCTTTTCTGCTTCAGCCTTTGTTTGTGTTTGATTGTCGATCATCACTAGCTCATCATCTGATATGGCAGTCCTTGGAACATCTCTGCTTCAGCCTCCTTGGACTCTACATGTTTATTAATGGAAATATCCTGCAATGTAATATTCTTCTTTTTATACCAGAGCTTCAGGAATTTCTTCTATACATTAATATTGATAGTACTCACTGATTCCATCCAAGGGTATCCCAAAACAACATCCATGTTATCCATATCTGAAGTATAAAAATCACCATGCAACACATCTTCAAATCCTTATACCCTTGAACATCCTCATCATCCACGTGTGTGTTTTCAATGTGTTTTGCAGGAACTTGCAATTTTTTTTCCAAATTAATATTGATGAAATTATGCTTGCAACTAGGATTTATAAAAACAATGATCTTCTCTTTCTAAATCAATCCATGAACCTACAATAAGGAGATACCAGCAGAAAATAACCCTTTAGGTTCCTTGGTTTCCTTCTTTCCTGTAAAAATAAAATCTTTGCTAGGCTGTGTGTCTGTCTATGTGAGCTTATCCACAAGATTAGTTTTACAGTCAAAGTGGTCCATAATAGCTTTTGTGAATATGTCCCAAGTCAAGGGCTTTTGATAGCAATGTTGATGTCTTTGCCACCATTGCCATCTTTCATTGTCCAAGTACATTTTTCCCATTCTCAGCTGAGTCTCATCATCCATGATGTAATTCAAACTAAAACATTTCTCCATTTGTGCTAGCCATTTGGCTGGATGAGAGCCATCAAATTTATACAAGTCCCTCAAACTTTGAGGTAGGTCTGCCATCACAAAAAAAATGACGAAAATTTGAAATTGTCACAGTTTAGTCAATATTGCTCAGAATCCTTACTATAACCTATTTTCAGAAATGGAACAATCATTCTGCATCTACCCATGTGATAGAAATCTTAATCCAGGCACTGAAATTTCAGATCTGTGCTGCAACTCTCCCGCCGTCACCAAAATTTCTGCAAAAAAGTGTTGATTTTAAATAAGCGATATCTCCCTCATCCGGACTCCGATTCGACTAATTTTTTTTTTGAAATTGGGTATTTTTTTTACAAAGAATCCAGATCTGCAATTAAATTTTGTAGATCTTATACCAGGACGTCCAGATCTGTGCCGCAAACTCGCTGCCCTGAAAATTTGCCTGCAACCCCACTGATTTTTAGATCAGCGATATCTCCTTCATATGGACTCCGATTCAACCGATTTTTTTTTGAAATCGGCTATTTTTTCACAAATAATCCAGATCTGGAATTATAATTAGCAGATCTTGCACCAAAGCGTACAGATCTGATCTGCAAACTCGCCGCCCCTGAAATCCTGCAAAAAAAAAAAAAATTCTCCACTTTTGCCATAGAAAGTGCTCTAATACCACTTGTTATAGATCTAACACAAAAATATTATAGATCTGACATGAAAATATAAGACAATGCAAATAAACCCAGAAATAATATAAAATGATTCTGTATTGATCAAACCCTTAAGGTAGGGTAACACTATACATTCACTCCTTAAGGAAGGAGAACACTCCACAAGCCATATGCTTGTTCATACAATAATCCTTTACAATTCCTTCACCTCCCTCCCTGTGGAGTCTCTAGCCTCTATATAGGCTTCATACATACAATACCATGGGTCATTACCATGGTTCCGTCATACCATCAAACTAATACCATGGGCCCATTACATCATTACTAACTACTTGTGGTCCCTTACATGATATGGGTTAACCACCTTATTTATTACTATGGCCCATCCCATTATTACATTATTACCTTGGGTACCTCCCTTGGTACCCCATATTATCCCCCCTAGGTATATAACAATAGGGGTGACCCAGGCGAGCATAGGACAAACGAGGCTGAAGCAAGTGAACATGATAGCCTCAACAACAGAGATCACCACAGACCTCTGGATAGTGCAATTACCAGAGGGATCATTTCATGTTGAGACTTTAGAGGACAGGGTGCACCTATTTCATATGAAGAATTCGATCCTTAACCATGTGGCACTCCCTATTCAGTCATTACATGAGTTGCATCAAGGAGTATCAGATGAGCCCAGGGTCCAGGAACAATGGGCATTACTGGTTATTAGTGAAGTCAAGACTAACAATGTGCAAATGTTCTAGGAAAAGGCCCAAGCACTCAAAGAATGAGAAGAGGTCATTGCACGCAGTTAGCAGCTAGAAGTAGTAATAGCGCAGGTTTGTAGTGAGCTTCCTGAGCTCCTTATTCCAACAGAAGAATCCCCCATAGATAAAATCAAGAAGTTAGCTGCTGCAGTAAAATAATCTATGGAGGAAATTGGAAAGGTTCGCTTTGAGCTGCAGCTATAGATATCAGATCTTCAACTTAAGTTGCAGTGAACCACTCCTCCGGAAGTTAGAGAGTAGTGTGAGGCTGCTATTAAAGAGGATATGACTACTCTGGAATCTACAATCAAGGATTGTAGCCAATTGTTTGAACATACGATGGAGATGTGGATCTCACTAGAGGAGGATCCAAACTTACAGAAAATTGAAGTAGAAATCCAAGAAAAATAGATGCAGTTTGTTGAGATCAGGGAAACAACATGGACCTTAGCACCAATGCAAAGGTTCACCAGATTGTAGGAGGGAAAGTTCATCCAGGTCCATATTGATGAGTTGCATCGGAAGGCCTCCTACATATCCTCAAGGATGCAGCCCTAGGCTAATGTGGCAAGCCAACTCTCACAGACAGTTCAGAGAAAGTTGAAGGCTATGTAGCACACATAGAGAACCATGGGCCTTGTAGTCGAAGGTACAACTATAGAGAAACTGGTCGAAGAATTTCATCAGGCCGCTGCGCAAGCAACAACAGATCTTCAAGCATTGAAGACAGAGTTCAACGGTCTACAAGAAAACATCGAGGAAACACCAGCAGAGTGACTTGGGACGAGTCATGACTTTGTGATGGCAGCTTGATGGACAGGGTCCCCTAGGGTCAAATTTTGTAAAGTTTTGTTAATATTGTAAAGTATCTACATTTTGAGAAGTGGAGCGTGAGTAGCATAAGTTGATAGGAGTCAAATGGGCTTTAGGAAGATCAAATCCCCTTAGTTTGTTAAGAGTCAAGTTTTTTTGTGACCCGCCCATAGTTCACGAACCATGGTATTATAATGAAGAAAGATATAAAAATGAGTCATTAAACAGTCATAGAGATATCCAAGATCAAGTAAGAGATAAAAGGAAAGATTTGGGTCTCTTTTCTGTACTTAGGCGAAGGGGAAGGCTCCTACAGTTATGTGCGTGGAGACCTTGGTAAGTTCACAACTGAGTGTGCAGGCCCCTGCAGCTGTGTGCGTAGGGTTGGAAAAGACTGTAATTGAAGATCTGAGCATAATATAGGTTGGTTTTGAAGAATTATCTATATATGTGTGTGTTATTGTTTAGTTATGAATTTACTATATTGTTGATCTGTTGAATGCAATTAATCTGGAAAAATACTTAATAGATGCGTGAAGAAGTAGATCTACTTATTTATATGATGTTATGAATGTTTAGCGCAATCGACAAAGGGTTTAGATTTGCTAATTGTTAGTTGTTGTAATTTCTAGGTTTTAAGGGTTAGGGTTTGCGAAGGTTAGGATAAGGCCCTAAGTTTAACAAAAACACATCACATAGTCCTTTGGATGCAGAAATCTAGTTCTATCATCCCGCAATACTGCCTTGGGTGAGACTGCAGCCTCCGATACGTGAGTTGTTGCTGAAAGGGTCGGTAGCATAGGGTTTTGTTGGTTAGCGCAACTAACTTTGAACCTGGGTCCAAGCCCCCTCAAGCCAACAAGTAGTACACAAACCTTGAATAATCTTAAAGGAGAATCTAGTTCCAAGGCAAAATCCAAAAATTCTTTCAAATAAAATGACACTAGCAAGATAGGAGTCCAAAAATTGAATCATCAGCCAAGTTAGGAGTCTAGAAAATCACCTTCATCTAGAAGACCTTTTGCTTCACCATTGGAGGATATCAAGTTCTTCAATTCCCATAAATATCGAAAGCATTAGCAGTTGATCATAAACGTGGAATGATGAATCCTTGCCAACATAATAGACAACGAAAGATGGAGTACAAAAGGAAGCCTTTTTAACCAAGGAATCAAAGAAGGTCATCATCAATCATTAGGTCTAGAAGTTTCTTTTAGGCTATTGTTACTTATGCAATGTTTTTGGGCATAATGTTGTCTCATGCAAAAAGGAACAATAATCAAAGGCCCAAGATTAGAAGATATGAGTCTTTTCATCCATATTTTGGTCACATAAGATATTATATATGTTACAATATTGGCCATATGGCTAAAGATTGAAAGTTTCCATTTGCTTTCATGGAATCTAGTCAAAAAGAGAAGGTTTTTCATATTTCACCATACAAGAGGTAAAAAAAGATGTTCATATCAAAGATCACCTCGTTAAATTTTGGAAGAAAAAGTTGTAGCAACTGGCTTTAAATAAAAAATGAAGCTAACATGGTATTAGTGGGAGCATGTAGCAACTACTTGAGTAGCACAAGGAAGAATTTAAAATGAAGTTGTAGCGGAAGATGCATGAGCTCAGGGGGAGTTGCACATGGAGTTTGAATACCTCTGACTAAAACATCGATTTTTGAAGCGTCAATTGTCTCATGCTGATGTGGTATGGGCGTAAAAGTATGTTCCTGAGTTTTTTTATGAGTATTTCCTTCATTTTTTCAGGCATAAGCGCCATAAAGTCCCATGTTTTATGCGAAAATATTGATATGCTTTTTCATTTCTTCTCAGACTTGGAACGATCAAAGGCATAAGTTATGATGCTTGGTTTCATGTATCTAGCCTTGGTTTACTCTGGCACTGAAGCAGATTTGAATTCTAGTCGATGGTTATACCCCTGTGTGTTGGTGGTTTGAGGAAAGAGAGAGATGCAATAGGAAATTAATTAAAAAAAAACCGTTGTGTTTAGGATTTCTCAAGGTTGCATTATTAAATGGATCTGGTATTTTTATACTTGATTTGGTCATTGATCGATCTAGTCCAAGAGGTTAAAAGATGATATGGTCATCCAATGAATAATGGAGCAAATTAATTGATGATCTGGTCTCTAAGTAAACGTATGAACACATTGTTTGACATATTCATTGAAAGTAGTTTATCTAGTCAACGACTGTTGATTTAGTCATGGTCTAAAACATTTTGAACATTGAAGTCATTATAGTCTAATTTGATCTCCAAATAAGTGAAAAATATTAAATGAAATGATATAATCGCAACTTGGCTCGATGTAAAAGCATGTTAATGTGTATCACTTTTTCCATTTTTGTGGCAAAGAAGTTTTATAAAAATAAATGGAGTTGGAATGTTTACTCTTAAATTTACAAAATCATCAAAAATTAGGTGGTGGTAAAAGAAGACAAAACATGTCAATTTAAATTCAATTTCATGTCATATTTTTTCTAAAATTTAATATATATATTTTTATCTAATTTATTCATTTTCTTTAAAAGATATCATTAATATTTTACATAAATTTTTAAGTAGTGACAAAACTGCGACCCCCCATTTCTCTATTGATTTATGTTTTTTAATTCAAATTTATTTAAGAGATGTGTTGTAAACATTATAAAGATTGCTAAACAAATTTAAAAATAAAAAGTAAGCATATTTTTTAATTATTATTAAAATACTAGTAAAAATGATCATCTTTTCATATATATAAAACCGCAACCCAAGAAACTACCCTTTCAAGTTAATAAAATCAATTTGTTTAAATAGAAATTTGAAAATAACATATAACGAAATGTTAAAATTATTTTTTGAAAAATTTTAAAATATATTTTAATTTTTTTATAATAAAATTTCTAATTATGATTATAATAACATATTTTATATTATTCAAAATATAATATATAAAATTATTTGTTTAGAGATTCTAATTCTATTTTATATATATATATATTTAAAGAGTTTAATCATTTAATTTAACTTTACATAAAGTTATTTATATTTTGTGAGTGATTAACCATAGTTTTTACCAATATTTACTATCAGTTGACTTATTTGCAAATTTAGTATTTACTTTTTATAACATTATTTATATTTTCTAAACCCATTAAATAGGTTCACTATAGCTTTTACCAAAATTTATTGTGAGTTAGCTTTGTTACAAATTTAGCATTTATTTTTTATAACTAACAAGTATGAAACTCAACTCATTTAATTGATATTTTTATATTATATTTTTATCTTTCTTCTTTTGAGTACTTTTTTGCTTTTTCCATATAATGAGACACATTAGCATGCTTTTACCCCTCGATCTTAATTAATCATGTACTTAATCATATCCAGACATGTTGATTTAGTCATCAATGAAGTGGACAGTGATTAATGCAAAGTTGAAAGGGTTTGAGTTGTTGAAGTGGGCCAAATTCGACGCTACACTTGGGTGTTAAATTTACCATTTCAAATATTGATCCTATGGTAGCTCAGTTATGCACAACTAAAGTGTCAGGATCTTAAAGGAAAACTACGAAACAAGAGAAATTTGTAAAATTTGATGGCACCTGTCATGTACCATAGGAAATACTTCTCTCCGTGGAACTTCTTATGCATTTTCTCTTCACATTTCCAGTACCTTGCTAATAAAAAATTGTAAAACTGCCAATTTTGGTAAATAATTGTGCTTTGGGCCTTTATACCAAAAAAGGTCCCTATCAAATTCAAGTGGGACGCTAACTTTATATATATATAATGCGGGATTACAATGAAGGTGAGATATCAAGGAAACTTAGGCACCTATTTTCTCTCAATTGAAAGGAAGAGGTGGCAAAAGGAATTTGGTATCCCTATTATATTTCAGCATTTCTGGTAAAAACACAACTATACATATCACCCCAACAGGCCTTTGTCACGACTTGAGGAGTCCCAATCTATTGGCCAATGGAGAGGGGCTTCTAACAAGGCAAACAATGCAAAGTTGAAACCATTTCTTGAAGTGGAACTTACCATGGAATCTTCGTCCACTACTGTTGAAAATATAATTTCAACTGCGATACAGTTGAGCCATGCAGCAGCATGAGGACAGTAACCGTGCAATTCACCAAGAATCGGGAGGCAAAATCATCTAAAAATCAAATTGCAGGCTGATGGATCTGTTTTAAATCTCAGCTGTTGGATCTGGCCGGTCAGCGGTCCAGATCGCGTCGGCGTATCGGCAAGACGGTGTATCGGCGGAATGAAGCATTGGAGATAGGCAGCGGCAGCGATATGAAATATCGCCGATGAGCGATCACCGATATCGCATCGGTGAAGTCGCAGTGGAGGACTTACAAAGATGCATTTAAAAGTTGTGATGAGCGATCGCTGATATCACATCGGCGTATCGCTATCGGCATTTTCAATATGGCAGGCTTTAACATGAGTTATGTTGCGATGCGATGGAGCGGACCCGACAGCATTATAAATGGTTTTTTGATAAATTTTCAAGTCCGTGCTCAAGGCATTTTTAATGTATTTCAGGCATATATATATATGATCGGAGGTATCAGCACATAGTGCGATCGACATATCGCAATCGGGGAAACCATGGGTACACAACCATTTTTATATAAGCGACATGCGATGAAGCCCAGACCCGATGGGTTCCCGAAGCATATTGGTTTAACATTTGAAGTGCGCCAAACGGAAATTTTATGAGTTTAGAAGTGTTGCTCATATATTTTAAAATATGAGGAGAAACAGAGAATTGGCGCGGAGGCAGTTAAAGTAAGCATGGAACAGTACAGCGCGGTAGGCAACTGCTTTCAATTTTCAGCATGGGCGAGAAGGAAGCAGGTTGCGTTCAAGCTCCTGCACATTGAATTTTCAGCTACCGGAGTAGATGTTCAGCTCAGTCGAGGACAAGAAGGACGACCTCGAGAAGTTCATAGCATGGGACTCCATTTTTGTTCATTAAAACTATTCAGATTTTGTATGTAAGATAGATGTGTGCATTGTAGTCGGTGGTTGTCTGTTTTGTAGACAGTGTGAGTGTGAGCAGAAGCGCAGCAGCGCAAGTGAATGTTTGTAATACGCAGCAGCGTAGCATACTGTATGTAATGGGAAATGAATGAATAGAATAGCACTGTAATTCTTTCTGGTGAATCCCTCTGAGTGAAAGAGGATGAATTTTGTACCAAGTTTATTTTTGAATACAAATCCCTTTTTTGCATGTTATACTTTGTTCTCAGAAACAATCTTTTTAACCTCCGCTGTGTTAAAGATCCTGTGGCAGCATCAGAGTATTGTCTCTGTGTGCAGTTTATATTGTTTTTGGGATTTTGACAGAAAAATCCCCAACAGTGGTATCAGAGCTGAGGTTTAGGCTCTTTGAAGGGTTCAAAGAAGCTGAAGGAAGGTTCCTTTTGCTGCAGGAGCTTCTCCAGCAGAGCGAAGTCTCAGGCAAAAGAATCCAAGGTATTTTTCTTAAATACTTCACTGTATTTTGAAGCATAGTTTAGAGTGCAAAAATGGCTGGCACCAGCACCAGCACGAGCAATAGCATGGGTATGCAGCTCCCAATATTTGATGGCAAAAACTATGACTATTTGGCAATAACAATGAAAGCATTGTTTGCTTCCCAAGACTTATGGGAAATAGTTGAGGATGGTTTTGAACAACCAGCAGATGAAAATGAGTTTAATGCTTTAACTCAGGGAGAGAAAGATTTGTTAAAGAGCTACAAGAAGAAGGATTCAAAAGGCCTTTTCTTCTTGTATCAAGCAGTGCATGGAAGCGTGTTTCCAAGGTTAGCAGCAACTAAGACATCCAAAGAAGCATGGCAAGCTCTCAAGACAGCCTATCAAGGCATGGAGAGAGTGAAGACAACAAAACTACAATTGTTGAGGAAAGATTTTGAGAATCTGAACATGAAAGAGTCAGACAATATTGACTCATTCTTCACTCAAGTAATTGGTCTGGTCACACAAATAAGATCTCATGGAGAGATACTTGAAGAAAGGAGGATTGTGGAGAAACTATTGAGGTGCTTACCCTCAAGGTTCCATGTGATTATCACCACCATAGAAGAGACAAAGGATCTCTCAAACTTTTCAGTTGATGAACTTCATGCATCACTAATCGCACATGAGCAGAGGTTGAGTAGGAATGAAAACTCATCTCTAGAGCAAGCCTTCAAGACCCAGATTCCCTTTGGAAGAGGAAGAGGTCAAGGAAGAGGAAACAAGAGAGGAAGAATCAGAAGCCAAAACAGAGGTGGAAGGAACAGTCCAGCGAATGCTCAAGGAAGAGGCAGCAATCCTAATCAGAACCAAGGTCAAGGCAGCAGCCAACAAAGAGGACAACATCATGCTCGAGGACAAATGTATGAAAAATCCAATGTCCAATGTTATTACTGTAAAAAATATGGGCATTATGCCAGTGAATGTAGGAAGAAACAGCATGATGTGAATAATAGATCTAATGCAAATATTACTAGAGAAAATGTCAGCCAAGGTAATGTGTTGTTAGCTTGTAATATGGCTGAAACAAATAGTGAAGATATATGGTTTCTAGATTCTGGTTGTAGTAACCATATGACAGGAAACATAGCCCTGTTTTCTGCTTTAGATCAAAGTGTGAAGTCACAAGTCACACTTGGGAAAGATAGTAAAATTTTTGTTATGGGTAAAGGAGAAGTTAAAATATTCACAAAGCAAGGTGAAAGGAAAACCATAGCAGATGTCTATTATGTTCCTGGAATGAGATGTAACCTCTTGAGTATTGGACAGCTTGTTCAAAAGGGTTACAATGTCTTCTTTGAAAATGATGTATGCACCATCATGGATATAGCACCTAGCAAGCGATACATTGCTGAAGTGAAGATGACGAGGAACAGGATGTTCCCTCTCAGGATAAGGGCAGATTTGAGAAATAAAGAAGTAATTGCGGCAGTTTCCCAAGAGGCTTTCCAAAGTATGCCAAAAGATGAAAATTGGTTGTGGCATTTGAGATTTGGACATCTCAACTTTGGAGGTCTTAACTTGTTGAGCAGAAAAGGAATGGTAAGAGGATTACCATTGATAGAGAAACCAGACAGCCTTTGTGAAGGCTGCATATTGGGAAAACAACACAGAGAAAGTTTTCCATCAGGGAAACGCATAAGGGCAAAGGCACCCTTAGGAATCATCCACTCAGATTTATGTGGACCAATGCAAGCTCCATCTTTAGCAGGCAGCCAATATTTTTTAACATTTTTTGATGATTTTACAAGAAAGACTTGGGTCTATTTCCTTAAAAACAAAAGTGAAGTGTTTGAAAAATTCCGAAATTTCAAAGCACTTGTGGAAAATCAGAGTGGGCTGCGCATCAAAGTTTTGAGAACAGACAGAGGAGGTGAGTATATCTCCAAAGAATTCCTACGGTTTTGCAGAGAAAATGGAATTCACAAGCAATTTATAGCAAGGTACACTCGGCAACAAAATGGAGTTGCTGAAAGGAAGAACAGGACCATTATGGATATGGCGAGGAGCATGTTGAAGGCAAAGCATTTGCCAAATGATTATTGGGCTGAAGCCATAAACTGTGCAGTATATATTTTGAACAGGTGTCCTACAAAAGCTGTGATGAACAAAGTGTCGGAAGAAGCATGGAGTGGGAGAAAGCAAGGAGTCACCCACATGAAAGTTTTTGGATGTGTGGCTTATGCACACATTCCAGATCAGCTAAGGAGCAAGTTGGAAACAAAGGGGAGAAATGTATCTTCATCGGATACTATGAGGAATCCAAGGCTTACAGGTTGTATATCCCATCCACCAAGAAATTCTTCGTGAGCAGAGATGTTCAGTTTATTGAGGAGGAAGCTTGGGATGGAAGCATAGAGAAAACAGTTAATGTTAAAAACTGTTTGTCTCATGATGAAGATGATGAGGAGATGGCTGAAATACATCACCAAACAGCAACGCCAACACAAGGACAGCAAGGAACACCCTTGAGAAGAAATGAGAGTGCTTCTCGAAGCACACCACTAGGAGGAGATTCAAGTGCATCTTCAAGCACTTGCACACCAAGTGAAAGAGGTAAGAAGTTTAGGAATCTAAGTGACATTTATAATGAAGGAATGAATTCTTTATTTTCCTTGTATTGTCATGTTGAAGACCCTATTCATTTCGAAGATGCTATTAAAGATAAGAAATGGATAGAATCTATGGATGAGGAGATGAATTCCATAGAAAGAAACAAGACATGGGATTTGGTTGAGCTACCAAAAGGTAAAGAAGTTATTGGAGTCAAATGGGTCTATAAGACCAAGTGCAATGCTGAAGGCAAAATTGGAAGACATAAGGCAAGGCTGGTCGTCAAGGGATACAAGCAGCAATATGGGAAAGATTATGAGGAGACTTTCGCACCGGTTGCAAGAATGGAAACTGTGAGAGAAGTGCTATCTATAGCATCACAAAACAAATGGAAAGTCTACCAAATGGATGTGAAGTCGGCATTCCTAAATGGAGTGTTAAAGGAGGAGGTATATATTGAGCAGCCTCTAGGCTATGAGAAGAAAGGCCAAGAACACAAAGTTTCCAAATTGAAGAAAGCTCTTTATGGGCTGAAGCAAGCGCTAAGAGCGTGGTACAGTAGAATAGATTACTATCCACTGGAAAATGAATTTGACAAATGTGAGGGAGAACCCACTGTCTACATCAAAGAAAAGGATGGTAAGATTTTAATTGTAGTGTTGTATGTTGATGATGTAATTTTTACAGGTAATGATGACTACCTCATTGAAAACTTTAAATCAGTCATGAAAGAGGAATTTGAGATGACTAACATAGGTTTGCTGAGATACTTCTTAGGAATAGAAGTAGATCAAAATGAAAATGGAATTTTTATCTCTCAAGCAAAATATGTAAATGAAGTGTTGGGCAGGTTTAATATGCAAGAGTGCAAGGCAGCAATCACTCCCACAATGATGGGATTAAAACTCAGCAAAGAGGACAGCAGCAAGGATTCTGATCCTAGCTTGTATAAGAGCATAGTTGGCAGCCTTATGTATTTAACTGCAACTAGGCCTCACATAATGTTTGTTGTTAGTTTGATTTCGAGATTCATGGAGAGGCCAAAAGAGGCACATTGGCAGGCAGCAAAAAGAATTTTGAGGTATGTCAAAGGTACAAAAGGATTTGGCATTTTATATACTTTTTCAGAAAGTTCAGATTTAGTTGGATATACTGATAGCGATTGGGCTGGAAGTGTGGATGATCGGAAAAGCACATCCGGTTACGTTTTTCACATGGGTTCAGGAGCCATTTCATGGGCTTCCAAGAAACAGCGAATTGTGGCATTGTCTACAGCAGAAGCAAAATATGTGGCAGCTACAGCAGCAGGATGTCAAGCAGTGTGGATGAGAATAATGTTGAGAAGCTTAGGCCAAGAGCAGGCAAAAGCAACAGTGATTTATTGTGACAATAGCTCTTCTATTGCCATGTCCAAGAATTTTGTGTTTCACAAACGAATGAAACACATTGATACAAGGTTTCATTGTATCAGAGAATTGGTAAGCAATGGAGAAATCAGTTTACAACATTGCAGGACTCAGGAACAGGTAGCAGACATTTTGACAAAGCCATTGGATCAGAAAAGCTTTGAATTTTTTAGGAAATGCTTGGGTATGATTGAATGCCCGACAATTGAAATTAAAGGGGAGTGTTGAAAATATAATTTCAACTACGATACAGTTGAGTGATGCAGCAGCATGAGGACAGTAACCGTGCAATTCACCAAGAATCGAGAGGAAAAATCATCTAAAAATCAAATTGCAGGCTGATGCATCTGTTTTAAATCTCAGCCGTCGGATCTGGTCGATCAGCGGTCCAGATCGCGTCGCGTATCGGCAAGACGGTGTATCGGCGGAATGAAGCATTGGAGATAGGAAACGGCAGCGATATGAAATATCGCTGATGAGCAATCGTTGATATCGCATCGGCGAAGTCGCAGTGGAGGACTTACAAAGATGCATTTAAAAGTTGCGATGAGCGATCGCCGATATCGCATCGGCGTATCGCTATCGGCATTTTCAATATGGCAGGCTTTAAGATGAGTTATGTTGCGATGCGATGGAGCAGACCCGACAACATTATAAATGGTTTTTTGATAAATTTTCAAGTCCGCGCTCAGGTAATTTTTAATGTATTTCAGGCATATATATATATGATCGGAGGTATCGGCACATAGTGCGATCGGCATATCGCAATCGGGGAAACCATGGGTACACAACCATTTTTATATAAGCGCCATGCGATGAAGCCCGGACCTGATGGGTTTCCGAAGAATATTGGTTTAACATTTGAAGTCCGTCAAACAGAAATTTTATGAGTTTAGAAGTGCTGCTCATATATTTTAAAATACGAGGAGAAACAGAGAATTGGCGTGGAGGCAGTTAAACTAAGCATGGAACAGTACAACGCGGTAGGCAAATGCTTTCAATTTTCAGCATGGGCGAGAAGGAAGCAAGTTGCGTTCAAGCTCCCGCACATTGAATTTTCAGCTACCGGAGTAGATGTTCAGCTCAGTCGAGGACAAGAAGGACGACCTCGAGAAGTTCACAGCATGGGACTCCATTTTTGTTCATTAAAACTATTCAGATTTTGTATGTAAGATAGATGTGTGCATTGTAGTCGGTGGTTGTCTGTTTTGTAGACAGTGTGAGTGTGTGCAGAAGCGCAACAGTGCAAGTGAATGTAATACGCAGCAACATAGCATACTGTATGTAATGGGAAATGAATGAATAGAATAGCACTGTAATTCTTTCTGGTGAATCCCTCTGAGTGAAAGAGGATGAATTTTGTACCAAGTTTTTTTTTGAATACAAATCCCTTTTTTTCATGTTATACTCTGTTCTCAGAAACAATCTTTTTAACCTCCGCTGTGTTAAAGATCCTGTGGCAGCATCAGAGTATTGTCTCTGTGTGCAGTTTATACTGTTTTTGGGATTTTGACAGAAAAATCCCCAACAACTACCACTGCTCGAAAAGACAAAGGATGAGCCCGGATTCGAAAAGTTGCCCAAAAAAAAAAATTGATATCGAAAGTGAGATCCATCCAGAAATATTAATGAAAGGACAGTCATAAAACTATGACCACTATGTTTCATCCAAACCCAACGTCAACACTCATACAATGCACTAAGTCAAGGAAGAAGCCGACAGGGGCCATTACTTCTACTTTATGCATCGAAATCGCACAGGTACATTCTGGTTCATCTCCTCAACATTGTTATTTTCTCACAGAAAAGATACTATGAGAACCCTTGGACGAGTCATGCTTATTGCATGGTTGTGCGTGGTTTTGACTTCAATCCTAACTATACAATAGTTATCAACACCAATCAAAGGAATAATATTTTAATTGCTAGAAAAGATTATACTCGGTGCCATTTGCTTAAGGTTTGAAAAATACTACAATATGACTTGGAGTTTATGCCAAATCACATTGGCCAGCGCTTTTCCAAAGGAAGGAGCCCACCAAAATAGGCTTGTAACCGACGCCTTGTAGCTAGGAAAGATGATAGATCTATTGGCACCGAGGTTTTGAACAAATATCTTACCATGGAATGCTTGGTTTCTTTGAGTTATGGAGAAATAAGATTATCCTCTCATCACTGGAAATAGTCAAGAATCTCGAGTAGTGTTCAACAAGACTTTGTGTTGTCTGAGATTCGTGATTAGAAGTATACCACTACTATAAAAAATATTGACTTGAAGCATGTGCCATTATGAATAAGGAGTCAATATCCAAGACATATATATGAACCAGAAGTCCTCTTACCCAAATCCAATAGAGTCACTGGAGGAAAAACTATTTTTTAGGTTTTTGTTTTATTTGTAAATCTTTTTAAAAGAGAGGGAAGTTTGATAATTGTTCCCAAAATCAATTCTTCAAATTGGTTAAGAGAGTTCGCTAGTTAGGCTGGGAGGGGGAATAAAAGTTGAAAATCAAGAAATTGTAAGGGTTCGAAGTAAAGTTCTCATGATAAGCATTGTAATAAAAAATATTTTTTGAAATCTGAAGATTACATTACAGTTCGATTCCAGCTTTGGGAGTTGTAGTTATGTTTTCTTTCTCTTGTTGTCATCTTTCATGAATGTTTTTCCTTTATCAGTGTGAGTGTAATGAAGTTGTTGGTTTCTTTTATTCAACAGATTTACTAATGTTGTCTTTCAGCAGAGAGTACCTGCAAAACTTAATTAAAGAAGCCTTAAAAGACGCTCCACCACACTGTAAATTCATCCACATCTTCTCAACCTATCAATATTATTTCTACAGTGTTGTATTCAAATTCTTAATTTCCTGGGTATGAATTATGTCATCTTTCTTTTCCTCAAATCACTCCTTCAGTCTAAGACCCTGTAACCCTCAAAGTTTCTCTGGCCATTGTATTTGGAAGGTTAGGGGTTCAAAACTAGAAGTTTTGATTATAAGCCATCATGGCCTACACCTCCAACCATTGATTTTAAAAATTTCCATCAATTTCAAGATGTCTCAGGCACTGGTCCCCCCATAGCCACGCACTGTCTCCAAGCGTTACAACAGATCCTAATTTTTTATGCAAAGTGGTTGGAAGAGCCTGACTGGATCACCTGAACATTGTGAGATCTGTAGCGCAAGAGAATCATTGAGTTATCTAAAAACCAATGTGATTGATGTGATTGTACACTCAAGAGAGAGAGAATGCACATTTAAGAAAATGAATTGATGTGAATAATGTGTAACCTGTTATCCAAAAAAGAGACTAAATGAGAGCTTAATGCAATCTGGTGTGACCAAATGCATTGGATCAATGGAAAGTTAGACAACTTGCACACCTCCAGTAGTGCATAGATTGTGCACATTTGTTAGATGGTGTGAAATTTCATTGCAGTGTGATTAATGACCAAATCCATACCCCTATGTGGACATAATTTGAATTGATGAGATTTTTTTGGAAAGGTGCATATCCCCTGTAATGTGAAAAATCTTGAGACAAGATTTGATTTGTGCTCATTTTGTGCTTGGTGTAATGGGCTTTGATAGTATTGGTGCAATTTGAGCAAATGTATGAGTACTTGTAGCATTTGATTGATTTGGCTATTCTTGTCAGAGACAAGACCACCTATGTAGAGAAAGAACAATGGTAACCAGGGTTTCAAATTGTGATTTGATGTTGGCTTGATGGAGCCTTTGTATAGTGTTTGTATCTCAAAGGTCGGATGTTGTCATGAGGTCTGAGCATGTCTTAATATGTTTTGGGCTGAGTCTTGAGACTATGTGGTGCAGTGAAATGTGATTTTAAATCCGTTTAAAGTTGAGTATTGATAAAGATATATTGTTATTGTGGTTGAGGGTACTAGTAGAGCTTCTGCTGCTAGGGTTGTGTCTTTTTGATGTGTTGGGATGAGTTGTTTTGATACATTATTGTTTTATATGCTACTACAACATTGTTATCTATAGAGGGAGGATTTTTCAATGAGTCAATGTTGTTGCTATTGTATGTTGAATTGTTGTTGTATGTGGTTCAGAATATGGGTTAGACAATTGGTTCTTTTTAGAGTGCTACTAGGGTTTGGAAGCTTGAAGGTTTGTATTACAGAAAATGATTTCCCATTGCATATATATGTTAAGGAGATAGAGAGGTTGCATGTAGACTATATTGCTGGTTTGGAATTAGTGTGATGTCAGAGAAGGCTTGCTTGGGGTCTTGAAAGTATATAGTTGATGCTAGTGTGCTAGTATGATATAACTATCAGTTCAAGTGTGAATGGATGCTACAAATATCATGTAATAGTCATTATTGATGTAATTCATGTTACTAACCTTGTATTTGTTAGTGAGATTAATGTAGCTACTGCTAAGAGTTCATGTTCAAATCTAAGGATTGTTTATGTGTGGAGATGCTGGTATGAGAGGGATATAATTGTATTGTTTCCAAGACTTTATCATCATGTACTGCTGCATTAGTGTCAAAGAAGATCGGTATTAACACGTGCCTAAGGGGAGCTTATCAAATGTTTCCAACAACTATGAGATTATATTGTTGGCACCGTTGATTTTGATGTCATCTTATCCTACCATATTCCATTACCATTGATGTCAAAGGGGGAGAGAAGATGAGGAGATAAATTTTTAGATGCCAGTTTCAGATGGAATGATTAGCTAGGGTTGCCCTCAATGCTGAAGGGAGAGATTGTTGGAAACAATATTGTTTGGTTGGCATTGATGTACACCTTCATATGTGTTTTGCTTGATTGTTGGTGAATTGTAGTCATAGGTGGTTGGATGATACTGCAAAGGGTTAGAAAGTTCGTACAGGTCTTTTATAGGTTTCTTGCAGAAGTGTTGATGTAGCGTTGCATATATAGGAGTAAGAAGACATAATTTTGATGATTGACATAGATTGTTGCTGTCTTACCTCTTCATGATTTTGGCACTAGCTTAACTATGCAACTAGTGCCCAGGGAAGGCCATGAGTTTAATCCCAGGAATAGGAGTTTGTGATTGTCTTGCATTCAATTATCATGTTGAAATTCATGAAGATATTTCCAGCTTGATATCCTCACCACCAATCACTGTCAATATTTCTTCGATTATGAAATCTTGGAGAAGGTATCCCACTGGGTTCCCAACCTTATTCATACCAAGGGAAGACTGAGCCAGTATCTGGATTCCATCACCCTTCACTGACAGATTAAAACCCTTTTGGGCAGGGTCTTTAAAGAGAAGTTTGAGGACTAGAATGATATTATTTCTACCTTGAATGAAATTAAGTAGGTCCAATGATATCAACATTCATGCTTGGAGACATTATATACACAACTAGCCCACCTAGAGAGTCACCTCCAGTGTGAACTTAAGCCCTTAGCTCCCCAAGGACCCATGACCAAGATCAAACTCTAGTGACCTCCTTAGAATCTTGATCTTATGTTATGGATTTTATTAGATTTTCCTCTTTTAGTTTCAATTCAGTATATGGTAGACTTGACCATAACCAACAACTAGTGTTTATTTTAGATAAACTTACTCCTCCATAAGCAGTCAATATATCTGGATTCCCTTATGGAAGACTGAGACTACTTACTATGAACTCTGGAAGAGCAATGTCCCTCTTTTTGATGTATTTTGAAATTTTGAGGTAATATAGATTTAAATCCACAAAAAAAAATTTCCTTGGTGCAAAATGCACCCCAGGCTACACTAAAATGCACTCACAAGTCCCAAAAATCATTCAATCTTAGTGATTCAAATTGTAAATGATTAATTTCAAATCATTTTACATAAACTTATATAGTTATATTTCGAATTTGCAGTCATAAAAGACTTTGGTATCAAAAATTGGTAAGAGATGCTTAGTAAAACCTTATAAACACACAACCTATTTGTAAGAAGTGTGCCAAGGTTGTATTATACCTTATATTTGAGTTGTGAAAGTTATTTGGGGTGTGATTTATAATATTAGACCTATTCGTGTTGTTACTTTTGCAGTTCCAAGTTTAAAATGGTTGTTATGTGCAAAAGAGGAAAAAAATTCCTTGTAATTTGGAAGGTCAAAATTGTACTATGTGACCAAATAAAATGCATGCCCGAGCTTCCTTGTAGCTCAAAAAGTCATTTTATTAGTTGGAATATGGATTTAGATATATGGTAAATTATCTATCTCATTTAAAGCATAATTAAAGAAAAAGAGAAGTTGCTTTCTTGCACCTGGATTTGGGATTTCATGTAAGTTCAAAGGAAAAACTACTTTAGAGTAAAATGGATGGATAATTCCCAATTTTGATCCAAATTGAGTTTTTCAACATGAATAAGGCGTTATTTTAAATTTTACACATGTGTATGACCTTATAATGGAATTTGTAGACAAAAACATATTGGTTGTGCATAAAGGGATACAAATATCATTGTAAAACTAAAGGGTGATATCGTGAAAGTTGGTTATATGAAATTGCACATCCAAAGTCAGAAAAGCCTCCTTAATTTGATATTTTAGTTGTGGATTAATGATTAAAAATTTTACAATATATTTTTACAATTAAGAGTGAATTTACACTATAAAAAGATGATATTTATGCACAAAGATTCATGATGTTTTGGTGAATTAAAGATAAAATTAGTAGAGAGAAAAATGCATGCCTAAAGTTTATTCACCTCCAAATTGATTGATTCAAGTTGGAGAGTGTGCAATTTATCCTTTTACATCTTACCTATACTTTTGCGTATTTGGAGAAATAACACCTTTTGATGAGCACAAAGACTGAAAATGGTCACATAGAATGAAAGGCCATTTTAATATTTCATGATTCTTATATTATAAGGTAATATTTTAATATGTCATGCTTCTTATATTATGGGAAGGTGATCATGGGAAGGCACCAACCTCAAGAAGGTAAATGAATAACAATATCCATATCCATTTAATGTGAATATTATTATTATTTTTATAATTAAATTAGATTGTTGTGTGTGTGTGTGCGCGCCCGTGTGCACGCACTTGATATTAACAATGTGAATTAAAATGATGAATTGTTTGAATCCATCAACCTGAAGGAGAAAGTTAAATAGTTAAAGAGAAATGAAAACAAGGAACTTATTGCATTGACTAGGTGTGAATTAGTGAAGGTGAACAAAGCAAGGTGCAACCTTTTGATGGAAGATATACAACAATATCGGGTAAGTACGATAATTTAAAAATATGTTTAACCACATATTAATTTATGAATTTTGGTTCTCTACTTTTATATGATCTGAATAAAATACATTTTCTTGTTATAAGCCTTTTAAGGATCCACGCATGAGACTATTAATAGGTTTGTGTTAGTAGTATTGATTCATCAATGCCATAATATCTGAGCACGAGCCACATACTCGTGAGGCTATTTTCTTCTATTTCTATGAAACATAAGCTCATGAATCATATGGAAAGATATTTTGTGGAACACATGCCAAGTAGTGCACATCATGGTGGAGATGAGCCAATTATTGATTTCGCTGATTTCCTTCCTAGATTGACATGTGTTACCATGAGGAGGACAATGCTGGTTACATTTTTAGTGGACAAGAACATTTTTCCGACCAAGATACCACAAATCCTAGGTATGTAGAATGTCTTAGTTATTTTCTATTATCTAATTGAAACACACATATATCTGATTATTTTAAATTAATAGTCATATCATTTCATAGGAATTGAATTTATTTATACGCAGATGAATGAGAGGGTTTTGGAGATATTTGGGCCCATCATATTCACATGGTGGAATTCTCAAAATTCCAATTTAAAAAATGATCTTATTGATTAATTGGTCTACATGTTTGGTGAATCTTTCAACAAAAACGAAGTCACCCCATTGGCTATTACATATTTCAAATATGTGAAGGATCAATATAATGCTCATTTGCAAAAATAATTAGGTATGGGCATCTTCAATTATTCCCAAGAGTGAGCATAAGAACCTACTAGAGGATGTTAAGGAGAAGAAAATGAGTAAAGAAGGGAATATAGCATCTAGTCCGGGAAGGTATATGATATTTTAAATTTAAAACACTACATTTTCTTTAATTCTACATAAAAATTGGGATGCTAACCTATTTGAAACTTTTTATAGGCTCCAAAACATGTCAAAAGTAACTAACAAAATGCTAGAAAAAAATGGGTAGCACAAATTTGGCCATGGTGGTTATATAAAACTAAAATAAAAAATTACAAGTACCAATTAAATAAACCTTATCATTCTTATGATCATCCAACTTTTATTTAATTGAATCCGATAAGAAAAACTTGTGAACTTATACAAATGAATGGGCTCAATTCGAAATTGTGACCATTGAAAAAGACCTTTGTCTCAATTTCAAGTTCATCTCCAAGTTGTGGTTGAACATTGAGAAAAAATGGTGCAAACACAATCTAACCCTTTAAATAGCATGACAAATAAATCAATGGACTTTAATTATTGATTATTTGTAAAATCTATTCATGATTGATCTCACCCATAAATTAATGTTTCAATTTGTTTTAAGTAGGATATCAACAAAAATAATGAGGCTAGCAATGGACAATAGCCCAATGATGGTGGTGTGTAGCTTAGCCATGATGGTATTAAAGCTATAAAATCAAAATTATGGATTATGATTATTAATATTTACTTGAAAATGGTGTATCTATAATTTGTCTTGTTTGAATGACGCAGTATGTAGATGAGGATACTTAACAAGAAGAGAAACACATCACAATTTAACTAACATTCTTGAATAGTTGAATTGGTAAGGAACATTCTAATGATATTTGTATTAATGAACCACTTCTATGAAAAATAACTAACCATATTGATTTAACACTTTTTGTTATTTTAGTCAGTGCCCCTTTACAACAGACTGCATGTTTTCTAGAGTAAATGGCTAGATGGACAACACATCAAAGCATGCATATTCATTTAGCACCAAGAGAGGGCCAAACAACTAAAGACAATCAAGAAATGGTTGACTCAATCATGACATCTATACAAACTAAGAAACAAGAAAATATGTGATATATCTATAAATATATATATATATATATATATATATATATATATATATATATATATATATATATATATATATATATATATATATATATATATATATATATATATATATATATATATATATATATATGTTGAGAAATGGCAACAAGAGAGTCCAGTTTAATCTATCCTTGAATTAAAATGGAAATTAAATTCGAATTCTATTCTCATAGCAACTTAAAATAGTTAAATTAAGTTGATTAAACTTACTTAACTTAGGAAATTCAAGTTGGAAGTCTTTCTGTCGTCATGTGTATGTTCTCCCTACTTTGTAGGAGTCCAGTATGAGTTAATTGCGAGTTGTAAAATAAAAAACTCATTTTCATGATTCAGTTCAGTTAAATTAGTTCTCAAATTGATTGAGACAACTAATAGTGACTTAACTGTGAGTGGTGTCACTAGTGAACTAGTGCTACTCTAGTTAATTGAATATTTCTCATCAGAAACTCATGCATGTCGATTTCGAGAAAGACCTAGTTGAGACTAGAATGCAGGGACAATGTGCTATTTGTTTTAGATTTTTTCGAGTTGCACTAATAGTGCATGCATTTAGGAACTAATCCTTGAGGGATTGTGCAATTTTTAGACACTTTATTTCCCTTTAAATACAAGCTATTCTCCATAGGAATTACACATTGGAATAGAGACTTGGAGAGCTTGTGAAGAGGCTAAGGTTTGGCCTTGAGCTTGCTTATGAGTTGGAGATTGAATTCACTGAGTGTTGGGATTGTTCTAGAGAGAACAAGCATTGTAATTTCATCTTCATTTTCCGGATTAATACAAAACAGATAGTGGGGTTTTGAGTTGTGGCTTTCCCCGGATATTTATTGTGTTATGTTCCTTTGATTCTCCTCTATTGATTATTTTTTTCTCGATGTTTATGGTCTTCTACTTTAAAGAGTAGAAGTATATTCTTGTCTCTTTCTTTAGAAAATTTCATTAGCTTGTGAATCTACAATATTTCTACAAGGTATCAGAGAAAGATTGCTTTTTGGGCTGAGAGTTTGTAGAGTAGATCTGAAAATTTTTGTGCAAAATTTTCAGGAAAAAAATTGCAGATTTGGATTCCTTGGGAAAAGATATCCAAATAAAAAAAAAATCAGCTGAATCGGAGTTCAGATGAGGGAAATATCGCTGATTTAAAATAAACTCTCTAGAGGAGATTTTGAAGTTTTGAGTTTCTAGGTTACAGGTGAAAGTCGAATTTGCAATACATACTTCAGGATTGGAAGATGGAATTCCATGGGTTGAGGCTTGAGTATTCCTTGGAAGGAATCTCAAATTTCATAGCCTGGAGGGACAAGATGGAGGTTGTGCTAGAGGAAAATGGCTTGAAGGAATTTGTTGAACACACAATTCCTAAGCCACCAGCTACTGATGCACAAAACTTGGCCAAGTGGAAGAAGTGTGTGGCGAAGGCAAGGTAGATAATCCTTGAGGGAGCTAGAGATCATATTGTCTCGAGTCTCCATGGAAAGGAAACCCCACATGCTATGTAGAAAACATTGATAAACTTGTATCAGAATAGCATTGATCAAAGGAAGTTGGCACTAAAGGATAAAATTTGTAAAATCAAGATGGAGAAAGGCGAGATTATTCCAAAGTACTTGACCAAATTGACTCAATGTCAAGATGAAATTGGAAGTGTTGGAATCATAGTTGCCGAGGAGGATACGGTGAGCCTTTCTCTTCTTGGACTCCTAAAGAGTTGGCATAGTTATCAGGACTCTGTCAATGGTCGAGAGAAGTTGCCAAATTGGGAATGACTATGGTCGGATCTGATGCAGGATGAGATTAGGAGGAACATTGGGGATGGCTCTTCATTAAAGACTGATGATGAAGAGAATTGTTCCTTAGCGATTAAGGCGAGGAAGGGGAAAGGTAAACTTTCCCATTCCAAATAAGATTCTTATCATGGAGGTAAGAAGAAGGACATGACGAAAGTTAAATGCTTCATTGTCACAAGATGGGACACTTTGCTACAAATTGTCCATTGAAGAAGTCCAAGGATAAGTCCTAAGGAGGACCTGCGGGTGAGGCTTTGGCCTCCCAATTAGAATTGTACTTTTCCCTCATGGCATGCATGGTGTCTTCAATGATGGGAAGTGCCGGGTACTTAGACAGTGGATCTTCTTTCCACATGACTGGCGACAAAGAGTCATTCAGTGAACTAGAGGAGAAAGATCTCAAGATGCATATCGAGATGGGTGATGACGATAAGTATAGTGTTATTGGTGTGGGCACCATTACTTTTCAGAGGGAGCATGTGGCTCCACTCACCTTGAAGAATGTTATGCATGTACCCGAACTGACGAAGAACTTGGTATTTGTTTCCATGCTCGAGGATAGAGGCTATGATGTGATCTTTTCGAAAGGAAAGGTGTTCCTTTGACACATAGCCATGGGTCAAGTAAAGAAGATAAGGATTCGAGTTCAAAATATCTATAAGATAGAGGTAGAGGATTGTGTTATTTTGAGTTCAAAAGCAGAAAATATGTAGAACCGAGATGTCAGTGAGTTGTGGCACAGGCGATTGGGCCACTTCCATCATGGGGCTTTGAAGATATTGCAGCAAACCTCTACCGGTCTTCCCAAAGATACGCTTGAGAAATTTGATATATGAAAGGGTTGTACTTTGGGAAAATACACCAAGTCTTCCTTTAGAGACAGAGACATTCAAGTAGAGTCTATTCTGGAGAGATTCCATTCAGATGTGTGTGGACCATTCTCGACAACATCCATGACCAAACACGGGTATTATGTTATATCTGTTGATGATTATTCTCGTAAATGTTGGGTATTTTTTATGCTAAACAGATCAAACTTTCACAAAGTTTTGTGAGTTCAAAGCATTGGTAGAGAAAGACTCTGGCAAGAAGGCTAAAGATCTATGAAGTGATAACAGTGGTGAGTATGTCTCCAATGAGTTTAAGAACTTATGTGCAGCGAAAGGGATTAAACGAGATGTTGGCTTGAGGGGGACTGACCCAGGTTGAGTGTCAGTTAGCCAAACAGATCCCTACACTATTGGCCATTTTGGCATCATCCCGTGAAGCGCAGCTCGAAGTATCACTCGAAGCAGTATGGGGGGATGCTGGAACCAAGTTTACGCACCCTGAGATGGTTGTGATGTCATTTGATTCCTTCTATCCCTGCTTCACGCAGGTCGCTTTGCTCTAGGGCTTACAAGATGAGCCCATTATTCCGTCCTTCAATACCTCCGTGAAAGGGTATGATCGACCTTCGTGCAGCCCTAGCCTACTGCTCAGGTACTTTCATGTTGCTATGGAAGTGTGTCGTGTAGATTCCCCAATTAATCTAAGTGACTTTCTTATCTTATCAAATAATTATAGTTAACACCGCATAAACATATAATCGTAATTGCGTTCAATTATTCAATGTAATTGCATTCATTCGCACATCACATAAGAATAATAAAGGAAGTTCATACATAACATATCAAGATGCATTAACAGAACAAAGACATAAGAATTTTCGAATATTTATCTTTATTGATATATTTCAAGTGTTTAAAAACTCTATCCACCCTGCGCACATAGCTGCAGGGGTCCGCACACTTAGCTGCAGACTTCTACCCTATGCCTCTAAACACTCAGTTGTAGACCCTCTACCTACACTACAATCCAAGACTTAGACTTCTTACTTCAGAGCTACAACTCTCTTACATTGTATGTCTCCAAAACTACTTAGAGCTTAGATCTTTTTATACAATCCCATGGTCCGCAGACCATGGTTAGATCTCTTACAACCAACTTTACTTTACAAAACTAAGGGCAGAATAGCCTTTATGACACATGACACCTTCATGCTCCGTGGCCACAAAATGCGGAGACTTTACAACTTTATTACAAAATTTGACTCAAACATGGGCTTTTAGCCCCAAAATGGCACTTGGGGGAACCCACTCCCAATAGGCCCCCAACAAGAACATCGTGACTCACCCTCGAGTCACTTAGTAGGCATAGAGATCTTTGCATGAAGTCCATCCAGCTTGACCTGTATGACCGCAACCTTGGTCGTGCACTAAGACGCCGCATACTTCTCCTCTTGCACTGTCTTCTCAGTCACTGCTCCTGTGCTTTCATCTTGAATTTTTTGTTGCATTGCTTGCAGAGTCGCAAGATTACCTTCAATATTTCCTGTGACTATGTAAGTTTCCTCTAGCTAGGGCTTTAGTCTTGCCTTCAACACTGCTTCATTGAGTAGCACTACGTCCACCTATTCCTTAAGCTGCTTGGCCTCCTGCAACTTCGCTAGCCTCTGTGTCAGTGTGACGATTTGCACTGTGCCCTTGACTTCATCTTAGCACTGTTGTAGCTCGTGCGCTTCTGTCCCTAGCCTTTGTATATTTGGGTCCTCCTGCAAGCTTGTCAGGACCTCAAATGACTGCTCGAACAACTACGTGCAATCTGCTACTGCACTTTCCACTGCTGTTATTGCCTCTATGACAGCGGTCGCCCTCTGTTCCTTTACTTCTGGCGGTGTTGAAGGTTGGGCCCTCAACTATAGCTCTGTAATTTACAGGTTCAACTCCAGTTGAACCCACGCCATCTTAGTCCGAGTGTCATGCACCCCTGTGGCCAACTTGGGGATGCGGACCTCGACTGGCTTCTCCTCCAAAATGGCCAACTCTGGGATCATTTGGCACACCTCCTCAATGACTTGCTTAATTCTCTTGCTTTGATTGGTCACCTCAGTCTCAGCGACGATGGCAACATTTATCTATAGGGCCATATGTTCATTTTTGATCCATTGTTTTCTAATCACCTAGAGGGCACAGTTATCTCAGGCCCTCAGTTCTGCAATTACTCCATCCTGCAAGAGATGGAGTACTTCGCATGGAAGTGCTGCTGGATTCAGCCCAACTCGCTTCAGTTTGCTGACAGTGGGCCTATCAGCCTCATTGTTCATGGTCAGTGCTCCATTTGACAACACTATTGCACTGGAATCCTTCATGCACAGCATATTGGCAGCCTCTGAAGTGCCGATGGCCAAGTTGGTAGACACCGTACCAGCCTATGATGCGCGGGTATGCAACTCTTGCAACCCAGTTTGGATAGCCCCTAGGATGATCGGCTGCAGACCCTGTGACACTTCCTTGCTTCGCACCATCCGCCAATCATGTAGCTCCCCAACCTGGTCAGTTTAGTTTATAGTCTCGTGCCTCCTTTTAGTTGCTTGGAGCACTAAGATTGTGCTACCTTCATTTAGTCATATGGACGGATTGCCGGTGTATGGCTTCAAGCAACTGCCATTCACCTTTCCTGGGAAGGGTTCTCCATTCAATATGACTAGCTGTGACACTCCTTCATCTATAATTTCCTTAATGACATAGGGCCCTAACCAGTGCATTCTGAACTTCCCTCAAAATTTATCAAACTTACTATCATATAACAAAACTAGGTCATTTACCTTAAATGAGCGCAGCTTAATATGTCGATCATGCCATGCCTTTTCGCGATGCTTTTGGACCTGTTGGTGAAATCCAGTTAAAAATCTCTCTTCCTCAAGTTCATCTAATTGTGCGATCCTTTCCTCTAGGGCTCTGCGATCCATAATACTTGTGTGTGCTGCTATGCATATAATAGGCACGATGTATTCCATAGGAATTACTGCTTCAACGCCATAAACAAGCTGGAAGGGGGTTTGTCCAGTCAATTTTTTACATGTTGTTCAATAAGCCCATAGTACTGCAAGTATGCGTAGGTCCCAATCACTTCGTTGAGCATTGAAAACCTTGGTCAGCACGTTTTCGAGCACATTGTTGAACTATTCCACCATCCTGTTAGTCTGTAGGTGAAAAGCTGTGCTCTTCTGGTGGTATACCCGAAATTCCTCTGTCAGCACGTTGATTGTCTCATTCAGGAAGTGTGTACCGTGCTCACTCATCAAGATCTTTGGACAACCAAATCACGTTAGGACATGCTCAAATAGGAACTTCGTGGCATTCGCACCCATGCAATCCTTCATAGGTTGTGCCTCTGCCCAACAAGTCAAATACTCCATTACGGTGATAATGTACCTCGCTCCCATCTTTCCTTGGTGCTGAATGGGGCCCACAAAGTCTATCTCCCATTTCTTAAAGGGTTGCAACATCATCTAAGGATTCAAAGGCATCTCATCCCTCTGAGATGGTCTTACATTCCTTTGACATACATCACACACCTTGTAATACGATTTTGAGTCCTGATGGAGGGTTGGCCACCATAACCCTGTGCGCAGAATCTTTTATGCAGTTGCTCTCCCTACATAATCTCCTCCTGTAGCACCCCCATGAGCGTCTGCAAGGATGCTACTTCTTTCAAACTCAGGTACATATCATTGCAATATCTCATCAGACCCCATTTTGTATAGATTCCCAACTATGACAGAGAAATCTAAACCGCGCACTACTAATTCCTTCTTCTGATAGACAGTGTATGCTTCTGGTGAAATACCTTTCGTTAGGAAATGCATTATATCCTCAAAATGACCATCCATGACATGCCCTGTAAATAATTGCGCGTCAGGCAATCCCTCCCCCAAATTAGTGGGCTCTTCCCTGTTTTGATGCGTGACAGATGGTCTAGTCCCACGTTTAGTCATTCAAGATTCACAATAACTTCAAAATCATGCTCCTGGAACAATAAGAGCCATCTGCAGATTCTCCCCCCCCAACACAGGCTTATTGACAAGGTACTTCAGCATGAAGTGACTTGTATACATCTTAAAATTTCCTCCCAGCAAGTAGTGCCTAAACTTCTGGAGCGCATACACCATAGCTAACCCTTCGCATTCGGTGGTGGAATAGTTCTTGTTTGCTTTGGATAATATTCGGCTTGTGAATGCGATAGGATGGTCCAAGCCTTCTCTGCCAGCCTGTGTCAATACTTCTCCCAACGCTATACATGACACATCGACATGTACATGAAACTCCTTCTTCCAATCTGAGAAAACTAGAATCGGCATGGTGAACATCTTTTCTTTCAATATATCCAAGCTCTTCTTACAGTCATCGTTCTAGCAGAATGTGACATCCTTCTTCAACAATTTCTCCATAGGTGTGGTGATCTGGGCATATCCTTTGATAAACTTTCTGTAATATCTCGTATGTCCCAGGGTAGCGTGTAGCTGCTTCACACTCCTCAGTGCTTCCAAGTTCAATATCACCACTATCTTTGCGGGATATACCATCAGTCCCTGTCTGCAAACCACATGCCCCAACAGGTTCCCAAAAGGAACACAAAACAAACACTTCTTGAGATTGAGCGTGATTTGGTATCTTCGACAGGTATCTAGCATCAAGCACAAGCTTGCTACATGGCGTTTAACCAGCCCAAACACGGTCCAGTCATCAAAATATACCTCCAAGAACTTATGAATAAACTCCTTGAACGTAGCAACAATTACACGCGAGAAGATTGCAAGTGCATTCTTCAATCCAAATGGCATTACAGTGTACTGAAAACAACCCAACTCAGTCGCGAAGGTTGTCATGCTCCTATCCTCCACCACGATTTTGATTTGGTGGTACCCAAAGGACCCATTAGTGAAGGAATATGCTTCCTGGCCACCTACATTGTCCAACACTTCATCAGTGAACAGAGTCGAGAAAGGATCATGTACACAAGCGTTATTCAACTTTCTGAGATCCACGCATATCCTTACTTCATCCTTCTACTTCTTTTCCTATACCACCATTGGACTTACCCAGTTAAATTCTTCCATAGGCTCAATAATGCCTGTTGTAAGCATCTTGTCTAGCTCTAAGCGAACCATCTCCTTATATTTTAGATTGAGATGGTAAGGTCTTTGCTTAACTAGCTTCGTGTTAGGATTTAATGTGATCTTCATCATACCTAGCTCCTTGATTACCCCCTTCAGATCTGTGAACTGGGTAGGGAATAAATCCTAGTATTCGCGGAGCAATTCAGTGACCTTATTCACCGCCACATCGTCCCAGTAGTCTCCAATCTTCATGAATTTTGGTTCTGCCTCCATACCAATGTTTACTTGTTTCGTTTTCAATGGCGTGGTTATATTAGGGTTCTAAATCGGTGATCCCTTAACCTTGTGGTGACCTTCTATTTCTGGAATGTTAATCTTCCACGGATCCTTGTCCTCTTCTTTAGTAGTTACATTATAACATTCTAGCACGTGACTCAACTAAGTAGCCCATTCAGGCTTAATCAAGTCTAAAGGATCCTATGGTATCTTAAAGATTGTTGCTTTTACTTCTTGTAGCGCTTCATCAATACTATAAAACCCCTCCTCAAAGCTGAATGTCATCATGAATCCCTCATGCAAGATATCCCATTCTCCTGTCCCATGGTGGAGCTCGGTTTCTACATACCAGTTCATTAGGACAATATCCAGGGTATGACAGAACAAGTGAACCCATTCAGGTTGGGGCTTTTCTCCATAAGCCTGGGTCCATTTGGCCAAATGCATGCACGGATCATCCTACCCATCATACTTGTCTGGAATTCGCATCTTAGGCTTCCCGAATCGTGTTCTCATCATCCTTCTACATTCATGCCAATCATAAAAGCTTCCCTTATGTGTACCCCACCATCTTATGGGCGTAGCGTGCAGTGCCCAATCCAATGCCTGGAAGCGCTACTTTTCTGGAACCTCCCTTTAAAATGCATCCGAAAAGATATCTACCTTATTCAGGCCATCATAAGTAGGCATATTTCTTACCTCTGAGGACACACAACACAACGATTGGGTCATCATGTTGTAGTTCAGCGTAGTCACTTCATGTAACCAGTTCTGCCAACGCTCTAACTCTTCATCGGAGTCCAAAGTGCAGGAACTCTCGCGATCCCATGTAATTCATCCATCCACGGTGGGATTCACCCAATCTTGGTCTCGCGTTGTTATCTTATAGATACAATCCAAATCGTCATCACTCTCATAATCACGGACTGGTTCTATATAGCACGATCCCTCAGCAGGATCTAGAGGTACTATTACGCATAGCAATTTCTTCTCAAAGATCATCTTCTGCTTCTTTAGATTGATTACCCCGTTCATATCAGTGGCCCAGTCAATTCCTAGGAGCACAGGATAGGGATTGTTATCATCCACTATCTCTATTACTTCAAAATTATCTAGCACGCTCGCTCCCTCAATATCTGTAGTCACCCCCTGCAGTCGCCCCATGGGGATGATCTTCTGTTGATTGTCCATCCTTAGCTGAATCAGAGACCATTGCAGCACAGGTCTCCCCATTTGTTCCCAAGTCTGCTTCAGCAGGACGTTCGTGTCTAAACCCAAGTCCAAAATAACCTGATCCATTTCATACTCTCCTATCTGCATGGTTAGTCTCATCTCCCATCTCATTCTTGTTTTATGCTTGCCAATCTTTCGTACTATGCGCGGCTCACTCAGTGTGGTTCCAGCACATCTATTGATGAGTTCTTGTAACCCTTTCACAGCCTTACTATTGCGTAGTAACTTCATATCGGTCTCTAAGAAAGTTGTGACCATAGAGGGGTCCATCTCCTGCTTAGGCTTATCCTTGCTTCCTGAGGTGGAGGCCTCAACGAAGCTCTTCTTAGCTTCCATGAAGGTTTCACATGCACACTCCAAATCAAAATCAACCTCCTTCGCCAGAGCTTTGCGAATCCATGTACTCTCTTCTCGTTGTTTCCCCTTGTCATCTCTTGTCGTGATTCCACTTCTTAGCACTATATTTATATTTGGATCCTCTTCGTGTAGCTCAGACCTCATCATCTACAGGTTCTCAGTTGGAGGAGGTGCTAGCGCCCCTTTATCATGTATCCTAGCTATCAGCGTAGGATAGTCTTTTGTTTCATGATCAAACTGCGTACAATACTTGCATGATGGATGTGTTAGGTTAGTGCAATTGCGGGCATAGTGTCCTGGTCCTCCGCAATTGTAACAAATCAACTGCCCCAACCTCTACCAGGTCCTCCCCCGCCTCAGCCTCATTCGTGCCCCTAAAATCCTGTCTACGTCATCCCTATACTCTGGTCAGGTGGCCACGTTTCGGCGTAAACCTTGTAGGCAGGTGTTCTATCCATCATCAACTCATAACTCTTGCAATTATGCTTATCATGTCCTACCGACCTACAAAAATTGTAGAATAGTTGTTGCAGTGCCTACACAAACTTTTGTAACAAGTGAAAATTATCTGTGGCATGTGTTGAGTCCCAAACCTGCACTTCCCTATATACCCTTTCAGCCTTCTTTTTCCATTTACTTCATCCACCAAGCTGTCAAATCATTGCATATTAGTCTAAAAAGAGCTTATGAAATGGTTTCCTAACTATGTTTATGACTGTTGTTTGATTTAGATTTTTGTTCAAGCAGCTGCGGAAACTTGTCACTTTCCGCAGCCAACCCAGGTTTCCGCAGCCATTTTGTTAAAGGCTATGCTACAGGTGTCCAATGGAGAAACCGGCCACATGGGTAAGCTGCAAGTGACGTGTGCATGGAGTTTGCCCCCTCAGATCAGCCAAATCACTCATAAACGATCGTGGTCAACGATGGTCAAAGGAAGGGCCAAATGAGGAGTTTTGTGGTGGCACGACTCTGTTTTGCCCACATGAAGGTTTGTGTGGCACGATCCTTAGTTTCTGGAGGTACTGGCACACCTGTAGAGCAGCCCGTGAAATGAATTGAGCAGCCACCACTCCATGGATTCAACTGTCATGATGACCATCACGCTAGATCTCGGGTCAAGGAGATTTACGTGTCTCTTGGCAGCATAAAATCTAGGAATTAGTTGCAGCACCTTTACTTATAAATAACGCGTTGATACACGCTGAATAGTTAGCTTTTGAAAATGTAATTTTGACTGTTGTCATCATGCCACTGTACTGTGTTTCACTTTGTTTTATTACTGCACTTCAAATACATGAGAAGACAACTTTTCTGAATCTGATTTGTGACTAAGTGATTGATTGGCCGAGGTTGCAGAGGGCCCCTCTACACCAAAGCTTTGTATAGTTTCTTACTTGCTTTCATTTACTGTTTTTAAATCATTGTTTGTATATATATTGTGCTGTTCTGATGTTCATTGCTGTCCATATTTCCTTTATGTTTTCTTTTATAACTGTTAGCTGATCAGTGCTTCTTTTACAGGTTTTGTTGTAGGTAGCCCGGGCAGATTTACATATTTTTTTGATAACTAATGACATGAGATCATCTTGTCCTTTCTGCTGATTTTCATTTCTTGAGTTTAATTCCAGCACTGTCATTTTTCAAATTGCGTTTTGCTTATTTACTTTTTTGCTACTTAGACATCATATTACTCATCTGTTTATGATTTCCTTTCTATAGTCAAGTGACTCTATTAGTAAGGAATCAGAAGATTACTTATTGTAGTATGATTTAGTTTGCTTTCCTGCAATTTAGAGATTGAATTACTTATGTCATTTTCAAGAGTTGAAATATGAATGAGAAGTTAAAATCTTAGTTTCCTTTTATGCAATTTAATTTCCTGCAATTTAGATATCATATTACTCAGCTTCTTTATGATTACTTCCTATAGACAGATTGAGTTGAAAGGTGAAGGGTCAGAACAAAGGTTGAAGTAGTGTGATTTAGTTGTTTTGCTTTCAGTCTTTGAGTTTCTTTAAGTTCAGTTTTTACTTTCCTTTTCATACAGCAGTAAGGATACTGGGCCATTGTCACTAGTTCATTGTTTTGGTACATTTACTTCCTTTTGAGAATTGATTTCATTACAGTCAGTTTGGAGCTTTCTTTTTGAAAACTTTTGAGTTTGGAAAATCACTGTAGAAATCACCATTACCATCCATATTTAACTTTCAATTTCGCCATCACACACTAGGGAATCCATAGAAGATAAACCCAAAAACAAACTAAAAAAAGCTCAAAAACGACAAAAGACTAAGAAAATGGTTATCTTGTACATATAGTACACCTCACTTCATCAGTTTACAAATCCCGGATTGACATTTTAATTAGAAATTTAGAACACACTAAATTGACCAAACATTTTGGCGCCGTTGCCGGGAAGTGAAACTAGGTAGCCAATTTCTTAAAAAAAAATAAAAAAAAAAAAAAATTCAAGAAAGGAAAATTGATAACCTCTCAAAGTATGCTCTCCTCTTGCACTTAGCGTGACCTGGAGGATCAGAAAAGAGAAAGTTATTGGTTTAATAGTTTCTTGAGTATGCTCTCTTCTTGCACCTAGAGTGACCTGGAAGATCAGAAAGAGAATTATTAGCCTGACTTGAAAAAAAATAAAAATGACATGCATAGAGCAAGAGATTCTAGGGGAAGGTTTTTAGCTAGAGCCAAGAGTTCGATTTTCACAACTCCATCTACTTCAAGGAATAAACAAGATACACCTCCATCATCTCCAACCCACACTCCTAGCCCTAGGATTCCTGGAATTCAAGAGGCAGTAGTTGAGTTAGGAGACTCTTCCACACCATCCATCGAATCTGAATTAGGGAAAGATCCTTTCTTTCCTTCTACAGGGAGACACATTGTAATTGAAGAATTAGAATCACCTGAGGAAGAAGAGGGAGAAATTCCTCCTCGTTCGCCATTAGTAGAGGAACTAGAGGACTCTGAAATCTCTGGGGAAGCTATCATGACAGAGGAGGTAGTTAACGGATTTGGTAGAGGTAGAGGTAGAGGAGGAGGAGGAGGAAATAATGGAGGAGGTAGAGGTAACAATGGGGGAAATAGGGATGGAGATAACTCATGCAACAATGAAAAATATTTCACCATCTGTCCTCCCAAACTTTCATGGGTTAAGAAATGAGGATCCTGAAACATTTCTATTTGAGTTTGAGGTCGTGTGTCGAACTTATGATTATCTGGAAGACTCTCAAAAACTCAAACTGTTTCCTTCAACATTGAAAGGAGCTGCTTTGAAATGGTTCATGGGATTACTCACTCAATCCATTAGGACTTGGAATAATATGAAACAAACATTTTTGGATAGATACCTGGACTATTGTATGCCCACCAACCACAAGGATGAAGTATTTAAAATGGTGCAAAGAGAAGATGAAAACTTGGAGGATTTACTTGAAAGATTCCATTACAACCTGAAAAGAGAAAAAATGAGTAACTTAGATGAGGAAACCTTGAAAGCCCTTCTATTAAAAGCCATTAGAGATGAATGGATAGATATTTTTAACATGATGGGAAAAGGAGAAATATCTCAACTTCCACTTCATGATATAGTAGAGCTGTGTGTCCATCTCTTAAGAGGAAAATCTACAACTGGAAAAGGGCCTAGAGATCCTTCTCTCATCAGAGCAAACAAATCTGCAACTGGATCAGTAAGTAGGGCTGAGATTGGCAATATGCTTGATGAATTCAAAACTGATATCTTAGGGAGTCTTAGTGAGCAACTAGACACCCTTAAGATCCACAATAAGCAGAAAGCAGAAGCTGAAGCTTTGGCCATCTTTTGCCCAAAATGTAGAAAGAAACATGCTCTCAGGGAATGTCCCTTGGATGCAAAAGTTGTAGAAACATGTGCGATTTGTTCAGAGAATCATGAGACCAAGGATTGTCCTTCAATTCCTGGGCTCAAAGCTGTCTTCCAAGAAGATCCAAATACAATTGAGTCTCTCTGTTTTGTTGCAAGGAGACCTTGGCAGGGGCAACAAAACCAAGGGTTTAACAACTCTATGAACTTTCAAACCTCACCAAATTGGAATCCTTGGCAACAACCTTGGTCCCAACCTCAAAATCCTTTTCAATCATGGGTACAAGGCATGCAAAATCCTTATGGGACATTTGCTCAATTTTATCAATATCCTCCATCTTTTCAAAACCAACAAGCTCCACAACTTCCAAATCAAAATCCACAACTATCATTGCCATTTCAACAACAACAACAACCTTCTCAACAGAACCCAAATTCTCAACTCTTGCTTCCATTCCAACAGAAGTCAAATCAACTTCCTTCCCAGCCATTGCCAAACCCCAATAATAAAAACCCTCAAAATGATTACATGGTAGAAGGTCAACAATTTCCTACCTATATGATTGTTCCTCTCAATGATGTACAACTCAGATCTGGTAGAGTTTTAGATAAACCTTCTATAGATGCCCAAAAGCAAAGCATTTCTGAGGAATATTCTCTTGAAGCCAATAAAGGTTCTGAAGCATCTCTTCAAAACCCAAGCACTCAGACAAAAAAAGAAAAAGAGCTAACCCCCACAACTCCTATAGTTGAGCAACCTGCATCTTCATCCACACCTCCTTTTCCTGAAAGATTACAAATTGACAAAGGGGTGGAAAAACAAATCTTGTTGCCTGACTATGATTTTCTAGATGAATTGAAGAATGTCTGTATCAAGATTCCCTTGTTACAAGCCATTAGAGAGATTCCTATTCTAGCAAAAACAATAAAGGAGTTGAGTCTTAAAAGAACAGGAAGGAAACCTAGAGATACAAGAAGAATCCACCTGGTACGAAAAATTGCAGATATCATGATGGGAAAAATTACTATGCAGAAGTATGTAGATCCCGGTTGTCCAATTGTCAAAACACATATCAATGGGGTAGAAATTCCAAATACTTTGATTGATTTAGGGGTTGCTATCAACATTATGAGTAGACAGACTATGGAACAGCTGAAACTTCCTAATCTTCTTTTTACACCTACTTTACTGCAACTTGCAGATCGATCAATTATCAAACCAGATGGTGTATTAGAAGACATTTCGGTGTCCTTAGAATCTTGGGAATATCCAGTAGATTTCATGATTTTAACTCCAAAGAGTAATTTAGGAGGACACCCTCTCATCTTAGGAAGACCTTGGCTAGCCACAGCTGATGCTTTCATCAGTTGTAGGTCTGGGGATATGTATATTTCTGATGGTAATTCGACAAAGAAATTCAATCTGTATCCTCCAGCAAAAGAAATTACAGAAATAGGAGATAATGAGTGGGTTGATGATGAGGATACTATACAACCTGTCTTTACCATTTCTGAAGTCAGTGAAGATAATCAAATTCTGAACACATTAGAAAACTTTGAAACATCTTCAGAATATGACCACACACAATTTCAGTTAGATTCTGACATTGAGTATCTATCATCTAGACAAATGTCTCTTTTCTCTATGGAAGAGTTTGGTAGTTCCGCCATTGAGATCTTTCCAGGTAAAACATTGAATATCAACAAAAATTTGGAAAGATCACAACAGGAAGAACTAACCAAAATCCTGCAAAAACATTCTACTGCATTTGCATGGTAATATACTGATATGAAAGGTATTGACCCTAAGACTTGCATTCATCACATCTACATTGAGGAAAACAGTAGACCAATCAGACAACCTCAGAGAAGGATGAATCCAAACCTTAGGGAGATAGTGAAAGAAGAACTCCAAAAACTACTCAATGTAAACTTCATTTATCCAATTTCAGATAGCCGATGGGTTTCTCCTTTGGTTATAGTACCTAAAAAGAATGGTAAATGGAGGGTATGCATTGATTACAGGGAATTGAACAAAGCAACTTTGAAGGATCACTTTCCTTTACCCTTTATCGATAAGGTATTAGATACTTTAGCAGGCAAAAAGTATTTTTCATTTTTGGATGGTTTTAGTGGCTATAATCAGATTCAGATAGCACCTGAAGATCAGGACAAGATCACATTTACCTGTCCATGGGGAACTTTTGCTTACCGAGTACTTCCTTTTGGATTATGTAATGCACCCGCAACATTTCAAAGGGCAGTACTAGGAATATTTTCTGATCTAATCCATGATTGTGTAGAGGTTTATATGGATGATTTTACAGTTTATGGTAATTCGTTTGAAGAGGCATTAGAGAATTTGGAAAAAGTCCTTATAAGATGTAAAGAAACAAACCTATCATTAAGTCATGAAAAATGCTTTATGATGTTTACTGAAGGGATTGTTTTAGGACATCATATTTCAAGGGATGGGATTAAAGTTGATAGATCAAAAGTTGAAGTCATCTCCAAGTTGCCTATTCCAAATTGTCAAAAAGATGTTAGAAGTTTCCTTGGATTTACTGGATACTATAGAAGATTTATTGAAAACTTCACCAAAATAGCATCTCCACTCTTCAAATTACTTACAAAAGACTGTGAATTCAAATGGGATCCTGATTGTCAATCTGCATTTGAAACTTTGAAAACAAGAATATCTAAAGCACCCATTTTGAGAGGGCCAAATTGGAAACTTACTTTCCATATTTCCACAGATGCTTCAGATACAGCTCCAGGAGCTGTGTTGGGACAAAAGGATTTAGTTCCTTATGTCATTTACTACACCAGTAAAAATTTGACTCCCACCGAGTTAAACTATACTGTGACTGAAAAAGAGTTCTTAGCTGTTGTTCATGAAATCAATAAGTTTAGACACTATATAACAGGCTATGAAACTTTTTTCCATACTGATCATTCTGCAATTAGATATCTCATGAATAAACCTGTTACTAATGGCAGAGTTACAAGATGGCTCTTACTTTTACAAGAATTCAATATTACTATGTTGGATAGACCAGGGAAACAAAATACAGTAGCTGATTTCTTGTCTAGAATCCAAAATACTAATGAAGATTCCCTTGTAGAGGATAAGTTTCCAGATGAGTATTTATTTGCAATAACTACTAAGACTCCTTGGTATGCAGATATTGCTAACTATTTGGTTACAGGAAAGTTACCTCCACATTTATTTCCTGGTGAAAAAAGAAGAATTATTCAGGAGAGTTCAAGTTATTCATGGATTTCTAATGAATTGTTTAAAATAGGGCTAGATTGTGTGATCAGAAGATGTGTTCGGGAAGATGAAATGCCTGACATCCTCAAGGCATGTCATGATGAACCATGCGGTGGACACTTTGTTGACAAAAGGACGGCCTATAAAATCCTTTCTTTAGGATATTATTGGCCTTCCCTTTTCAAAGATGCAAAACAATATGTCAGAAGGTGTGACAGCTGCCAAAGAGTTGGGAGACCGATTCTTTCAAATGAAATGCCATTACAACCACAGGTACTCATCGAACCCTTTGAAAAGTGGGCTTTAGATTTCATTGGACCTATTAATCCACCATCTAAACAGAAAAAGTATATATTGGTATGCACTGATTATGTCACTAAATGGGTAGAAGCCAAAGCATTGCCTTCTGCCACTGAAAATTCAGTTGTTCAATTTCTTTTTGAGGATATTTTTACTCGTTTTGGTCTCCCAAGAGAAATTGTGATAGATCAGGGAAGTCAATTTACATATAACTTGATGGAGAAGCTGATGGAAGAATACAAAATCAAGCACAAAAAATCTACTCCCTACCATCCGCAAGCAAATGGCCGAGTGGAGTCTACAAACAAAGTTCTTGAGAGCATCATCACCAAAACTGTTCATCTACACAGAAAAGATTGGGCAAAAAGGCTTCCTGAAGCCTTATGGGCCTACAGAACTACATGGAGGAATACAACAAGACATTCTCCCTATGAACGTGTTTATGGGAAAGAAGTCCTGCTCCCCATTGAGTTTCAAGTCAAGACTTTCAAGATGGCAGTCCAGTTGGGGATGAATCTATCAGAAGCCCAAAAGCACAGAATGGAGCAGCTGAATGAGCTAGATGAGATCAGACAAGAAGCAATTTTAAAGACTGATCTAGTTCAACATCAAAGAGCTAAGTGGCATGACAGATACATCAAAGAGAGAAAGTTTCAAGAGGGAGATTGGGCATTACTGTTTGATTCCAAGTTCAAAGACTTTAAAGGTAAATTTCAGACCCATTGGCTTGGGCCATATGAAATTGACAAAGTCTTTAACAATGGAGCGGTAAGAATCAAGACCATTGATGAATTTTAGATTTCTCTTATTGTGAATGGCCACCGATTGAAAATTTATCATAAGCCACTCTCAAAAGAAGAATTTGTCAAGATGTTCCAAGAGAATTCTGCAATAAGGCTGGTGGAGAAGAATCCTTCTTCCCCACCAGCCTAGCCTTTGATTCTTTCAGTTAAAAAAAAAAAAAAAATTGTATAAGCCTGAAAACCAATCATAGATTGGCAGTCTTATACAGAAAATATAGAGTGAAAATCAAGGACATTTGACACTCTATATTTTCCAAAAAAAATCTCTCCTCTCCTTCTCTTTCCATTTTCACTCCACCTCATTTGCCATTCCACTCCATCTCCATCTCATTCACATTTTCTCTTCACTTCACTCCACTTCATTTTCATTTCATCAATAAAAGTTCCTTTCAGGACTATTTTCACTCAGTTAGTTCTTTTCTAACCATATTTGTTCATCTAAGTGGGTGTTGTCCCAGTTTCCGCAGCTGGAAGTAGTTTCCGCAGCTAGAAATAGTTTCCGCAGCTACCACCACTCTGTTTTTCAAATTCACAGTCAAAATGTTAGTACAAAAATCATGAAAATGCAGGTGTAAGTGAGCAAATTCTATGAAGACATGGAGCATCTCCAAGACATCAAGAAAGAACAGTTGGTTAAAAGCTATGGGCAAGAAATGACAAAGTTTCCAAAGGTATGAGCAATTTTTTTTATCAAATAGCAATTAAAGTCATGATTATGCATAGTTATCAAACCATGAAAAGTTCTACTATGTGCGATGATTCGATATGATAGCTCCATTACCCACTCCTATCCCACGATATTACTCCATACACCATGCATTCATTTCTTAACAGTCTCATGATGGGCTTTCGGGTTTAAACTCAAGTTGACTGCACTTTCACTTGCCACCTGCTCTCATAAGATGTGACCAATCCCTTTATGGATCTTCTCCACCGTATTTTCCGAAACCATCTATCAAAACGTGTGATCTCCCATACGCAGCCGTTAATTCAAAAAAAAGATCTCGCCTCCACTACCGTTCACTTACCATTTCATTTAAGACCTTCCTTTTCATACACACGCATTTCAATTTGTAAACCCATTCACTACTGCTTATCCTCTGTTCCGCCTATAATCTGAAGCATTCCCGTTACCTGCTATCGATTGCAGCCATTGCATTCTACCATAAACCCTGCAACCGAGCTACTTCCCTCTGTTAAAATCCTCATACGCAATTGCATCCTCAGTTGAAATTTAAAACAGAGAAAGGGATGGGAAAACTACTAAGGGCAGAGCCAGAAGGACCAAAATATCTAGAAGGTTACCCTCAAGCCAAGGATTTACTAAAGAAAGCCAAATGGTTACGGTTCATTCAAAAGTTTAAAGGCTATAACAAAGAAGTAACCAAGGCTTTTGCACGGTTGTTCGATGGTCAAAAAGTGGAGATTGGAGATTTGAAGCTCACGGTGACCGAAACAACAGTAGCAGCTGCCACAGGCTTACCTCAGGAAGGTGAGAGATGGTTCAAAAATAAAAGCGTGGATGAATAGGCATGGAGAATTATGCTAAGAAACCCAGGTATGGACACCACCGTGTTTACTAAAGGAATTCATGTTCATGCATTGAAGGAAGAATGGGCTAGTCTGCTGTTATTTATCCAAAAATTTGTCACTTGTGAAGGACGCTTTGGTTCGATGTACATGTACCATGCTAGACTGTAGTTTAATTTCTTAGAAAATCAGACTCTTAATTTGCCTTATTTCTTACTATTGAGTTTGAAGAAGATGAGCATTACAGTCCAAAAACACATAGGCAATATAGACCCTCATCTATACCATCATGGACTTATAAAAATTCTTATTGAAGACCACTTAAAGAAAAACAAAGATACATGGGAGCAATTCTTGATAAGAAACTACTTCCAAGAGCCATCTGAGGCCTCTGAAAGTAGCACACCAAAGACACCAAGAAAAAGTAGGAGAAGAGAAAAGAGCACTACAGTCCAAGACTCCCCTACTATAGAAACTCAAGAAATTGGTCAAAAAGAAGAAGAAGACAGAACTAAAGACAAGAAACAGAAGAAAGAAAAAGGCAAAAGGACCATCCAAGAAGTTTACCAATCACCTGAGCAATCCATAGAGGAGGATTATCAACCACTGTCAGAAAGATTAGTACATCTTTAGGCTGCTGCTATAGCAAAGAAAAAGGCAAAAGGAAAACAGAGTATACAAGAAAAGAGTACTAGTCCACCATACTTAAGGAGAAGCACAAGGTTAAGAGGAAAAGGGAGTAAAATGCAAATAAAACGGCCCCACTTCATTGACTTTGGTGGAAAGACACCTGAGAAAACTCCAGCTGGCCGTAGTCCACCTCATCCTCAGCCAAGCATTGAAATCAATCCTCCACATGATGAAAGCCCTTCTCGGCCAGAGCTAGAGAGCAGTCCTCCTCCTCCACCAGATTTTGAACTCAGTCCAAGAAAGACACCTGAAGTAGACCCCAATCAACAGGTAGTATATGACTACTTGGAATCATTAGAAAAATCAACTGCAGGTCCAAGTACCACTCTGCCACTAGATGCACAAGTTCAGTCCTTAAAACAGGAGGTATTTGAATTAGAAGTCCTAAACAGGCATATCAAGCAGGAAAATGAAGCACTCAAATAGCAGAGCAAAGTAGATAAAATTATCCATGATAACACTATGCTCCATTTAGGACTATGGCAAAAGAAAAACAAGAAACTGAAGAAAAAGTGCAAAAAGTTGAGCAGAGTATTGATCAATCTCAAGTTCAGATGTCTAAAAAGGAAACCAAGAATGGTGGTAGCACCAAAGAAGAAGAAAAGAGGGCTAGATGTCCTAGCAGAAGCATCAAACATATGGATTAGAGAGGAGTGACTAAATTTTGGTTGCATGAGGACATGCAACACCTTCACAGTGGGGGTATGTTGAGTCCCAAACCTGCACTTCCCTATATACCCTTTCAACCTTCTTTTTCCATTTACTTCATCCACCAAGCTGTCAAATCATTGCATATTAGTCTAAAAAGAGCTTATGAAATGGTTTCCTAACTATTTTTATGACTGTTGTTTGATTTAGATTTTTGTTCAAGTAGCTGTGGAAACTTGTCACTTTCTGCAGCCAGCCCAGGTTTCCGCAGCCATTTTGTTAAAGGCTATGCTACAGGTGTCCAATGGAGAAACCGGCCACATGGGTAAGCTGCAAGTGACGTGTACATGGAGTGTGTCCCCTCAGATCAGCCAAATCACTCATAAACGGTCGTGGTCAACGATGGTCAAAGGAAGGGCCAAATGAGGAGTTTTGCGGTGGCACGGCTCTATTTTGCCCACGTGAAGGTTTGCGTGGCACGATCCTTAGTTTCCGGAGGTACTGGCACACCTGTAGAGCAGCCCGTGAACTGAATTGAGCAGCCACCACTCCATGGATTCAACTGTCATGATGACCATCACGCTAGATCTCGGGTCAAGGAGATTTACGTGTCTCTTGGTAGCATAAAATCTAGGAATTAGTTGCAACACCTTTACTTATAAATAACGCGTTGATACATGCTGAATAATTAGCTTTTGAAAATGTAATTTTGACTATTGTCATCAGCCCACTGTACTGTGTTTCACTTTGTTTTATTACTGCACTTCAAATACATGAGAAACCAGCTTTTCTGAATCTGATTTGTGACTAAGTGATTGATTGGCCGAGGTTGCAGAGGGCCCCTGTACAACAAAGCTTTGTATAGTTTCTTACTTGCTTTCATTTACTGTTTTTAAATCATTGTTTGTATATATATTGTGTTGTTATGATTTTCATTGCTGTCCATATTTCCTTTATGTTTTCTTTTATAATTGTTAGCTGATCAGTGCTTCTTTTACAGGTTTTGTTGTAGGTAGCCCGGGCAGATTTACATATTTTTTTGATAACTACTGACATGAGATCATCTTGTCCTTTCTGCTGATTTTCATTTCCTGAGTTTAATTCCAGCACTGTCATTTTTCAAATTGCGTTTTTCTTATTTACTTTTCTGCTACTTAGACATCATATTACTCATCTATTTATGATTTCCTTTCTATAGTCAAGTGACTCTATTAGTAAGGAATCAGAAGATTACTTATTGTAGTATGATTTAGTTTGCTTTCCTGCAAGTTAGAGATTGAATTACTTATGTCATTTTCAAGAGTTGAAATATGAATGAGTAGTTAAAATCTTAGTTTCCTTTTATGCAATTTAATTTCCTGCAATTTAGATATCATATTACTCAGCTTGTTTATGATTACTTCCTATAGAAAGATTGAGTTGAAAGGTGAAGGGTCAGAACGGAGGTTGAAGTAGTGTGATTTAGTTGTTTTGCTTTCAGTCTTTGAGTTGCTTTAAGTTCAGTTTTTACTTTCCTTTTCATACAACAGTAAGGATACTGGGCCATTGTCACTAGTTCACTGTTTTGGTACATTTACTTCCTTTTGAGAATTGATTTGATTACAGTCGGTTTGGAGCTTTCTTTTTGAATACTTTTAAGTTTCGAAAATCACTGTAGAAATCACCATTACCATCCATATTTAACTTTCAATTTCGCCATCACACACTAGGGAATCCATAGAAGATAAACCCAAAAACAAACTAAAAAAAGCTCAAAAACGACAAAAGACTAAGAAAATGGTTATCTTGTACATATAGTACACCTCACTTCGCCAGTTTATGAATCCCAGATTGACATTTTAATTAGCAATTTAGAACACACTAAATTGACCAAACAGCATGTTTTCCTGCTACCTGACAAATAGCACACCATAATGCAGGCCTCGTGCTAGGTCCTGCTTGAGCTTCTGGCCTTAAAGGCATCGGTCCTGCTCCTACAATATAGTTCGCAAAGATCGGGCAGTGGCCCTTGTCATGCCCCTAACTCTTGCATTTCAAGCACCATACCTCCTTACATACTTCTGGTCGAACCATCCTGTCCTGCTTCAGACTTTGCATCTCAAGGCACAGATTCTTCAACTGCACATCGATCTATTGAACCCCCAGGTTTAGATCTTGCATTGGAGTTTCATGTAGTCTCGTAGCAATCTCTAAGGCCTCTACCTGAGTGGTTATTTTTTGTTGCAATAGCGTGACCCTTAATTGTGGCAGTAGCGAAGCCACAAACCACTTGCGATGTTATCCGTCTATCAAATTCGTGTTGGCTTCGCGGATTGTACACTTCAACCTCTGATCTAATTCCCAAGGTGTCTCGCCTAGTTGCATCGAAATTTATTTGAATCCCACAATTGACTGTGCCTCATATTTAGGCCTATTGAACTCTCTATTTAGTGTTCTTTGGATGTCTACCACTCCAGCATTCGGGTTATCATTAGAGTACTTGATATACCAGGTTAGTGCGCAATCTTGCAAAGCACTAACCAATGTCACCTTCTTTATATGATCATCTGTAACACCTTGAGCTTCCCATACAACCTTCACAACGAACAAGAATTGGTTCGAGTCCTCATTTACAAAGCCTTTGAATAAAGGCAGCTTCACTGAATTTGCCATACTGAACTGTGGTGGAGGTGGAGATGGTACGAGTGAAGTCACAAGAGATGGTGGTGAAGTCGAAGTTTGTGTGGGTGGAGGTGGTATTCGTGGGAATCCTTGTCTTATTCACTGAATAAAACTTCGTGGAGAAACCTTCTCTATCCCTTCCTTGTCACCCCGTGGAGGTGAAATCAATGGACTATACTCCAGACCCTTTTTTCCTTCGTTCCTGTAAGTTTTTCTGCTTTGCATAGTTCTGAACATCAAGGTAGCTGCATAACCCATTTTTTGCACAATATCATTTTAACCAGGTATTCAAATATTTCATGTACTTACCTCGCAGTCCTTTGAAAAAATGCTACTCTGCCTCATTGTAGCTAACTGAGGTGTCGACCGTGAATTCAATCACAAATCCTCCTATGACGCATTCGAGCTAGTGATCGACAACGTGGGTGATCTTGTCCTCCAATGCTTCCAATTTCTGTATTAGCTTCAGGGTCCAAACATTAGGACCGTCAAGTTTCCACCTTCCTTCATTGTCTGCTGGCTTTGTGATCCACTCGTATAGCTCAATGGAGAAGGAGCAGAAAAATATCTTGTGGATCTCTATATACAAGTATCTGTCCAAACATTGTTCCTTTGTTAGTTGTGGGTTTCTATTCTCCTGCGCCGTGAATTCGTGGATCTTTCTATCCAACCAGTCTCTGATCTCCTTCTTAGTTGGCTTCCAATGATACAACATCACACATCTCTTTTGTAGATTCTGGTCCTGGCAACGGAACCATTTGTTGGCTTGAAGGGGCCTCGCCCAAGTTCAACATTAATTAGCCAAACAAATCCCTACACTACTGGCCCTTTCAACATCAACCCACAGAGCATGGATCGAAGTCTCACCTGAAGCAGTATGGGGGGATGTTGGAACCAAGTTTCTGCACCCTAATATGGTTGTGATGTCATTTGATTCCTTCTATCCCTGCTTTCACGTAGGTTGCTTCGCTCTAGGGCTTGCAAGCTGAGCCCTTTATTATGTCCTTCAATACCTCCGCGAAAGGGTATGATCGACCTTCGCAAAACCCTAGCTTGCTGCTCAGGTACTTTTGCGCTGCGTGACGTGTAGATTCCTCAATTAATCTAAGTGACTTGCTTGTCTTAACAAATAATTATAGTTAACATCGCATAAACAGATAATCATAATTGTGTTCAATTATTCAATGTAATTGCATTCATTCATGCATCACATAAGCATAATAGAGGAAGTTCATACATAACATATTAAGACATAGGAATTGCCGAATATTTCTCTTCATTGATATCTTTCAAGTGTTTACAAACTCTGTCTGCCCTGCACACACAGCTGCAGGGGTCCACGCAATCAGCTGTGGACTTCTACCCTAGGCCTCTGTGCACTCATCTGCAGAGCCTCTACCTATGCTACAACCCAAGACTTATACTTCTTACTTCGGAGCTATGAATCTCTTACATTGTATGTCTCTGAAACTACTTAGAGCTTAGCTCTTTTTATACAATCCCATGGTCCACAAACCATGGGTAGATCTCTTACAGCCGACTTTACTTTACAAAAGTAAGGGCAGACTACCCTTTATGACACATGACACCTTCGCGCTCCATGACCACGAAATGCGGAGACTTTACAATTTTATTACAAAATTTGACTCAAACATGGGCTTTTAGACCCAAAACTGCCCTTGAGGGATCCCACTCCCAACACGAGAATTGACGGCACACCATAACCCTCAACAGAATGGGGTAGCCGAGATGAAGAATAGGAGCATAGTAGGGGCAACAAGGGCAATGTTGCATGATCAGGGCCTACCACTACACTTGTGGGCTGAGGAATGCAACACAATGGTTTATGTTTAGAATTGTATCCCACATGGGATACTTGAGATGAAGACACTAGAGGAGGCTTATTCTGATAAGAGGCCAAATGTTGGTCAGTTCAGGACTTTTGGGTCATCATTTTATTGCCATGTGATCAAAGATGCACAAAAGAAGTTTGAGGCAACAACAGAGTTCGGGATCTTTGTGGGGTACACTAATACACCCCACAGCTATCAGGTGTACATGCCAACCAGTTGGATGACAGTGGTTCATAGGGATATCAAGTTCGATGAGGAGAAGGCTATGCCAATATCCCTTGAGAGGGTGCTTGAGCTATGTCTGGATGAGGAGATTTTAGCTCCTAAGGTTGAGGGGCCTCTGATTGATGTGGAGAAGACACATGTAGAGGTTCCAGGAGTGGAGACATCTACTCAGGAAGAGTCTTCTAGAGAGGGAAGAAAGCACACTAGAGAGGCTGACAAATTGTTAGATGATGCATGGGAGAATGTGGGAGCACCCACTTCTAAGCGATACTGAGGAGGTCACCTGATAGGTACACTAGATACATGGCACTTATGGGTGCATGTGTTGTGAGAGAGCCATATTCCTTTGAGGAATCAGTGAGGTAGCTAGTTTGGGTTGATGCGATGGTGGAGGAGTATGACTCCATAGTTTGAAACAGTGTTTGGGATGTGGTCCCGAGACCGAAGGATAAGTCAGTTGTGAGAACCCATTGGCTTTACAAGGTAAGGCAAGTTGTAGATGGTAGTGTGGAGAAGCATAAGGCTAGATTTGTGGTCCGTGGCTTTTCACAGGTAGAGGGGATTGACTATGATGATACCTTTGCTCATGTTGTAAGGTACTCGTCAATCAAATCTATTTTAACACTATCAGCACAGGTGGGTTGGAAGATCCATCAAATGGATGTGAACATTGCCTTCCTCAATGACATGATTGAGGAAGAGGTGTACATAGAGCAACTCAAAGGTTTTGAAACCTTGGACCGTGAGTCACATGTGTGATGACTCAAGAGAGTCTTGTATGGGCTTAAGCAAGAACCCCGTGATTGGTACACCAGGATATATAGCTACTTCACTAGGTTGGGCATCGTGAAGAGTGAAGCAAATGCGAACCTTTATCACATAGTGGTAGAAGGTAAGTTGTTGATCATTGTTCTTTATGTAGATGATCTTATACTAATAGGTGATAATAATCTCATCAAATCTTGCAAGGAGGACCTTGTAAGGGAGTTTGAGATGGAGGACATGGGGCTCATGGATTACTTTCTTGGAAAGGAGGTATGGAAAGGAGATAGGGAGTTGTTTGTATCTCAGGGAAAGTATGCCAACGAGATACTCAGGAGATTCCACATGGAGAGAAGTAAACCCATGGAGACTCCTCTAGCTGGTAACTAGAGGAAGGAGGATGCTACTTCATGGGAAGTAGTAGACGATACTATTTACAAGCAGCTTGTGGGTTCACTCATGTACTTAGTGAACACATGACCAGATATGTGCTATGCAGTTAACCAACTTAGTCAAGCAATGGTTAGGCCTACCAAGCTGTGTTGGAAGGCAAAAAAGCATGTATTGAGATACCTTAGAGGCACTACCCAGTTTGGGTTATGTTACAAAGGGATAGAGGAAGTGATGCGTCAAGGCTTCACTACTGCAGATTGGGAAGGGAGTCCATCTGATAGGAAGAGCACATCAGGAGGGATCTTCAGTATTGGGTCAGCGACAATTTCTTGGTACAACAGGAAACAAATATCAGTTGCACTTAGTTCGGTAGAAGCAGAGTACATGGTTGCGAGTTAGGAAACATGTGAGGCTATCTGGATGAGGAAGATCCTGGTTGGTTTGTTTAGTCAGTAGGTGGATCTGACAGTGATTTATTGTGATAATCAAATTTGTATCAAACTCCCTGAAAATCCAGTTTTTCATGATCGGTCCAAGCATATTGACATACGGTATCATAATCTCAGAGATTGTGTATTAAGGTGGATCATGTTATTAGACTACATTCCCATGGAGGAGCAAGATGCTGACATCTTGACAAAGGCATCATCAAGATGTAAATTCGAGTTTCACAGAGACAACATTAGGGTAGTTGATAATCCCTTTCTTGTTGAGAGGGAGTGTTGATAAATGGAAACAAGAGAGTCTAGTTTAATTTGTCCTTGAATTAGAATGGAAATTAAATTCAAATTCTATTCTCATAGCAACTTAAAATAGTTAAATTAAGTTTATTAAACTTACTTAACTTAGGAAATTCGTGTTGGAAGTCTTTATGTCGTCATGTGTATGTTCTCCCTACTTTGTAGGAGTCTAGTATGAGTTAATTGTGAGTTGTAAAATAGAAGACTCAGTTTCATGAGTCGGTTCAGTTAAATTAGTTCTCAAACTAATTGAGAGAACTAATAGTGAGTTAACTGTCACTGGTGTCACTAATGAACTCCACCAGTGCTACTCTAGCTAACTGAATATTTACTCATCAGAAACTCGTCCATGTCGATTCTGAGAAAGACCCAATTGATACTAGAGTGTAGGGACAATGTGCTATTTGTTTTAGATTTTTCTGAGTTGCACTGCTAGTGCATGCATTCAAGAACTGATCCTTGAGGGATTTCCCAGTTTTTAGAGGATTTATTTCCCTTTAAATACATAAGCTATTCTCCATAGGAATTACACATTGGAATAGAGACTTGCAGAGCTTATGAAGAGGCTAAACTTTGGCCTTCATCTTGCTTATGAATTGGTCCAAATTGAATTTACTGAGTGTTGGGATTGTTCTAGAGAGAACAAGCATTGAAATTTCATATTGATTTTCCAAATTAATATAAAACAGATAGTGGGGTTTTTAATTGTGGCTTTCCCCAAATATTTATTGTGTCATCTACCTTTGATTCTCTTCCTCTATTGATTATTGTTTTCTCCATGTTTATGGTCTTCTGCTATAAAGAGTAGAAGTAGATTCTTATCTCTTGCTTTAGAAAATTGCATTAGCTTGTGAATCTACAAGATTTTCTACTATATATATAATGAAACAAATATATAATGGAAATATATTTTGATGATAAAATTTAATAATATAAAGTGTTTTTTATTACAATTTTTGTTTTTCTACCTTCTATGAATGAATCTTATATGTTTTGTATGTAAAAGTCCACATCTTTGCACACATATTCTTTCTTTCATTTACCTTTTATTTTTATTTTCCTACTTTCTATGCATGAATCTTACTATGTCATTTTCAATTATTTTTTAGTAGATAATTTTGATACCGAGAATTAATAGTCATGCAAGGGGAAGGGGCCAAATGAGCTTCCACCATCACGTGGTTGGCCCTATTCAATAGACTAAATTATTCTTAAAATGAAGAGAAACTCATTTAGGTATTCCACTTTATTTTATTTGGAGTCTTTGATACAGATTGGATCATTATATTGATTTTCATCCATCTTGAAACTTACAGAGTGGAAAAAGTGGAGGAATTAGCTTACAAGACCATTTTTACTAGCAGATCCCAATTTTGCAAATTGGGGTCTAAAACCTTCTGGGAGTAGATTAAGTCATCAAAATGTGTTTTTTGTTTGTAAAAAAATTCCACTTAAAGGTTTCAGTTGTATCCTTATTCTACACATAGATACCTTTTCAATGATGTAATAGTCATCTCAATTTGAGTATGTATGAAATAGTTATTCCACTTGGAAGTTGACCTTCCTATTTTGACCACATAATTGAAGAGAATGGTATGTCATATCCCATTATTCATGGAAAAGGGGTTGGCCACATGATCATGATGAAGAATAATCTATAAGAATCCATAATATTACTCCAGTTAACATTTGAAGGAGTCGAACCTAACCACTAGTAGGCTATCAGGTTATGTTATAACAAGGCCAATGGAAGGAAAAGGGGATGCATTCTATTCAAGTGAATTTTATTCCATAGATGAAAAAAGCATACAAGAGAAGATAGGGAAAGAGAAAACAAATAGGTTCTATGCATTGAATCATCCCATGAGCCACAGGCCTAAATTCTTTGTACTTGTATCGATTTTCCTTTCAAAGAAAGAGAGCAAGGCAACCTCACCTTCCAACTGGGTTTTCTCCTAAAAAGGTTTCCCAGATTATATTTTGTGTCAATTTGTGGTTTGCAAGTTTTATCTCATTGTTCTCTATTTTCTTCATAATTATAATTTGCATGCACACAAAATAAACAATAAATATCATCTCTAAAAATCTACGAAGAAATAAACCCTCATAATGTAGATTTTAGATTTTAGATTATATTTTAATAGATTTGTTGTGATGAGATGTCGAGTGGAATATCCATAGAATTTTACAAATCATATTGGTATCAACAACATGTTTCTTTGGGTATATTGTGGGGATTTTAGGGGATCCATATTAGTTTAGCTTAAATTCATAAAAGCCCAATCGTAGTCAATGAATATCTGAATAACTCTCATGATCCCACAAAGTAGAGGTTTGGGTAGCTAGAAGCACAAGTCACAAATATAAACTTGTTGAGGCCTCAACAACCCCCCTTAATTTTTATTAAAAACTAAGGGGACCCCATATAAACTTTGGAAATAATAACTTGCCTTGAATTTTGATTACTATTTTTGAGTGATTTTTATGTCTCATAATTTTTCAACTTTTGAGGTTTCCATTATTTTCCTCACTTTGAGAGCTTTCCGGTGATATGAAATTTGCCTCATTTTTACTCCTGGATCATAAGTTATGGCCCTTAGAATTTTTTTGGTCTTTATTTTGTTTTAATATTGATGAGGCAATACTAACTTGGCATGATCATGTATACCCTCATTCTAGCTCACATGTCAGTTGACATGGAAACCCATGTATTCAGAGATCCAGGAGTTTTTACCCACCCATAATGTAATTTCTTTATACAACCAAACCCCAAAATTTGGATGTTTCCCTCTTATCAAGACCTCGAAGGACCAAACCTTTCGGTCGTCATGCATCAGGTGTAAAAAATTATTGTAGTTCAATGTTTCTAAGGCTTAAAACTAGTTTCACTATAACAAGACCTATGAGAGTGATGTTCTATCGGCTATCAGAAGTCAGAGGAATTTTGGTCATTGAACTATTCGACCTCTAGAGAAAAAGAGAATCATCACACTATGTTACTTGATTGTTTTCAAACAATAGATCAATTTCTTGTCTTTCGAAATGATTCATCTCAACAAAGTCCTTTTAATGCTTTTGAATCCATATTCCCTGAATCTTTGTCATAATTTGTTGTGTTTATAGATGAAATTTCTCCCATGTACTAAGAGCTCGAGGTTACAAGATAATTTCCATTTCAAGATTCTTTACACCAAGCAGCATGGAATTTATTTTCCTTAGATCTCACCATCTCGAAGGAATCCATCAATGGTTTTTCAGTTATGCCTTTTGAGAACTTATCACTCAAGTAATACTTTTCCTTTGTTTTAGTTCTTAATGAAATTTTATTGATTTTCAGGTTTTGTAAACATATGCAACACTATAACACCTACGATCCAACCTATATAGTTCTACTGACTTATCTTAAACCAAATAATTTACTAAAATCAATATAAACTAGTGAAGCATCCCTACTGTAGTGCATGTTATATAATGCATAGACCCCGTAATATCAGCATCCAAAATTTTCTTGTAGACCTAATCAAAAGATTGTTGAGTGTTGAATCTTAAAAAGCACAAATCTTGGTTTCTAGAGATCTAATTTGGGCATGGAATGATTCATTATTTAAACGAAATCAAGGAGAATATTTCTAAATGGTTAATTTTGATTAAGTTTATAGGAAGAACTAGTAAAAACCATTAAAATATCAATGTGTTGTTTCTGTTATGATTTTCTTACAAATTTATTTTTCCTTTTACTAATTAAATATTTTATATTGCCCATAGTTATGCAATTGGTCACTCATGATTTGTGGATTGGAGCTCCAGACGTAAGGATTCAATCCTCTAGCTCATTGAAAATTAGAGAATTGATATTCATATCTATTTTTTCAACTATTTGTAAAACTACAATTGAACCAATTTTTGGGAAAGAACAATGGTGTTAAAGGGAACCATGTGATAAAATTTTGGGGGGGTCTGATTTCTAGAAAAAAGGAAGCAGGATTTTCACTTCTATAAAATCAATTTCTTGAAGGAACTTGGAACCTAACAGGACTGTATAAGAAGGGAGATGCTAATTCTTGTAGAAGCTCATGTTGTTATGAACCATTCTTTGAAATCTTTTGTACTCTGAAGATTGCAACGCAATCTTAGTTTTTTGTACATTATTGTCTGAAGGTTGGTTGTTGGCCTTTACATTTAATCAATTTTGATTTATTTTTGTTCTAAATCAGTATTCATTGTATGATTTTTGCATTGTTGTTGATTTTATACCATTTCATGTATTTAAAATCAATGAAAAGATACCTTGTCATGGGTTGTTTGATTTAGATCAAATTTGAAAGTTGGATTGAAGGGAGCATGTTGGTGTTGGCTAATAACTATTTATTAGTTTAATTGCATACTCATTTTTCGCTCTAACCGTTGTTGTATCATTTGAATTGATTTTATGATACAATAATGTATCTTACCTTGAATTAATCAATTGTTATCACTTTAGTCTAAGTATGTGTTTAAATGGTTCTAGTATCTATTTATTAAAATAACCAGAAATGCACATGTTTCTTCAATTGTTGTGAGTCATATGAACTATTTTTGTGATTTATCAATTCATTTTAATCTTAGATTTGAACAATTTTGGTCCATTCACCTTGCTTTTGGTTGAGATTCGATTTGTTTCCTCTCTCGATCAAGATAAAGTTATTTAGAGTTAGTTTATAATTAGGATAGAATAATTCTTTTCGTATTTTTCATATTAGCCCAGGCTACATTTAGATTTAGGAAATCATATTAGAAAGTCTCCTTAGGAGGAGCAATTATTTCAATGGAAACTACACCCACATATTGGTTGGAACCACTAACATCAACATAAAAAGGTCTAATTACGGCCTTGACCATGTGACGTCCCCATTATTGTCTTGGTATAATCCTAGCATCAACAATTTTGGCGCTAGAAGGAGGGCATACTGACAAGCTGACCCTTTGGAGCTTTGCATTTTAAAGTTTTTATTTTTTAATGACTCCTTAATATAACTATTTGGGGATGTGTTTCTAGACGAATATCATGTAGAATTCCTTTAAACATAGTTAACTCTTGTCAAAGAATAAATTCAATGGTGAAAGTGAAATATTTGCATCTAAACATGTTTTTAGTTTAGTCGTTTTTGTATTTCTCATGATATTTTTCATGAAAGTATCATGTGCAGGATATTCACTTTGAATTTTGAAGGCCGCATTAAGAAGTGGTGTGAAACATAGTCAGCCACATCAATTTATTCATTGAAGTACTTTATAGATGAGTTTTTATTTGATTTTGAGAATTATAATTGTAATAGAATTTAATATAACTAAATAATTTTAGGATAAAATTGATGAGTCATTAGAAGATTTTTGTACAAGGTTGATCCATCTTTATTATAGATTTCCTTTTAATGATATGCCTTCTATTAGTGAATGTTTTGAACATATTATTTCTCTTCCTGATAATCAAAATAAATTAATCATTAATAAATCTAGATCATACATTAATACTCATTCACACAATGATGTGGATTTATATAAAAATCTTGAAGTTCTAGAAGTTATAAATGAACAACATTTTATGCCAATTTCACTCTTTGAGATGTGAATAAGGGTGAGCATTATACTTTGAAGGAAGCACATGTGACCTCTAATATTTCTCATCTTCCAACATCTTCATTGATTAATGAGTGAATCTCTTCTGTAAACGATGAGATCTCATTTACCCATGAACAGAGAAATGAAGAAATTTTGAATAGAGGTGATGAATTTTTTCCCACTCTAGAAAATACTATACCTAGCTCATGATTAGAAGGGATTGAATCTAAAACCTCAGTTTAAAAAATAGAACAATTCTCTCATAGGATAACTGATGAGATTCAAGGCTAATTTTTTGGGAATTCTACTAATGAATAATCTATTAGTTTTCCCTCAGAAACAACTCTTGAATCTTTTGATTTTGAAAAGTATAACGATGTTCTCCTACCTCCATATTTTAATTATGAGCATGATCATGTTTTAGATAATGTTGGCTACTCAATATTTTCAAGAGCATACGATTCAAATTGATCATTTTATTCCAAGAGATGAAGCAAATACACAAAAAAAATTAGTTGAAATCAAACATGAAGGCTACTCTTTCATGAGATGTATTTAATTTTATTTCATCTTGCTCTTATTATTCATTATATCCTAATTTATTCAATGATTGTAGTTCAATGATTGTAGCTCTAAGGTAATTATTTTAAATCATGTATATTATCATTCTCCATGGCTATAATTTAATGAAGTGTAAGATAATATTAATTTACCTATAGGAAATGAGATCATCTCTTCCCTTGAATTTAAGTCTCACCAACTCTCTATACAGGAGGAAGGAGTTTCGATAGCAAACACATGCCATGAAATGCCTTCTATCTATTTAGTTACATTTATGACCAATGGAGAATCTTTCTCTTTGAGTAATCAACTAGGTGAGATTTAAATTTTAAATCAAAGAAACAATGTTAATGGCTATCACTCTATTAATAATAGTTTATCTTTTACAATGAAGGATGACAAGTTTGTTATTTGAAATGTGAGTTCAAAGAAAGCTATCAAGAGTGAGACACTTTGGTTGCAACCATTGGTTATGTCAGATTCTCATGATCTTGCTACAATCTCCTAAATAACTCATCTCAAGGTTTCCACAAAATATTCCTCATAACAATTGACACACGATTATCTCTCCTCTATAAAATTCCTTCCAGTTTTTCTACATTAGGCATTATACATATCGTGATAATATAGTACAGCGTGATTAGAAGTATTTCTTCATTCAATATTTTCTATAAACAAGAATGTTATTTTCTTGTACATGTTAGATACAAGTTTAGATATTTTAAAGTTTTATTGTTTATTATTAATTGAATTTTTGTTTCTATTTTATAATGTATATATGACTACATTATTTCACATTTTTAACAATCTATGTTGGTATTTTAAATATTTTAGTATTGATGGTTTGTTTTGTGAATTAATGGAAGAATATACATTATTTTCTCCAAGTTTTCTTCAAATTGATAGAAACTTGAAATATGAGCATTAAAGGATATATCAAGAAAGTAAAGAATTACAGTTTCAATTGATTATTATGTCTTATTATCTTGCCTTGTATTTCATGAGAAATAATATTATCATCTCTTATAATCTTACACAAGTTCCAGTACTTGAAATTGCTTCACATAATTTGTACCAGTTATGTTATCCATCCATAGATCCTTTACAATCTTTAACAAACTTCTAGCCTAATTTTTGTAATCCAATTGAAATTTTGTCTGAAGAATAATTCAAGGAGGAGTTCTTATTGTATAATAATGTCAATACTTTCCTTGTTATAATGAAATAATAATCACTCACCTCTTTCTCATGATATGATGCATGAAGTTACTTCACACCACCCTTAGAAGATATCCAACCCAATTATATATGGCCTCCAACAGTTCATGTTTACCATAATGTTTTTCATGATAGAATCAAAACAAGATTGAAGGAATATTTTCAAACAAATTTATATGTAAATAATAATGTTGTTATATTATTCATAATGCATGGAATGCTAGGTAGTGCAATTCTTTCATTTTCTCTCACTAGATTAATTCATTTTCTATTATTAATTTATAATGTATATATGTTGGCAAGTTTAGAACAATATTATTGGCTTCGTTTTGTTTATAATCAAAGAATTTATATAATATTTAGGAGTAGTTTATTTTCTTTGCGTTATTTGTCTTTTATTCACTCAAAATATGTAATTATGAAGACATGCATTACCCTCAAGAAAGAGATGAGCCATGATCAGGATGCATTTAGGGAAGTTCACTTTAACTTTTTCCTCTATTTTTAATGTCTTGCTCATGTTTACTTTCAATTATTAGGATTTAGTTAGTGAACATTTAACGCAATCAATTTTCTAAGATTGTGAAGCAAGAATATTTGAAAAGAGAAAAAAATAAATAAAATTGATTCGTGTCCCATATTTTGAAATTGATGTCATAATTGTACATCTAGTTTAGAATGTATATTTTTCTATATAGACTCTTTATGTTATTTTCTTTGAATAGCATGCTAGATAGCAACATATCTTATATTAGTAAAACCAATATATCACAATTTGAAGGGAAAGGTGGATTTACATGTTAAATTATTAATTAGATTTAATAGGGATAGGAAGTCCCAATTTAAAGTTCAATATATCCCTCACAATATAATTATTCCTTTCCATTTCTAAACTATGATACAATTATATATGTACAAATTGAGGTTTTGTATATTCAAGGCCTATATTAATGTGCTAGTTTTTAATAAGAGCTTGGGACAATATCTTTATTTTATGATTTTTCATTTTCAGGATTGATTGAGTATGGTGATTTCTCCATCATAGATTGAGGCATTTATAAGATTTTATATTGCCCTTTGAATTTATGTAAGTAATTTTCTACATTTTCACTTCTTTTCTTTTAATTTCATTTAGTATGCAGTGTTTTCAAAGTTTTATATGAGAAATCTCTTGAAGGAAACACAATTGGAATCTATACTCTTTTATTAGAAAAGGGGTTTTATTTATTTAAAAACATCCACATTAATTTCCAATTCTTATTCATTTACTAGAAACTATGGAGGAACACTAAGACATATTCCAAATATTATGATTTTATTTCAAGTAGAAGAAATAATCCATCTCAATATTTTTCTTGAATCCCATCCCTTATCCCACGACATTTAAATCCTTTACATTGATAGATTAAGGGAAAAAAATTGGAGTCAAACTTATGAAGTATTACATCTATTTCCTTTTAAAAATATATATGAGCATCTTGTACCACCCGGCTCTCTTTGCCCAATTGTATATTGCAATTATCTAAAAAGAAAATATAAAGTGTGAAATGCAACATAAGAGAGTTGAAATTACTGCAAGTGTGGGAAGTACAAGTAAGCTCATTGTGGCTATGGATGTTTGTTAGAAGTGGGGCTATACTTGTATGGTACTAGGACATCTTTGTTGGGGTTTAGGATGCTCGTTGGTAGTGACACAATGTGAGGATAAAGAGATAAATTATACACTTAATAGTTGTTTACTTATCATAAAAATCGTAGTTGTACCTTTTCTATTCAATAATTATAAAAATATAGATCTCCCTATTTTTATATTCATTCATTAAGTATTAAGTAGATATTAAGTACTCAAAATTATGGAATTGATATTGTTAAATTTGTCTTATGTGGGACCTTGTTGATGGTGCTCGATGCTGCCAACAACTAGGGGGTCTCCCTAGTGCGAAGTGCCAATTAGACCTCACGTCATTTGGGATAGGAGCCTCATCTAGTATGTGGGTTTGACTGCCACCATGAATGCTTTCGCTCATGGTTATCAAACTAAAACGTGTCAGAGTGAGGAAAAGAATAAAATGCCCAAGCAATAAAGCAAAGTTGGCCCAAGATTGACAAACTACAGAAGGCGGTACAAGCAAGTCACAACAACAATAAGAAGGAGTATGCCATGAGAAGGACCAGTGAGCCAAAACCCAACTAGACATACATGAACAAGAACATGCAAGAGGTTAATTGCAAATTATTTGACAATCAATCATCGAAATGGTGATATATAAGCAAACCTAGATTTGAAAAAAAACATACATGAAACAATTATGAACCAGTCCATAACATATTATGTGTATGAAAGCACACATACAAATAGAGTGAAAATATAAGACAACTAATGTAGACACCATGAGTAAGCATGGGAATCAGTGCCAAACATGAAGAACATTTTATTAATGTTGTTGCAAATTCAAGTAAATGTATTTCAATTTATCAAAACCCAAGAGTAGAACATGGGGTGCTCATACCATTTCCCAATGAAAAAAACCCTAGCTTCATTGCGACTCACCCTACTAGCTGTCAGGAGTTGAGTACCTCTAACTCTCAAGAAAAAATTAGCTATATAACCCTATCCACCAATCATGTGCTAAAAAGTCCCCTCATAATGAGGCATGAGAGCACATTTATAGAAATGAGGAGGATGACCTTTCACCTCCTCTTGTGACCTTTCAACTACCCTCAAGACTCTTGAACTTCCTCGCTACTCTCTCAAGCCTATCACAAGTTACATGCTCAGATAAATTATTGCATAGCTATTAGCATCATGATGAGAAACATTTACATGGTGACAGAGGAGAAGATGTGAGGAGAGTATAAAGGGTTCTTTGTAACCCTAGAATCCTTGTTGCTTATATTGTTGCAATGATATGGAAATTTGCATAATTTGTTGCCCCCTCTTTACATTCAATTGACTTTGATGTCATGCCTTTGAGTTTTCTGAATGGTTCTTGAAGCTTTTATTGAGGAATCTCACTTTCTAATGGAGACCCTAGTCACACAGATTCTTACAAGAAACCCTAGTGTTTGTGAGGTTTTATCACTCCTAAGGTAACTAAACCACAATCATTAATTATCAACCAGGGTAGATACTTTTATTTCAAAGGCGTATGCACTATTTGCGCTGATACATGTAACAATCAGGTAAAATAGAAAAGATGTTGTTGAACACACTTGCAGAAATTAAAGCACTCTTGTAGTATGGAAATACATGCTTGCAGGAATTAAAAGGCACACTGCAGGAATGAAACACATCCGGCAAGGAAAGAACCCACACTTCATAAAAGCTTCAGAATAAATATAGGCATGTCATACACTATCAACTAAAGATATAACAACAATTGAATAGCATAGAATTGATTAACCTGTGTAACAACACACAATAAATCTGAAAGAAAAAGTATATCTATCCCACAATGAAATATGTGCAACAGTAATGAGAAACCCACACTAACACATAATAATAATAATAATAATAAATCCTATTAACACTATGATCCCTACTAAAGAAGAGGGCCCTTCCTCCCTAGCAGAGTGCAAGAGTAAAATGAAAACTATTTAAGAATTCAACATGAAAATTGCAGTAACATAACCAGATATATGCGTGTATTAAAATAATGGAAGCAAAAGATCATAATCTCAATATTATCTTTGTTTCATTGTCATCCCCTTCTCCTGATACTAAGTTCTTTTATAAAGTCTTTAAAAAGCCCGAAAATTAGGGAAACAAATCAGTCATGAGAACCTTGTGATTCTCATGCTGATTAAGCTAATAGAAATAATAAAAAGATAGAAATTGTTACAAACTACTTTTAATAAATATTTTTTATGGTTACACCACTCTTGTTTCGGTGCATTTGTAACTTATCAGATCTTCTTAACTATCTGCATGGAATTCTTGACATCTATCTTTGAAAATGGTGGCTACAGTCTTGACAATTCGTAAGGTAACAAAAACTTTGTGGTATAACAACAGGAAATGGAAAACCAAGGGTGTAATAGTAATTAATCAGCAACTCACACTGTGTAACAGTAAGTAACAACATGTTTTAGTGGCTACAGCCACCCTCCAAATTTTTTCCTTAACTTCGTTTTGGAGCCTCCGTCTCGACCATCCTCAGCAGCATGTCTTGCACTGTCAATCACATCAGCTTCAGTTGTTTCATAGAGTCTTGTCAGCCTGTGCATGCAAGTGTGTTTCACCCCCTTCACAGGCTGCTTTCTGGACTTAGTGTCAGTTTCTAGTTGAACAACTCCCTTTGGGAATTGCACAATTCTGGAGGGGAACTAGCCTTCCCTCTAGAAATTGTGCAAACCCATTTGGGCTCTACAATTGCACAATTCTTCCTGAAAGTATTCCTCCCAAAAATTGTGCAATTCATCCATGGACAAATTCTTAGCCTAGAAATTGCGTAATTATGGGTAGCAGTCACCTGTTTCTCCAAGAAATTGTGTAATCCCTCTGGGACAGCCAACCCAAAGTTAGAAAAAATTGCACAAATCCAGCCAGGTAGCCTCATGGGCTCAGAAATTTCACAATACAATCAGACAGGCTTCCTTGAGAAAATTGTGAAGTCTAACCCAAGATAGTTGCTCAGCCCAGAAATTACACAATCCTGGGAGACAGTCACCTATTCCTCCCAGAAATTACACAATCCCTCTGGGGCAACCATTTCTTCTCAGCCCAGAAACTACGTAGATTTTCATCCCAGTCTCGCAGACCGTTGCATGTGCCTTCAAGTTAATCGATTCCCTCCGGGGCTGAGAAAAACAGATTTGCATGCATGGGTTGTTTCTCCCAAGGTAGCATGTAAAGGCATCCCTTGATTTAGGGATCTATTTTTAGCAGCTAGAGGTTACATGCATGGATCATTTCAGAAACCTCCTGCCAAGTGTCTCTTTTCCTAGATTTGTGGCATGCACGTTACAACCTCGATTTCATCAAAACTCATCAACCGAATGTTGTAGAGATCATTCCTCACATCAACCTTGCAGTTTTGGCATCCCACATTGAATCTGGGAGTCGTCGGCATATTCAACTTAGCTGTCTTGGGGTAAGCCCACCTTTCATGTCTTGCGTTACATTTCTGTGACTTTTTGTGTTTTGCTTTGTGTGAGTGTTTTCTGCTTGATTTCAGTGAGTGTTTGTTATCATTTTGATGTATGTTAGCTTGTAGAAGCATCGTTTCAGTTTTCGCTCGATTCTCACTATTGTCGCATGCCTGACACTATTTTGCACAAATGGTCATCATTGCAGTGATTCGCTTCACACACATGCACGCTTTCCCATTTTCTGAATCATGCACTTATTGTTTGCACGAATGATCATTCACTCTTGTTTGCACTCATCTCACCATGCATTCAGACTTCTCATGTTTTCAGTCGCCCGTCGGCCAGACTGGGTTGCCTTGGTTTGGACCGTGCCTTTCCCGGCTAGCACTGCACATTTCCAGAAGCGAAGGTTCTCCCTTCCCTCTAGAAATTGCACAAGTCTAGCCTAGCACTAACCTCCAAGCTTGCATTGCTCAATCCTTGGAGGTAGTGTCATGCTGGCCCCCAGAAACTGCGCAATGCAGTTTGCTGGTTGCATGTCACTGTTGACTGAAATTGCGCATTGCGTAGTTTTAATCCTCGGCAGGCTAGGTTGGACGGTGCATTGTGTAGTTCCAGTAGTCAGTCTGCCTATGCAGCCCGGATTGTGCCATGCATAGTTTTGGTAGTCAATCTCCTGACCTCCTAGCGAAAATTGTGCAACCTTCATGATCAGTCACACAGGTATGTTGCAAGTCAATTCTCAAGTTCATTTTGGTTTTTGACTGATAGATTGCTTGCCATGAGTGTTTCCATGTCTCTAGGTATCGCAGGTGTTCATCTGACTCTCAGCAGCATAGGTACAATGGTTTCCAAGAGAGCAGATTTGAAGACACTGTTCAGAGCACACTTGGGGATACAATCGATCAAGTGTCTATGAACTTGCCTACCCATGAATACATTAAGTTGTTCATAGAAAATGACATCAATATATGACGAAAGCAACATCATAGCAAGAAACACCATCAATAGCAGCTGAAGCCAGCATATCAGATACAATGAACGTAAGAGGAAGTTTGTTGACAACAGAGAGGCAGAGCAAAGTTGCAAGCTCAAGTAGATCCACTGGTGATGAAATCAACTTTGGATACTTAGGCTATGAGGTGACGATGTGACATGAAGATCGTGCGAACGCAGAGAACAGAACATACAAGGAATTGCATGTGCTGAAGCAGAAACTCAAGGAAGAACATGAGCTACATACACCAGAGAATGAGTTGTAGCAGGAACAGGTACATTAAGGGAAGCAACATGCACTCACGGATGAAACTGCGCCTATACAAGTTATAGATCCATCCCAGTAGCTAGCATGTAGTAGACAAGGCGATCAATGTTGTTGATCGCATGCAAGGGAATGCAACAAAATGCATGTCATTGTGCGCATGGATGTGATCCCACCCATTTGGCACACTCACCGAGGCAAAGACAAGAAGCAAGTCAGACTGGAGCTAAACATGTACCTCGACAAGTTGATGTGCATAGCCACCAGCACATGCAGGGAGAGTAGTGTCGACACTATGCATCAACATGTTGTCAGTCCAGTCGCACCAAGACGACCATGCGCATGCTATCAGACGAGTTAGACAAAGGAGCCATATCAGTGCACCTAGACGCAATGAAGGCAAGAGTTCGCTTCAGCAAGATGTCACCATTGAGCACACATACACCATCATAGACAACCAAGCTTGGAATCAGCTCATCACCTTCGACCATCACAAGCATGTCAAAGAGTTGGTCTCACCAGAATGGTCTGAGTGTCGGTGATGTCTTGCATGGCTTGCTCAAGCCATTTTGTCTCACATGGGCACATGTGCATGTAATGTGACATCTTGTCATGCCGAAGTTCAAGTGTTGATAGTTGAATGTAATATTCATAGAGTAGTTGAAGAGTCATGAGGGTAGATGAATGGTCTAAAGGGGAATGTCAAGGGTCACCCCACCCTTTGATATAAATATCACCTCATAACTCATTGTATAGGATTTTGGTCATACAAGCTTCAATAGGATTATCTTAGAGAAATCTTGGACAGTATTGTGAAGCACCTTGGCTTCTCCACTGTGTAGAGCTAGTATATATCTTTGGGGGAGCAGGGGACTATGGCTATAACGTTCCACTATTGGAACTAGCAGGTGTACATGGATGTATTGTATGACTGGAACTTACACTTCTTAATATAACAGAGCTAGCATGTTTTCATGCATATGTTGTTATTGTAGTTGGACTATTTTGGTTGTTGTAGCAATGTATGTTATTTAGCTTACGCATTTGCGTATGAACTATTTTGTATGCAATTGTATGAATCTTGTTGCAGATGTGTTGTTGGTTCGAACATCACTTTGGATTGCTCACTATCTTGCTTTCCAGCCAGTGATGCATCTTTTCTTGTGTGTTCCCTTCCAAGCGAGTACTATTACAGGTTTCCAAGGGGCACACTCACCTCACTCCCTATGTGTTAGAACCTCTCATGCACCTTCCTTGACTCGCCGTAGCTATCAGACCCTTGCTACCAACAAGGACATCTTACTTGCCTCTATGAGAAATCATGGTCAATGCATTACCATACAACCCATCTATGGGACTCCTACACCAAATGGTCTGAGGTCTAATTGGGACTTCTTGTTGGGCCCTCATCATCTATTTTGAGTCTTCTCACATGTATCATGGAGTTTGTTATAGCTCACACTCTGAAAATGTATGTCCAACGGACATATCTTTCACATCAAGAGGGATTTCTGGGATCACTTGTGACAAATCACATATGATGGGGAAGGCGAAGTGGCCTGGCCTAAGCACTTAGATGAATTCCATGCTCTCATGGAGGGCATGGAAGATTTTAATGAAACAGAGGTATTTTTGTTGCTTGCACACACACTTCACAACCACCCATCACAATGGTGTGGCACATTACCTCATAACTCTCTGCACTCATTCAAGTAGTTCAGCGATCTAATCGAATCTGTTTTCCACCATTTTGATCTTTAAGTACTCAATAAAAAAAATTAAAACAACGGAAGGCCCTGCACGAATCACCTATGGAGTTTTTAGAGCGCTTCCGTCTATTCATGTTTGAAGCCTTGAAAAGTCAGATGAAATTTCAGTATCTCATGGACTGATTTGAATATTTCCTTATCCAGTCTGTCAATCCCAAGAAGAAGTTCAACCTCAAACCCCACTCAACATACTTCAATGATGGAATTGCGCAATCACAAATGGACACGTTGCTGATGCAAGTGACTGTCTGTCGTCCCCTCATCAAACATCTCCACCATCACAGAGTGATGTGGAAGAGCATGAACACACATCTATTCAACCGTCACATCCTCCTGACATTAATCCTTCTAATTTTTGTGCAAGCTTGGTTGGGAATCCCATGGGTTATCACATATATTTCATACCTCAACCTCTGTCCTCGTATTCTGATCATCCTTTGGATTTCACTATCTTGTGTTCTTTCATTCCAGACTCTACACTTGTTTTAAACGAGGATCGATCTATCGATGGAGTTGGTGTTGCACAACCAGCATGCGTTGTTATTCACGAAGAGTATGATTGGGAGCTTGAACATCCACCGACAACAGAGGACCATCCCTGTCTATCCATACCTCCTCCGTTTTTTCTGACATCCTTGGTGATCCTGCCATTCCTGATTTTTCACGTGTATCTTCATCCACGGATGTGCACATTGTTCATCTTTTGCAGGACACACCAGATGTCAGTCCATCATTTCACAATGGAGAGGACCAATCATTCTTTGAACATCCACTTGATTTTTCATATATATCTTTCAGAAACGTAGAGGATGAACATTCTTGCTTCTCATGTACCCCTCTATGCGATTCGTCAAATCATGAGGATGTCGACCAACATCCTAATTTTTCTGATCTTGGTTGTCATGTTCTCTTTACCTCATCATCTGATCACGATGTTGATTCAATTGATGTTAATCCGTCTAAGCCGCTAGTATACGATGATCCATCTATCAATGAAGTCGACACCCACAAACTGTCGAGGCACTTCAGCCCAATTTGATGGTTATGTCAGGCCCTCGCTATCCTAAGGTTGGTTTTAATTCTGATCAGGAAATTGTTCAAACATGCATGGCTCCTCATCACTCATCTGTATGCATTGAAGATCAATCTAACACTCAGATTTCACTTCCTCCACTCGAACTGCATGATCCCATCGCTCATGCATTGGAGGAATCTTACTCAACAAACACACTTGTGAAACATTAGTGGTTTACATTCCTCACGTGTTCTTGCATGTCACAGTCAAGAGTGTCTATGTGCTTAACGTCTGCACGTAGTGTCTCACAACATCGTGCTATGTCCACAGACTGCATGTCATGCACTTTCACTCGTTTTTGTTCTGTGGACGCTTGTAAGCTCGAAGTGTGTCTATCTTCATTGTTTTATATTTCACATCTGCTCGTTCGCACAACTGTGTTGTTCACAAACCAAGCCTTCACTAACATGGGTCAACCAATGAGTCGGTGGCTACATTGGAAATATCACTTTGTGTGATCAAGCCCATGTACCATTAGCTTAGGATTAGGAGTAGTGTTTGCTTTCAGTTTTCTTGCTTGCATGCTTGTTTTCCTTCTTGCTTTGTTTGCTTTGTTTGCTTACTCACTTTGCTTTTGCATTTACTTCTGCTTTTGCTTTGCTTTGTTGTTTGCTTGCGTGCTTTTGTTGGTAGGTTAGTTTTGCATGAAACCACGCATAACTGTTGAAACAAGATGGGTAAAGTACAAGAGGCCTTATTCAGCTATCACTACTTGGTTATTTGTCATCCTCCCCCTGTATGAAGAACTTGTTACTTGTTTTCCATGATATGTCGATGGAAAAACGTACTGTTCAAAATGAATCTTGGTGAAAACACAATGCTTGCGCGCTAACTAGTGTCACCTACTCTAGTCGGTTGTTTTTGGGTTAACCCTTGCCGTCTTAGTCAAGTAGAGTAAGGTGAGGGGGAAAACCTTAACAGGAACATCAGAGGTATATAATAAACTACTTCTTTGAAGGAACAACCTCTTATACTCTCAATAAGTCAGGATCCCTGTTCTGCCTCTGAAATGAGTAAGTGCTATACACAGTTATGAAAAAATGAAAAAAATGAAAAGTGAAAAATGAAAAAAAAAATGAATAAGGCAAAAGAAGAGAAAGGCTTCCTGCATAGAGAGGTGATTCAAGTAACTCCATTGGGGTACTGACTAGGCTCGCTGGCAGCGGAGCGATGCTTGTGTTCCAGCATGACTCGACTGGGGTACTATCTAGGCCTTCTGGCAGTGGAGCAACACCATAGATGAAACTAAGACTCTGACGACTATCCTGCTTGTGCACCAATCTACCCCTCAACCCCAATCGAAAAAACTGTGTTAACTTGGATTGGAATGTGTGTCAATCGACTAAGAGCTTATCAGATGCTACATCTTACAACCGAGAAAGTGTGGAAACCAAGATGAACTAAGAATTGAACCATACTTCTGGAGGTGTTAGACTTGATTTTCACGAACAAGGTCCATTCAGAAAGTTGGAGTTGTACCAGTGTATCACCAAGTGTGGTAGCGGCTACAACCACCATCCAAAATTTTTCCTTAGCTTTGTTTTGGTGCCTCCCTCCCAACCATCCTCAGCAGCATGTCTTGCACTATCAAGCACATCAGCTTCAGCTATTTCATACAGTCTTGTTAGCCTATGCATGCAAGTATGTTTCACCCCCTTCAGAAACTACTTTCTAGACTTAGCGTCAATTGTTGGTTGAACAAATCCCTCTGGGAATTGTGCAATCCTGGAGGGGAACCAACCTTCCCTCCAAAAATTGTGCAAACCCAGCTAGACACCCAGCTAGGCTCCAGAATTGTGCAATTCTTCCTGACAGTCTTCCTCCCAAAAATTGCGCAATTCATCCATGGACAGCATCTCATTCCATAAATTACGTGATTATGGGCAGTAGTCACCTATTTCTCCCAGAAATTGTGCAATCCCTTTGGGACATCCAGCAAAGCAGCTAGCAGAAATTGTGCAAATCCAGCCAGGCAATGTCCTGGGCTCAAAAATCTCCACAATACAATTAGATAGGCTTCCTTGAGAAAATTGTGAACTCTGACCGAGGATAGCTGCTCAACCTAGAAATTGTGTAATCCCGGGAGACAGACACCTGTTCCTCCCAAAAATTGCGCAATTCCTCTGGGGCAGCCATTTCTGCTCAGCCCAGAAACTGCGGAGATTTTCATTAGAAATTCTTCGGCCCATTGATCCTTAAGGGTATAAATAGCCTTCTGATGGTATTCCAAATAAATCACTCCCTTTTTCAGGGAAAGTGTCATTTACTTCCAATTCTCCAGTTTCGATATCAATATAAGTTTTTTTGAATGCCACCGTGCTTCATGGTCATGTGTTGTTTTATGTGCAATAACAGTTGAGGGTGTAACAACATCTCATGTTTTGAGCTGCTCTACCCTACTTGTTGGTTCTTATGTATCAACAACTTTGTTGACACATTATTTTGGAATAACTCTTAGTTTTTCTTCGTTAAAAACCTTTGTTTCAACTACTGGTTCTTGTGTATCAACAACATCGTTGACAAGTTTTTGTGTATCGGTTTCTAGGTTAAAATCCATGCGGTGCTCTGTTTCAATTGTTGGTTCATGTGTGTCAGCAGCATAGTCAATGGGTTCTTGTGTGTCAGCCTCCAATGGCTTTGTTTGGGTTTCTTTTCAGATGGTGTCTACAATGCAAATCTTGTATCCTGTTGTTTTCGATCCCTCAGCACATGATATACATAAAGGCCCATGTGTGGTTTTCTATCCCAACTTATCAACAACCTCATCCAGTGTATCAAGATCTGGAACCTTTGTTTTCATTTTTCTACCTCCTAATTTTTGCTTTAATTCCTTATTTTCTGCCTCTATCTTCTTAATTTTAAGCATCAAAGTTCAGGTTTCGTTCTTACCTAATGACAAAGTGTGTTCCTGCTTGGTTTGTCTCTTCTTGCTTCCCCTTTTGTGCTCTTTTCTTGCTGGTTTCATCTTGGATGGTGGCGAGAGTTCTGGTTGAGTATCAAACTTAACCATTTTCCTTCGGTATTCTACCACCCACATGTTTCTCAAGTGACCTCTTCTTAACTTTAATTCTCGAATACTGTCCCTACTCCTTAGCTGTATCAATTTCCCCCAGATCATCTGTAGGAGTTTCAACTTGTCTCTGTCGTGGGGTTTATGTTCCTTCACTAATAAAATCTTCCTAATTTCTTCCTTGCTACTCCAGAGCTTCCATTATGATCAGTTTTATGATTCCATTATTGGTAATGCATCTCTCTCTATGTGAGGCTACCTTCACCAAGGCAACCATGTGTTTCAAATATTTGACCAGAAAAAGGGGAATATTGACCGGTTGCCCATGTTGAAGATGGCTCAGCAACAGAAAATGATAGTTGAAAACTATTGTTGAGTGCCCCTCACATGTATTGAACTTGATAATGAATAGGGCAACATCATTCCACGACTGAGGAAGGGAAAGGCGATCAATTCCTCTTCCCTTCTTGACCAATTGTTCTTCTCCCTACAAGAATTCATATTTAAGGGATGAGTCATTAATTTTTTTGTTGAACCACCTCTTTCCTTTGGGTCAAAGTGTTGTTACTCTAGAAATCACTTCCTTTGTAATCTCCAGTTTTATGCCTCTGACCTATGTTTTATTCCTATTCATATTTCGAGCAAATTCCAAAGCAACATTCTCATCTGACCCCCTGAGTCGCTCAAAAAATTAAATACATACTTATTCTCTGAAAATTTGATATGTTTATGGGCATTTTTCCCAAGCCTTGGTGAAATCTGGTTCATTCCTTACTGTTTATCCTCCCATCCTTCACTGTTATAGACCTTTCACTAATTGTTGCAATAGTCACTATGAACTTTCACTTGCTTGTCGTCACAATTTTTGAAAAATATGTGCAATGAGGGCACAGAGCTACGTTGGGGCAGATATCAAGGCGATAGGAAATGGTATCAGGTCGGAAAATTGTGTGATACGGGTTATCATTTCATCATTAATTCAAAGATGTGAAAGTATGACTTGGATAAGGTTCGAATTAATGAGATGATCAATCATGAAAGGTGGTAATGATTAACATGTATTGTCACTTCAAATCAAGTTATGTCACAAATGAAAAAATGATTCGTTCCCCCCAACCTAAATGCAAATTTCATCATTGGCTGTCAAAATGAGATGACGTATTAACTTCCATAAGTGCTAAATAAAGAAAAAAAACAATATTCCTTTTTTGAATGACTTACCGGAGGGTGATTTGATTGATACCGAAAGCGGAGTGCTGGTGATGGTGACTATTGAAGCAGGCAACTGCAATTGATTCCATGCTATAGTCGTCTCCATCGGATCGGTTGCCACAGATGTAACAACAAAATAATTTCTCCATGATGGTTGAGTAAATTTGCAGCAGTACTTTATTACACCAATGTATTCCTTTGAGGTCATTACAATGTGTGCCTACAAAACAATTCTCAAAATAATACAGTCAAATGAATAAAAATAGTCTTGTAACAAGTATGTTGTTACACATATGTCATAGATTTCATGTTGTTACAGAATTTATTAAAAGGAAAATGTGTATTAGCTGCCACAAAGTGGTTTTCAGCTGGTACAACTATCTAGCCACACCCCACAAGAGGTTTTCACTGGCAGATTTATTTTTTATTATATATATATATATATATATATATATATCTTATTTTTTTAATTCTTTTTCCTTTTTTCTTCTTTTATTATTATTATTAGTATCATTATTATTTTTGTTGTATCAACTGCCAACGAAAGTTTGTTTTCAGCTGCAACACTTATTGGAATTTTTAAAATTTTGACAACACAGGAGAATTTTCCCTGGGCCTCATAACTTGAAGATCAGATCTTGAGACAATGTTGATAAATGAATCCTTTGAGGTTGGTTTATGATATAACCGAAGATAATGCCCATTGGAAAGCAATGACACTTTGGCGTTGTCTATGGTAATTGATCTCACAGTCCCATTATCAAATACTATATCTACCTCATAAGTACCTAGCCATCTAGTGTAGAGCTTCCCCTTGAAGTCTTTGAATTGTGAATCATACAGTAGAGCCCAATCACCTTTCTGAAACACCTTATTTTTTATAAACGTGTCATGCCACTTAACCCTTTGTCATCATATGATGTATGTTTATTGTATGGCAACAAATATCTTCTCATATAGTTCATTTAACTGGTTCAACCAATGTTTATGAGCTGTAGTCAAATCTAGGTTCAATTGCAATGTTGTTCTGAGTGTTTTTATTTCAAACTCAATGGGAAATAATGGTATTTTATCATACACCAATTCATATGGTGAAAATCCAATAGTATTTCTCCATGTAGTTATGTATGCCCACAATGCCTCTGGAAGTTTATCAACCCAGTTCCTCTAGTGGTTGGCTAAAAACTTAGTGAGAATGTCTTTAATAACCTTATTAGTACTCTCCACTTCACCATTTTCCTGAGGATGATATGGTGAGGTAATTCTATGAAAGATCTTGAATTTCTAAACCAACCTTTGGATCAAATGAGATGTGAATTGTGGTCCTCCATCTATCACTATTTCTCGAGGTACTCCAAAATGAACAAAAATATCTTCAAATAAGAAATCTGAAACAACCTGTTTACTTTCCTTGGTTAGAACCTTTCCTTGAACCCATTTTGTGACATAATTTGTATAGATTAGAATGTAGGACTTCTACTGTGATGAAAGATTAATTGGTCCTACAAAGTCTAAGGCCCACTTCTCAAATCGTTCCAATACTATTTGAGGCTGTAACGACATTTCATCTGACCGGATTGGTTGACCCATTCTCTAAAAATTTCACATCCCTTCACGAATTTATTTTCATCCTGGAATATGGTAGGCCAATAATATCTTTTTGAAATCACTTTATGCCCTATCCTCTTGTCAACAAGGTGTCCTCCACAAGTTTCCTCATGGCAGGCTCTGAGGATGTCAAAAATTTCATCCTCTCTCACACAACGCCTGATCTAATGATCTGGCCCTGTGTAGTAGAGGTATCCTTCTACCCAAGAGTATCTTTCACTCTACTGAACAATATTCTTCTTTTATTTTGAGGATATATGTTGTGGAAATATCCCTGCGGCAAGGTAGTTAGCTATGTTTGAATACCAGGTGAATGAGTTGAAATAGCAAAAATATATTCATCTGGAAAAGAATCCTCAATGGGCATGCAATCACTATTAACAGTTAGCCTAGAAAGAAAATCAACCACTACATTATCTTTTCTAGGTTTATCTAATATTATTATATCAAATTCTTGTAACAACAACAACCAATGTGTAACCCTACCATTAGTAACAAGTTTATTCATTAAGAAATGAATGGCAGAGTGGTCAGTGTGCACAAATATTTGATAACCTGTAATGTAGTGCCTAAATTTATTAATGGCATGCACTACTGCAAGAAACTATTTTTCTGTAACTGTATAATTTAACTTTGCTGGAGTTAGATTATTGTTGATGTAGTAGATGTCATATGGCTTCTTATCTTCTAGTTGACCTAACACAACCCCTATAGCAGTATCAGATGCATCTATTGCTATGTGAAATGACAGATCCCAGTTCAATCCTCACAAAATAGGGTCTCCTGATACACATTTATTTAACTCTGTAAAGGTACGTTCACATTTCCCTCTCCAAACAAATTCCACATCTTTAGTAAATAGAGAAAATAATGGGGATGCAATTTTTGAAAAAAATTATATAAAACTCTTGTAATACCCTGCATGTCCCAAAAAACTACATACCTCCTTTTGTGTTTTGGGAGCTGGAATTTTTAGAATTACTTCCATCTTAGCAGGGTCTAATTTTATTCCTGCATCAGAAATATAATGCCCAAGCACAATTCCTTCATTCATCATCATGTGACATTTTTCAGTGCTTAAATCAACATTAGTTTGATCACATCGTTCTAACACTTTTTCAAGATTGGCTAATGTTGTTTCAAAACCATCACCATAAGGTGTAAAGTCATCCATGAATACTTCTAAACAGTCATTTAGCAAATCTACAAATATCCCCAGTATTTCCCTCTGGAAAGTTGTTGACGTATTACAGAGTCCAAAAGGGAGAAATATGTATGCAAAAGTCCCCAAGGGTAAGTAAAGGTGATTTTATCCTGATCCTATGGGGAAATCTGTATTTGATTATAACCACTAAAGACATCTAGAAATGAAAAGAAATTTTTCCCAGATAAGGTGACAAGGACCTGATCTAAAAATGGAAAACGAAAATGGTCCTTTTGAGTGGGATTTTAAAGTTCTTTGTAATCTACACAGATCCTCCATTTTCCATTGTTTTTAGGAACAATAACTAGTGGAGATACCCATTGGTTTCTAGAGATGGGATAAATGAATTTGGCATTTAGAAGCTTTTGCAATTCTTCTTTTACTACTTCTTTAAGTGATGGGTTCATGCGTCATTGTGGCTGCTTAACTGGATTGCAATCTCCTTTCAAGTAGATGTGGTGGGTACACAGGCTGGGGTGAATGCCTTTCATGTCCATGTAATCCGGTGAAAATTCCTTTTTATGTTTGATGAAGATTTTAAAAATGAGTTCTCTGATATTTAGATTTTTTCCTGTCTCTACTTCAACTAAGCTTCTCTTGCAATTAGGGGAAGTTTTCTTATGTTCTAGACTCAAGTATTCTATGGTATCTTCTACCCCTGAATCATCAATAGAAGTAACCGTAAGGGAATTACTGATAAAGCCATTGATAATTTCATCCTCTATTTCATTCTTAAAATATTGGGATTTTCCAAGAGTGAGAAGTGTCTGGGAATGATCTAATCCAGGTTCAAATTCATCCCATAAGGGATTTTCCAAATCCTTACTTCGTTTTGGAGGAGGATAAAGGATGAAGTTCTTTGTGGCTTGTCCATCTGAAATTGTCATGAAGCCCGACGTACAACCTATGAATGCATTTGCAGTGGCCAACCAAGGCCTTCCAAATATCAGGGGATGTCCCCCTAGATTTGATTTGGTTTGAAAAATAAGAAAGTTTGTTGGGTACCTCTAGGAATCTACTATGATGACTGATGAGCCTGAGTATTGCAACAAGAATGTTGCAACTCCCAAGGCTGTCAACTTTAATTATCAACCTGGGGTTCGTACAAACTTAAGAGGTATCGACACTATATGTGCAACATACAATGTGTCCTTCCTTTGCTATCATGATGTAATGAAGTGCATGTATTGAAGTAAAATCCTAAATTAATTGTAGAAATGAAAATTATGTTCGAAGTGGAACCTTAACCTATTGCAAGAAAGAAAGTACAAGGAAAGAAACCTATTCTAATTGCATAAAGATCATGAACTAAATGTAAAAGAAACCTAACTTAACCCTATTTATCACGTGTGATGATTTAAACTAATTGAGCATGAAATATTATCTAGAGAGTACTAACTACTGTGTGCATGTGTAAATATCAAAGAACTCATTTTTAAAATCTTGTTTCTTTATAAATGCAAATGCTAATCTTTCCTTGATCTTTGGCAGGGGAGACAAGTGTGGAGCAAGAGGGTTAAAATGGTATTGATGACAAGGAGGTCAAGTAGAGGCATAATCCCAGCTTCAATGATGATTTTTCTTAATTCAGGCTCAAAAAGTGTTTTCCTACAAGATGCTACAATGATTTCCTATAGGATGCTACAATGATTTCCTACAAGATAGCCTGATTTACTACAGGATGTTACAGATTTATTATATGAAATTATAATTCATTGAATGACCAATAAAATCAAATCCAAATTGGATGGGAAAATTCTTTTTATTAACTAGGATGTCTTAGTTCCCCATTCCAAGTGGAATCACTCAAAAATACCTCTGTTAACCCATGCTAAAAAATAGAAAAACATTACTAGTTGAAAATCTAGAAATTCGAGAACTAGTGAGCTAGTAAATCGATAAAATTCCTAACCTAATCAAGTGAAAATGCAATGGGGTATCTTTTTTTATGAACTAGAATGATTTTTTTATATAATGCAAGTGGAACCAACTCGTTTGAAGCTCGTTAGAATGCTCTAAAAAATAGCATAGATTTATTGTTCTTTGCCACAAACGAGTTCCGGAAATCTAGATTTGGGAATAAGAAAGCTAATCCAAGTAGCTCAATGATTACTATGACCTTCCAAATATTTTCCAAAGATTAAATGATGCTTGTGATCCTAAAAAAGAACTTACATTAACCATTTAACTCAATCCTACAACAAGAAATCATTAATACTAAATGCAAAAGTAGAAAGAAATAAAAGTAAGAGATGTATGTGAATAAGAAGTGAAAAGAAGGAAAGAAAATGATACAAAAGGGATCTAAGGCTCCTGGGATGAAAAAGCCCAAGGAAACTCAAATATCTATGGAGGAGAACAATATTTAGAAGTTGAAAATGACACCAATCTTCATTATTTTCATCAATACAATTACATCCCTACAAGAAAATATAGTGGAGCTACAGAAATAAGAGTTCTCTCCACAAGAACACTAATGAAAATCTACCCCTAGAGGAAAATTCAACTTGGTACTTATAAAAAATGATTATTAATCATTCCCCATGAATGGAGGAAGCTTTCCCCACCAAAATACCTTGATTAGTGGATCTGGACCCCAATACTAGGAACCTGTGTTAAATGTTAGGGAACACATTCCTAGATTTTCTCAATCATTGGAGTTCCACAATCTGTGCCATAATTCCATAATATATTGTTGAATTATTATTTATTATTGATCCTCCTATAGTAGGGAACAAGTCCCTAAATTATCTCCTCCTCCAAATCTACATAATCTGCCCAATATTCTCATAATATCTACAAAAATAAATAATATTAGACACAAATATGAAAGTATTCATAAACCTTCCTAATGAATACATTAAAGTTAAAAATACATTATCTAATGCAAGAAGAGAGGTTTAATATGCTGAAGGATGGTCATAGGCCTTAATTTATGTTTAATTTAGAGGCATGGGCTTTAATTTATGTATAATTTATAGGTCCATCATACGCCCCTGCTGAAAGTGTTTCTCATCCTCTAAGCGACTTAGTGACCTCATTGTGCCTCATCCATGCCCTGGTGTCCTTTCTCTTGTGCATTAAGAATCTTGGCTATAAGTTCTGTAAGGACAAGCCCAAAAACATATTTGTGAAAAAAAAACAATGTTTCTTGAGACCATTAGCTTGCCTTCTTCCCCTCATTCAAGATGGGTTCTTGAATATTTTTTAGTTTAGCAAGGTCTTCCATATCCTTATCAACCTTATGCTACCTTGTTCCACCATTTGGACACCTATAAATCCTTCAAAATGAATTTATATGAGAACTAGGACATCCTGTAGTAATTCGTGTCAAAACTACAGGAAACCCTGTTAAAACTACAGGAAACCATTTTTTAGCATAAATGATATTCTGAGCCTAGGAAAGGCCCTCATCTTGACTCCCATGCCTTTTTCCCATTTTTAGAACTTGGAAAAAAGCTAGAAAGAGATTGGAGACCTCTCGCAAAACATCTTTTCATCAATGCAGTTTGAGTTTTCTTTTATGGTAAACACCTCATTTCCTTTTGTTGCCTTTTTCTTCTCTCGTGTGGCCTAGATGACTACCTAATGGCCTTGGAGTTCTTTGTTTTGATTAGGTCTCTCTTAAGCTCTGCCATATTGGGGTTTAGCATAATTTTTTCATTTCTTCCTTCTTGTAGCAACATTCTGCCTTCTTGTAGTAGTCATTCCTCCTCTTTCAGGGTCTTCTAACTGTATGGGAGTGATGAGAAATGATGAAGAGGGATTGGATGATGATGTTAGGGCTCAAAGGGAGTAGTGTAGGTTTGTGAAAATGGAGAGGATGCTCTGTTTGTTTTTTTTTCAAGAATGAAATGGGATGGATGAATGATGAATAGATAGTGAATATGAAGTGGATGGAGGGCTTGGAGTGTTGTGGTGACTTGGCCATTACAAAAATTTCTTCTTTTAACTGTTCTCCTCATTCCTTAAAATCATCACCCTTCATAATTTGACTTTCCAACATTGCATGAGTGAAGGGGTGAGCTGCAATTAACTAGTTGAAGGTGACAGAGACTTTTGACCCATCCTTAGCTTATAAAACCTCATCTCTCATGCATTAACAACAAATTTCTAACTATAATATGCTCAAGAGAAGAGGTCAAGAATATTGCATACCTGTACCTACCTGATGGCCTTCTTGTAGATGTTGTTTGTTGGAAAGTGAAATCCTTGCTTGTATTTGTTGCATGTGTTTCTCTCTTTTTTTCTCTGATGTTGTTCCTTGATGTGCAGGTACTGGATGGTGACACTGATGAATCCTCACTGTGCTGGTGGGTTCCCTCTTGTTAAATCTCCCTGTCATGTTTCTCTGATGTATGTGGAGGGTTGTATATGTCTCCTTATCACTCACTGATGAAGCCAACCTCTGGTTTTTCCCTTTAAAACTGCTCACTACCAATCATGTAGTTGTTGTTCTATATCATGTAGTATCTCCTATAGGATCCTGTAGGTTTACAAGACAACATTTTGTATCCAACTTGCTTTGTCCATATCTCCCAAATGGTAGAATGGATTGACCTGAAACTTTCTGAGCATGTTGCCATCATCATTATGCACCTCCAAATAAAAAAAAATTGTCAATGGGTGCACAGATCTCGAGAAAAATTAAAAATGGTTAAAGGTGATGGGGGCCGATTTCTTGGAAACCGTGTACTAGAATTTGTTGAGCTTAATTAGGCATGTTACCAACATCCATATGCATCTCCCCATGAAAGATATTTTTGAATGGATGCATGGATATCGAGAAACTACAAAAAATCCTGTAGGTGATGGAGGTTGATTTCTCGAAAATTGTGCACTAGAATTTGTTGAAATTGCTTGAGCATGTTATCATCATCCATATGCATCTCCCCCTGAAGCGGCTTGGCAAATGGATGCATGGTTTTCAGGTACCAACTTGTTTTTGTTTCTTTTGGAATGTTAGAGAGTACATGCATTCATTAGAGAGATACATGATGAAAAGATTTTTTTATTTTTTCCTTTCTTTTTACTAGGCCTACTAGCCGCCTCAAGGAGGTTTTCAACTAGTAGGTCTACCTAGGCGCCTCAAAGGAGGTTTTAACATAGGATCTTTTCTTTTTTTTTTCTTCCTTTCTCTTTTTTCCCAACCCATTGATAGCCTCATGGAGGTTTTCAATCAATGAGCCAATCTGAGGCACCTCAAAGGAGGTTTTCACCTAAGATTTTTTTTTTCTTTTTTATTTCATTTTTTTTTTTTTACCCTACCCTACTTGAGAAAAAAAATCACTTTTAAGTATAAGAATACTTCCAATGGATCCATGTGCACATCAAGATGACAGACAAAATGATGTGGAGACTTGAAATGTATGCTTTGACATGTACCTGGATTTGACTAATCAAAATGCTTTGACTTTGATGATATCAAGCGCAATTGAAGAAGAGAGTGTTGCTGCAACTTAGTGACTGTCTGGAAGCAAACCTTAATATAACTTTCATGCCCTTGGTTTGATTGCTTATATGGATCATTCTTCATGTCTTCTTCTACTATGACCTTCAAATCTTCCTCTTTTTGGTAATTGTTCTCTTGAATACATGGAGGATTTGATGGTAACCATGAGGGAGCTATCTTGATCTCTGATTTTGATGTCTACTCTTCATCAAGTGTAGGCCATGATTTTGTGGCCTTCTCATTTGAATCTTCTTCTTCTGGATGTGGTCTTTCAATGATATCAAGATAATCTCTTTTTTTCAATACTCTTCCTTAGCTATGGTGAATACCATTGACCTCAAGAGGAGATGTTTGGAAGTGTTGTACTTCAACATTGTAAGTGGGATGAGTTACTTCAATGTGTGGGTTTGGAAATGGTGGTACAGGTAGTTGAGTGGGAGTGGATATTTGAGATGGATGTGATTGGGGTTGTGGTTGTTGTGGAGGTAAATGGTATGGATAACATGGAGTTGGATATGGAGGATATTGAGGAAAATATTGAGGATTTTGTGGATATCTTGCATAATTTCTTTGTCAACCTTGTTGCCAAGATTGGTTTTGGGGTTGAGATGGCCAATGTTTCTAAGGAAAGGGTGTGTTCCAATTAGGGTGGATATGAATAACCTTGAAATTATGAATTAGGCTCTTTCATCATACTAAGTTGACTAGGCTTCCATGGTCCTCTTGGAGCTACATAACATAGCTGCATTGGTAATTGAATTGCTCCATTGTCCTCTTGGTAAACTTCCTTCAACCTTGGTAATGATAGACAATGTTTAACATCATGTGATTCTGCAACACAAATATCATCATTTTATTTTCCTTAATCTTGCATTCTTAATATTTCTAATTGTTTTGTTAGATTGCTAAGAATTTCTATTTTAAAATCATCAAACAAATTTCCAAGCTTAGCTTGACTTGCTGATCTTGATGTTGGTTTACCTACTCTTGCTTTTTCTATTGATATGTGTTTGCATGTTTCACAAATTTCCTCAAATGATAATTGATATAAATCACCTCTACTCATGAGATTAAGGAGATCAATCCATTCATCCCTAATTACTCTAAGTAAGAGTGTTTTTAGTGTGTTGGATCCTAAAAGATGTAGTTTTTCCCTCTTAACATTACACATGAACCTCTCTATTAGATCCTCTAGACTCTCATCTTCTCTTTGATTCATTCTAATTTTTTTTTCTTTAAGATCATGATCTTTATATTTTTCTATAAATATATTTTGCATATCATTCCATGATCTTATTGAATTATTCCCTAAACTCATGAACCATTTAAGAGATTTATCCTTCAATGTTGCCAGAAACAATCTCAGTTTTTGAGTTTTTAATAAGTAACCATAAGATCTACAAACAATTTGAAATCCGAAGAGAAAGGTTTTCGGATCCTCTGACCTTAGACCACGAAATTTTGAAAGAAAAGATGGAGCTATGTTCTTCATGTGCACACTACCATCAATATCTTGAATGGGAAATCCAAGAGGATCTTCCACATTGTCATCATCTCCATCCATTTCTTCTACATTCTTTGTCATCTTCTTCTTCTACCTGCAAAAGTGAATAGTGATGTGGCTCTTACTACACCATGTGAGTTGGTGTTGGGGATTTGTTTTTGTTTTTATGATTGAATGAAAACATTAATGCAATGCATTTTTCTATTTTTGAAATGAAATATGCCTAATGCAATTATTTTTTGTTTTTGCAAAAAGTAAAAAGAAATGAATCAACTAGGGAAGAAAACAATGCATACTTTGACACCTCCCCCACAACGGCGCCAAAAATTGATGAGCCTCAGTATTGTAACAAGAATGCTACAACTCCCAAGGCTACCGAATTTAATTATCAACCTGGGGTTCATACAAACTTAAGAGGTATCTGTTAGCATAACTAGCAAAAGGCCCACAAATGGATCCATTAACGCTCTTGAAGTCTCCAAATTTGCTTAAAAATCACGCCAAAGGATCCAAGCATGCACCAAAAGTCTTCAAAATCCTCTTAAGGATCGTTCAAAGTCAAAATGGTCGTGTGAGGAAAGCCCTTGGAAAAGCGGGAATACACTATTGGGAGGCTCAAATCACTCTAAAACCATGAAAAATCATTATTGTAGGATTAATCTAGGCATTGCACAGGATCGGTTAGATTTGTCCAATCAACGGCCCAGATCTAAGCGGAAAATTGCATATCAACGAGGTAGAGGGGACAGTCTAAGGGCGGAAGCATGACCCCGTTGACGACTGATCACCGATGATCGGATCGTCAGGTCGCATCAGCGGGAGGCATATATATATATATATATATATATATATATATATATATATATATATATATATATATATATATGTATATATATATCTATAGATATATATATATATCTATAGATATATATATATATATATATATATATATATATATATATGTCTATATATATCTATAGATATATACAGTCTAAGGGCGGAAGCATGACCCCGTTGACGACTGATCACCGATGATCGGATCGTCAGGTCGCATCAGCGGGAGGCATATATATATATATATATATATATATATATATATATATATATATATATATATATATATCTATAGATATATATATATATCTATAGATATATATATATATATATATATATATATATATATATATATGTCTATATATATCTATAGATATATATATATATATATATATATATCTATAGATATATATAGACATATATATATATATATATGTATATATATATCTATAGATATATATATATATATATATATATATATATATACATATATATATATATGTATATATATATATATATATATATATATATATATATATATATATATATATATATATATATATATAAAGGAGCTCGGGCATTGAACGATCAGCGATCAGATCGCATCACTGTATCGCATCGGCGCTATACCGAGGGGCAAGGCCTATGCACATACAGATAAGTGACTCGATACTCGGACTTGACCACGGTATATATGAGAATTCATATATTTTGAGATCCACGCCCACACAGTTTTCATTGTTTTTCTATGTATTTTCATTATATAACGAAAATACAAAGGGAGCCAAGACAATGCTTATAGCGATAAAACCCCGGACCCGATGGGTTCTAAAACGATATATTAGAATATTTTAGGTCTGGGGAAAGCCATTTTTCAATGATTTTTGTGTATTTTCGTTGTTATAACAAAATACGAAGGAAGCCTGAGGCAGTGCGGTAGCGATGGAACCCGGACCCGATGGGTTTCCGGAATTAAAATATATCATATTTGAAATCCGCGTAAAGCCCATTTTCAATGTTTTTCACAGTTTTTTATGTATTTACAAAATACACAGGCCAGGCCAAATGCAACTTGCGATGGCGACAAGGCCAGATCCAATGGATAATTAAATCATATTTTAGGACTTTTGAAGTCCAGAATGAACAGTAAGGGGCGGGAATTCTCAGAATTGTTGTGCTTTCTGTTCATAATAGAAAGCAGTCACTATCTACGTTTTAAAGAGATTTCTTAGGCCTGAAGAGCCATTTCACCACAGAGCAAGGGCAGAATCCGCGATAAAGCGGTCATGGAGCCACAACGCGCCACGAAGCCAAATCAAACAAGATCATACAGCGCAACAGCCATCCTAACAAAAATTATGGGGCATCTCTAGCACGAGAGAGCTCCCAGGCATCACAACAAGCTGCTCAAAATATCTGAATATGGTTAGTCTTCTGTCAGAAGAAGAAACCTCTGAACCATGCTGCCTATTGAGGGAATCAATTAGTTGAAGAGACAGGTCACAGAAGGATATATTAATACCCCTGAAGCCTCCAAAGGCTCAAGATAGTAAGATATAAAAAAGGTTAAACTTTTGGAGATTATTCCTCCTCTGTTAATTCAAGCTTCTCATCTTCATTCTAAGCAATATAAGCTTCTTTTGCCATTACATGTTTAATGTCCATTCTCTTTGTTGTTCTATGCTTGCACTTGAACAGTTTGTTCGTGTTTTCTTTAAGTCTAAGACCAGATAATTGTCATCTTATCTCTACTTTGATATATTAGATTTGCAAGCTTCTTTGCTGCCTATAGCCAGCCATCCATGTGTGGTCATATATCCATCTTCCAATATAGTCAGTATTCTCTTTTGTTGCCTGTAGCTAGCCATTCATTTATGTTTATGTATGTAATCTACTGGTATAGTCAGTGTTCTCCATCTATCTACTAAATATATAAATTATTGAGCATTCGTGGTCTAAAGCCTTGTATTGGTGAGAGTGTTCATGCATGTCTTGAGTGAGAATAGAGCTGAAATGGTTATCTAATTTGATCCAAACCATCATTTATTCCAATAGCTCATAGAACAATATTGAAGATTATATGTTACTAGGCAAATCTGATCTGCAACCTAGGAGAGTTTCCTGGAGTGCTAACATAAATTGGCGTCGTTTGCAGGGAGAGGAAATTGAAGCTTAGCCTCCCTGGGAAACGACATAGATCCAACTTTGATGATAGACAAATTCTGGGCACTCTTTTGGTTGTAATCATCTATCTGACGACTCTACTGGAGGCTGAACTTCTTGGTGACTCCACTTCATAGTTCTGGCTCAGTTTGTGAGGCATACTTGAAGAAATCCTCAGAAGCTACAAGTTGACCCAGTACCTAACCCTGGAAAGATCATCAAAGAAACAAAGCAAGGATAATTTTAGGGGCGAATGTTCGCCCTTTGGCGAAATTAAGGGGTTTTAAATTTTTAGTGGGCGAATATTTTGTATCATAGTACATTTTTACAAATCACCTCAAATAGCCCACCTTATTTTAAGGGAGAGGGTAAAAAAGGTAAATTTAGCCCTTGAAATTAGGACTTACAACCTTTCATTCGCCCATTTTCAAGAATAGGTTTTATTTAAGTGAATCCATTCGCCCATTTTCAAGAATAGGTTTGATTTAAGTGAATCCTATGGGCCAAATACCATATTTATAAAAGAGGTATGGTAAATTAATAAAAATATAAATAAATGAGAGGTATGGTAAATAAATAAAACATTTTTTATATTTACTCCATAAGTCACCTTATATACATGTAAGAGTGTAAACAAATAAAAATATAAGTAAAGTGGAGGTATGGTAAATAAATAAAAATATAAATACTAAAAAGGTATGGTAAATAAATAAAAATATAAATAAACTAGACGTATCGTAAATAAATAAAACCTCTTTTTATATTTAGTCCATAACCCTTGTTCTATTTATGAAGGCTCAAGAAAGAGGTTTTGTTTAAGTGAATCCTATGGGCCAAATACCATATTTGTAAAAGAGGTATGGTAAATTAATAAAAATATAAATAAAGGAGAGGTATGGTAAACAAATAAAACATTTTTTTATATTTACTCCATAAGTCACCTTATATTTACGAACACTCAAAAAATGGGTTATATTTAGGTGAAACTTATGGCCAAAATACTATGGGACAAATACCATGGACTAGATTGTTATTAATACCATGCAAAAAACCATTATTAACCCTAATATTAGAATTAATAAAAATAAAAATGGCACATGGTATTGACCCATGGTATTCACCAAAATGGCACATGGTATTGACCCATGGTATTCACCTGGAATGTAGCCTATTTAAATGGGGGAATTAAACCAGCATGTAGCCTATGCTAAGATTCACTAGGACTTTACAAAGTTTTATTATTTAGTGAAAGACTCGCCAAGATCTTACAAGATTTTATAATTGAGTAAAATATTCGCCATGCCTGGTGAGAGATTCGCCAAAAAATTATATACACATATTATATTATTGATAAAATCGCCTTCCATTTTTCCTATATACCATGGAGATTCGCCCATTTATTATATTTATAAATTTAGGGGGGTTCTTAAAATTTTCCCTGAAAGAAAGGCTTTGTAGAAAGGAGCATCAGGTTCAGGTAAACCTAAATAATATTCTATATCTCTTCAAGAAAGGCCTATAATAGAACAAATATATGTTGAGAGTATAGCTTCAAATACTAGCAGTGAAGAAAAACTCTCAGAGATTTATAAATCTCCTTATTCTTTAGGTTCTCCTTTTCTTGTATGCCCAAAGGAAACCTCACCTCCTATCCATTATGCTCCTTTAGACCTATCAATCACTCCTCAGCCCTCTGTCATTCAGACTTCTAGTACCCATATAGCCACCACAGCCATGGCATGACCACAAGCACCCACCAAAATGGAAAGAATCATAGCTACTAGGTATGGACCTCTAATACTGCCCACTCTGAATGTCATGCCTACTGAAGAAAATCATAAGTATATGCCTACGTTCACTAGGACTGAATTTGTTATAGCTAAAGAACATCTTGAATCACCTGGACATTAGTGAAGATGATGTTTGGATGAGAATCTTTGTTCAAAGCCTAGATGGAGAGGCTAGAAAATAGTTCAGAGAACTGACCCCAAGATCTATAGCAGATATTGAGGCTTTAGATGATGCATTTCTAAAGCATTGGGGGGATAAGAAGGATCTCCTTTACTACCACACTGAGTTTGGGAACTTACAAAGGGAAAATGGTGAGCTGATGTTTGATTTTAATAAGAGATTTAACTGCATGTACAGCGAGATACCAGCTGAAGTAAAACCCACCACTACCTCTACTAGACTCATCTATGCCAGTGCCTTTGATTCTAACTTCTGTTTACTATTGAGGGAAAGTCGATGTGCTACTTTGGTTGATATGCAGGATGCAGCCTTGGAAGTAGAATCAAACATCATGGCTATAGAAAGGATCCAAGGTAATGCTGATAGAAGGAGACAGAGGGGCGAATCTTCATCACCTTTAGATCCTAAGGTCAATCAAATGACCAAAATGATTGATTCATTAGCCTCTGAAGTTTCCAAATTAAAGGTTGAGTAGCACTTTGGGATAGGAAGGTTTCCTAATACCTTTGTTCCTAGAGATCCAAATCCATATAGAAGAGCTAATGAGTAGTTGCAGATTTTGCAAAGAAACAAAGATTCCAATGAAGACCAAAGGGTGAAGAAACCTTTTCAAAATGCAATCATGGAAGAAGAGCAGTTTGAGAAAGATGATGACATCCATGGTATGGAAGACAAAGGAAGTGCCACCTTTTTAACCAAAAATACCTATGAGAAGTCATTATTTAATGACTAGATCAGCCAAGAATGGGATGGTGAAGCTATTCTACAAACTGAAAATCAGCACCAATATAATTTGAGGTCTATGATGAATAATTTCAAAGAAACCCCTGTTCATAAATTTGTTGTCCCTGCAGAACAGTAAGCTAATAAGCAGAAGCAATCAACAGTTGATCCTATCATTCTCAAAGCTCCGGCCATAGAGGTAAGAGGCCTTGACAAGTCCCCTTCTTCTTTCAGTTTCAATCAGAAATCCAGAATCCAAGAATACCTGCCCGTGATTGAACCAGTGAAGAATGAGTCCTTCATGAAATCTATCCTCGAGGCTCTTGAGCCTAAAACCATCCAAGCTTCCACTGACTATGTAAATCTGCAAGATGACCAACCAACTGTTATTATCAACCCAATGATCAAAAACTGTGAAGACAGCTCCCCATCATTCTATGTTTCTCTGTCTATTTATGATGAAATCCTTCACAATTTCCCTCTGGACACTGGAGCCAGCCATGATCCAATTCCCAAGGCTGTCATGGATAAGCTCGGTCTTGACATTACCAAGCCTTATCAATTGGCCTCTACGCAGCTTAAAAAATTAGTTTTCCAGATCATAGAGGAAGAAGGCCCACATATTTGGGACATGTTCTTTGATGGGGCTTGCTCTGAGGGAGCTGCAGGAATAGGTGAAGTCCTTGTGTCCCCCACATAAGAATGCATGGATTCATCTTTCATATTAACTTTTCAGGTCACAAATGACACAACAAAGTGTGAAGCAGACCTTATCATTCAGCAGGTGTACAAAACCTCCCAATCAAAACATCCAAGGCTGAAAGCATATGGAGAGGAGGTGAAATATAGACCATCTTTGCCTGATAATGTCAAGTGTTCCAAACTTTTTGAAGTAGAGGATCAAATGAATAGACTTTTGCAAGTCTTTGATGAATTGGCTGACATACACATTGACAAAGAGAAAGAAACCTTTCATGGAAAGGTAAAAGGGGTCAATTTTCAGTTTGGTGACTGTTTTCTCAAAACGGATGCATCAAAGGAAGGATATGTTTTTGATGGCTCATTCAATGAGCTATTCTTCGAACTTTATTTCAGTTAAGGCTTTCAAGCCTTGGTATTATAAATATGTTGTTTTCAAAGTTTTTAGTTCATGCTTAATAGACTCCATGGCCAATGCAACACTAGGAGGAAGATTTGATCTTCTTGTTTTATAGGAAAGGTATTGATCTGAGGTCCTTGAAATCTCACAGGGAGGATTTCATCCCCAGAAGGAGCCAATATTAGCCTAGCTGGCAAAAGGCCAACAAATGGATCCATTAACGCTCTTGAAGTCTCCAAATTTTCTTAAAAATCATGCCAAAGGATCCAAGCATGCCCCAAAAGTCTTCAAAATCCTCTTAAGGATTGTTCAAAGTCAAAATGGTCACAGGAGGAAAGCCCTTGGAAGGGCGGGAATACACTATCGGGAGGCTCAAATCACTCTAAAACCATGAAAAATCATTATTGCAGGCTTAATCTAGGCATCGCACAGCAGCCATTAGATATGGCCGATCAACGGCCCAGATCTAAGCGGCAAATCGCATATCGGCCAAGCAGAGGGGACAGTCTAAGGGCGGACGCATGACCCTGCTGATCAACGATCACCAATGATTGGATTGTCGGGTCACATCGACGGGAGGCATATGTTATATATATATAAAGGGGCACGAGCATTGAGCGATCAGTGATTGCGATCGGATCGCATCGCTGTTTCGCATCGACACTATACCAAGCGACGGGGCCTATGCACATACAGACGGGCAACCTGATACCCGGACCCGACCGTGGTATATATGAGAATTCCTATATTTTGAGATCCATGCCCACACAATTTTCATTGTTTTTTATGTATTTTTGTTATATAACGAAAATACAAAGGGAGCCAAGACAACGCCAATAGCGATAAAACCCTAGACCCGATGGGTTCTAAAATGATATATTAGAATGTTTTAGGTCCGAGGAAAACCACTTTTCAATGATTTTTGTGTATTTTCATTGTTATAATGAAATACGAAGGAAGCATGAGGCAGTGCAGTAGCGATGGAACCCGTACCCGATGGTTTTCTGGAATTAAAATATATCATATTTGAAATCTACGTAAAGGCCATTTTCAATGTTTTTCACAGTTTTTTATGTATTTACAAAATACACAGGCTAGGCCGAATGTGACTTGCGATGGCGACAAGGCCGGATCCAATGGATAATTAAATCATATTTTAGGAATTTTGAAGTCCGGAATGAACAGTAAGGGGCGGGAATTCTCAGAGTTGTTGTGCTTTCTGTTCATAATAGAAAGCAGTCACTATCTACGTTTTAAAGAGATTTCTTAGGCCCGAAGAGCCATTTCACCACAGAGCAAGGGAAAAAACCACGAAAAAGCGGTCATGGAGCCACAGTTCGCCACACAGCCAAATCAAACAAGATCAGACAATGCAACAGCCATCCTAACAAACATTATGGGGCATCTCTGGCATGAGAGAGCTCCTAGGCATCACAACAAGTTTCTCAAAATATCTGAATATGGTTAGTCTTCTGTCAGAAGAAGAAACCTCCGAACCATGTTGCCTGTTGAGGGAATCAATCAGTTGAAGAGACAAAAGGATAGATTAAGACCCTTGAAGCTTCCAAAGGTTTAGGATCATTGTAAACAGGCTATAAATAGCTGTTAGTAAGATGTAACAAAGGTTCAACTTTTTGAGATTATTCCTCCTCTGTTCATTCAAGCTTCTCATCTTCATTATAAGTAATATAAGCTTCTTTTGCCATTATATGTTCAATGTCCATTCTCTTTGTTGTTCTATGCTTGCACTTGAATAGTTTGTTCATGTTTTCTTTGTGTCTAAGGCCAGATAACTGTCATCTTATCTTTGCTTTGATATATTAGATTTTCAAGCTTCTTTGTTGCCTATAGCTAGCCATCCATGTGTGGTTATATATGCATCTTCCAGTGCAATCAGTATTCCCTTTTGCTGCCTGTAGCTAGCCATTCATTTATGTTTATGTATGTAATCTGTTCGTATAGTCAGTGTTCTCCATTTATCTACTGAATATATAAATTATTGAGCATTCGTGGTCTAAAGCCTTGTATTGGTGAGAGTGTTCATGCATGTCTTGAGTGAGAATAGAGCTAAAATGGTCATCTAACTTGATCCAAACCATCATTTATTCCAATAGTTCAGAGAACAATATTGAAGATTATATGTTACCAGGCATCTCCGATCTACAACCTAGGAGAGTTTTCTGGAGTGCTAACAGTATCGGCACTATATGTGCAGCATACAATGTGTCCTTCCTTTGCTGTCACGATGTAATGAAGTGCATGTACTGAATTCAAATCCTAAACTAATTGTAGAAAATGAAATTTTTGAAATGGAACCTTAACCTATTGCAAGAAAGAAAGTACAAGGAAAGAAACTTATTCTAATTGCATAAAGATCATGAACTAATTGTAAAAGAAACCTAGCTTAACCCTATTTATCACACGTAATGATTTAAACTAATTGAGCATGAAATCTTATCTAGAGAGTACTAACTGATGTTTGCATGTGTAAATATCAAAGAACTCAGTTTTAAAAACTTTTTGCTTTATAAATGCAAATGCTAATCTTTCCTTGATCTTTGGCAGGGGAGACAAGTGTGGAGCAAGAGGGTTCAAATGGTTTTGATGGCATGGAGGTCAAGTAGAGGCCTAATCCCAGCTTCTCAATTTGGGCTCAAAACAGAATTTCCTATAGGATGCTATAGTGATTTCCTACAGGATGCTACAGTGATTTCCTACAGGGTCCCCTAATTTACTACAGGATGTTACAGATTTACTATACAAAATTACAATTCATCGAATGACTAAGAAAATAAAATCAAAATTTGATGGGACATTTTTTTTATTAACTAGGATGTCTTACGTCCCCATTCCAAGTGGAATCACTCAAAAATACCTCAGTTAATCCATGATAAAAAATAGAAAAACATTACTAGTCGAAAATCTAGAAATTCGAGAACTAGTGAGCTTGTAAATTGATAAAATGCCTAACCTAATCAAGTGAAAATTCAATGGGGTAATTTTTGTTATGAAATAGAATTTTTTTGTGATCTAATGCAGGTGGAACCAACTCGATTGAAGCTCGTTAGCATGCTCTAAAAAAATAGCAGAATTTTACTATTCTTTGCAACAAACGAGTTCTAGAAATCTAGATTTGGGAATAAGAAAGCTAATCCAAGTAGCTCAATGATTACTATGACCTTCAAAATATTTTCCAAGGATGAAATGATGCTTTTGATCCTACAAAAGAACTTACATTAACCATTTAACTCAATCCTACAAGAAGAAATTGTTGATATTAAATGCAGAAGTAAAAAGAAATAAAAACAAGAGATGCATGTGAATAAGAAGTGAAAATAAGGAAAGAAAATGATACAAAAGGGCTATGAGGCTCCTGGGATGGCCAAGCCCAAGGAAAATCAGAGACCTATGGAGGATAACAATATTTGGAAGCTGAACATGACACCAATATTCATTATTTTCATCAATACAATTACATCCCTGCAAGAAAATACAATGGAGCTGCAAAAATAAAAGTTCTCTGCACAAGAACACCCTAGAGGAAAATTCGACTTGGTACTTATAAAAAATGATTAGGAATCATTCCCCATGAATGGAGGAAGCTTTTCCCACCAAAATCCCTTGATTAGTGGATCTGGTCCCCAATACTAGGAATCTGCATTAAATGGCAAGGAACAAATTCCTAGATTTTCTCAATCATTGGAGTTCCACAATCTGTGCCATAATTCCATAATGTCTTGTTGATTTATTATTTATTACTGATACTCTTGTAGTAGGGAACAAGTCCGTAAATTATCTCCTCCTCCAAATCTTCATAATTTGCCCAATATTCTCATAATATTCCACAAAAATAAAGAATATTAGGCACAAATATGCAATTATTGTTGTGGGGAAAAGTATCCGACTCGGATGACCCTATCCCTACTCTAAGGGTGACAGTCCTTAGCAACAACTGAAAGTAAAGCTTTGATATTTTCCTTTATGAAAGTACAGAGAAGGAAGAAAAGATTGACCAACCGGTGTCTTTCGCTTTTGTCGATCCTATCCTCTCTCTTTGTCTCTTGTTCCCAGCTCCTTGCTCCCTTTGCCGGCCCAGCTACACAAAGATCCTGCACAAACAAGAGAAGGAAAACTACAAGAAACATGTACTCATAACTGATGCATGGATTAGAGTGAATCAGATATACAAGCAAATACAATACATCAATGCAATACAAGTATATAGGAGAACATTCAAAGCTTTATTGATAGAAGTAAAAGGTTCTGAGAAGGTTACAACCATCAATGGCTCCAATCCAGCAGCACCTCCCCAGCAGCAAGAAATCTCCTCTTCACCTCTATAAAAGCAATCACCCAATAGCTCTAACTGTAAACCAACAGCACTTCCTTACTTTGCACAAAATTCCAGCCTCCTTAGACCTCATAGAAGAGCTCTATATATAGGATAGAAGAAGAAAGGATGAGTCAGCTTGAGACTGACATAAAGCTGCCTTGTGTCCTCTCCCTCTTCAGTTAAACTTTAGTTCTTGAGTCCACTTGGAGATCCTTGCTTACACATGGAGATCAAGTACCTCTTACTCATCACAGGGCGAATCCCTTGAACCAAGTGTCAGTTTGGAAGCTTCCTGGGAAATTGACACCTTGCAGAATGACTGTGCCACTTGGCCAATCTCGCCCAGCGCAGATAGCCTTCATTAGTTTTGACTTTCAGCGCAGGTACAAGGAGGAGCAGTTGCATTCCAGCGCAGATGCTCAGTGGAGCAGCTGACATGATCCAAAAATAGCCTGTTTTTGAGTGTTTTCAGGTGTAGAACTGATGGGAAGTGCTGTGGTTTGCTGACCTTGTTCTTATAGGGGTAAGAACAACATGTTTAGGGACTGAGGATCCCTGTAATTATTGACATTTCATGCTCCATGCTGCGAGGCACAAAAATGTCTATAACAGTTGCCCCCTAAAGTATGAGGCCGTTTATCGGGTGAAATGCTTTATCTAGAGGGTCCGAAGTTCATTCCAGTGCTGAGGAGGCGCCCTGTAATACAATACAATACAATACATTATTTTTCATTCTGTTTTCATGATCTAGCTGAGGCGGGCATTCCCATGCTCAGCTTTATAAATACATTTTGGTACATATAACAGACGATCGTCTGATGGTAGACTGATAATTTTCTGCTGAAATTATCATCCTTTGAGTAGGATGATCATCTGCTGCAATGATGTACATGACAAATGCTTTTATATTTCCTGAATATGTATCGCAGCCCGGATGGATGAAACTAGATCCGGGGTCTTTAAACTCGTTCGATCTTCACTCTAAGTACAAGTCGATCCATGTGAGAATTTCGCTGAAGTCGAACATGGAAAGACATCGCTTGATTACCGGTCAATGATGAAAACCGTTAACAAGCGCGAGAGGAATCACCGATAATGATAATGACCCTCAAGGTACTGCAGTACAATTCACGTGGCGTGAATAAAGGACTTGGCGTCGAACGCCACGCAAAATCTTCTGGTCGAAGGTCATTGATGTATACCTGTCGCCGGAAGTGAGAAACTTGCCATTGAGGCATGCAAGCTTCAAAGTACTGATGGGGTTGTTCCTAGATCAACTTCTTGGATAATGAGCTAAAGTCGACAAGAAGCGATCCGTCAAAGGAGGGCCTTAATGAATCCCACATCAATGACACGGAACAGAGCTAATGATTTTAGTGGAGGTGAAAACAAACTGTGATATATGATTCAGGGTGGCGATCATGAATGGATGAAGGATAATGTATGGCAGTGGATGGGACACGGTTGACACTTTCAGAATGACCTCTCTTGAACATATAACGACACTGATGCGATGGATCGGTAGCATTACCCCAAAAGTGGACGGTTTGGCGAAGACCATGGTGATGAGACCGGTGAATGAAACAACCCAACCCGATGTAGTACGGAGGAAAAGTGTCATGTTCAAGAGCGACTTGCTACCATTAAACTTTGATGTTCTCCCAATTTTTCCCCAGTCATTTCTGACCAGTACCTCTTTATTTTTGTCAAGCTTGAGGAGGATAACATATGCTTGTTCTATAACCTGCCCTTCGGGCAAGCCCATCGCTATGATTTAACGAGCTTAGCGATAGGGAAACTCGTTCTCGTCTAAAGACAAGTTTGTCGCTATTTAATCATTTTAACGAGTCTAACGACAAGGAAAACTCGGTCCTTTTCATTTTTAGAGAGTCTGAAAAGGTACATAAAGTCAACTCCAGAATTCCTTTTTTGTCACCTAATCCCTTAAGTCCGAAAAAGTATAAAACAATACAGAAGGGATGAATTTTCGATTGCTTTAATGAGCCGAACAAAACAAGCGCTCGATCTTTTTGTGCAATAATCCCTCAGGTTCAAAAAGATTAAAATCTAGAGGAGGGATAGCATTCCGGTTGTTTAACGAGCTGGAAGGCCAAAACTCGGCAAACTTTTCATATTTTATGAGTCAGTGAAAAGAGCTCAAAGAAGACTCGTCTTTTGAGGAACGAGTGATAAACAGGGATAGCAACTGATTCCAGGTACAGGTTGGAATTTTCCAATCACGGCAGTGTCACAAGGATGGCTAGGTGAAATCACTCTTCGCAGCTGTTTCTCAAAAGAGGTAAACACACAAATGGAGGTGAATGATCGGCCAAATGAACAGTGGAGGTGACGGTGCACAAACACGACCAAGGCTTTTATGGCTGATGAATTTACGATCTCAAAAGGTTATTTACCGGTTCATTTTTTCTGAATGAGCTTGAACTCTAAAGGAAAGCCTGCTCATAAACTTATGTTTATTTTTTAACGAGCATGAACTATGCGCTAAAACTGCTCGGATCTTGCGTTTATTTTTTAACGAGCATGAACTATGTGCTAAAACTGCTCGATATACCAGTCATAAGAACGCCTCCTGTGAGATAGCTATTTTTTAAGGAGCTTTACCTCACGAAGCTATGCTCCAATTTTGGCAAGTTTTTACCTTTGCCCCACAGACTTTCTTCATGCAAGGTCGGAAACGGCTAATCCTACGAGTTTAAAGGGTTAGACCTACAGGTTTAAAGGGAGGACCTAAAAATTTAAAAAAAATAAATAGTCGTCCCTCGCTCACATTCCAAAAGTTTGCATGCCCCCAGACATAGGATAGAATTTCGAGGCTGCCCCTCCTCTCCCCTACCTCTGCTTTTCTTTGGGTGTTCACAGCTACTTGTCACCTTGCCAATCTAATGTTAACGATACTAGTCTTCTCGTTATTTTAAGGGGTCTTACGCGGTACTTGTCTTCCCGTCGGCCCAACTTTTAACGAACAGCTATTTGTGACAAGAGAAGAACACTACTCAAAGACAAAACATTGGTATTATTGAGGGAGGCTTACCTCTTTCTTATTATCCGAAGAGGGTTCTATTTGCTGCCGCAAATCAATCTCTTTCTTCGGCGATGTCTATCATCAGGTTACTAAAGATGGCGACCACCTGTTGCAGCAATAGAATCTCTTTCTTTGGAGGCTGCCCCTACTTATCCTTCAAAACATATGTTTTAATGGGTGAGGCTTGTCTTCAAAGATGGTTACTACTTGCTACCGCAAATGGTCCCCTTCCTCGGTATCCTGATTATCTAGACAAGGGGAGCGAGAAGTTGATTATCTCACTCACATAACTTTGACAAAAGAATACTATTCTAGAACAACCCCTCTTCCACCGCCGGACGGGGTACGGACTAGTCCATTCTTCTGCGGAAATTCTACCCTACACCCAGGGTTTCTTCTGCCCGAAGCAGACCAGGGTGCATGCCCCCTGGGTTCCAGTCTTTCTTTCCGAATCACTCGCATTCATCGGGAAGGAGGACCGGGGGGTGGAGGCGAATCTTGAGTGAACAGACCATTTAGGAATGGTATTTGACTATTTGCGATGCGAGATCCCGGAAACGAAAGTTGGTCTACGAGCTTGACCACTCTTCCTTCGTGTGGAAAACACATTACTCTAAAGAGTGAGGAGACTATCGCTCCCATGCAATAAATATAGTCACGTCCAAGGAGTAGGTTATAATCCAAGGGTCCCTGGACGACCATCACGTTCAAATTGACGGTCTTCCCTTTCAATGTAACAGGCACATTGGGGAGGATTCCTAATGGTCGACTGGTTCCTTTATCAAAACCTGAGAGATTTCTTAACTCAGGTAAAAGCGCCGGGGAACCCAGTGCTTTCCAAGCAACAGAGGAAAGGATACTCACAGACGCCCCCTCATCAATGATAGTACCAGCCATAATCATTCTATAGATCTGGACAATGATTCTGAATGGTATACTGGCTGGTAGCCGGAGTCTGCCTAGTTGATTCCAATCAAAGGATACAACCAGGTTGCTTGGTGGTGGGACCGAATATACGGCCGGGTATGACCCTGATGATGTTCCTTCCTGCGATAAAGGAATGGGCGCATTGCCCTGACGCTCATCAGAGTCGGTGCTAATGAAAAGAACCTGGATGGTGTCATCCTTATTCTCTTCAGTGAGGGTGTCGCATGAAGATGACTCTTCGGCGACGGTGTCATTTGAAGATGGGTCTTCAATGACAGAGTCATTGGACGATGAAACCTCTGAAGGAAGAACCGGGTCAACTGCCGTTTCGACCTTTAGACTCTCGTCTGGTCTGGATTCAGTAGATTCATTCTCAATGACTGACACTTCAGCTGACCACTTGGGCGGGTCAACTGGATTTTCAACTATCAAGGGAATAGGCACAAGTTTTTGGTATCCAGGAGGAAGTTTTACCGGTGAAACCGGACGATCTTCCAAAACTCTCTTCGCTTCGTCTAAGAAGGGACAACGGTGGATGGCATGACTGCCTTCACACAACTTACAGGGGAATCTTACTCCCCCTTTTTGTCTTGATCCTTCACTTTCGCTGGTTGATGGAAAGCCATCAACCTGATTGTCAGAGGTTGATGCCCCCGAATTGTGCAGACGAGGGGACCAGTCCCTTAGTATCCGGGGAATACAGGGACAATCTCTGTGGAAATGGTCTCCTCTACATATGACACATGGCGATTTAGGCCCGGTCTGTGCAGTGGGTGGGTTTTCGTCAGATGTCTTTTGCTTGCCTCCAGTCGCCTTAGGCTCCTTCTTCTTCTTTTCTTTCTTCTTCCTTTCCTTCTTCTCTTTGGGAGGCTGACTTTTGCCAGCTCTACCTTGCGAAGATGAAGGATCAGAGGAAGTATTGTAAGAAGTGGAAGGCTGGTGGGTAGCTCTAGACTGGTCTGACTGTTGATTCGATTGCTCAGGATTAGTGGCGATCTGGACTACATTAGTTGAAAAGAGCCATACAGGGAGGCCGATTGTCAATCCTGGAAGTGACAATGTTGCCATATGAGGCGCACCAACATCTCCCCAAGAGGAGAAGGGATTTGGACTTCCGCCAAGGTTGCCTCCTTGGTTGGTGGGCTCCATACTTTTCAACTGAAAGATCAACGTGGGAATAACAGGTGATTTTGTTCCGTTTAAAATAAATTTTATTAACGACGCTTTTAGACACAAACTTGCTTTTTCATGTTTTAAGAGTCGAGAAAAAGCTAAAGATGACTCTAGTCGCCTTCGATGTTTTAACGAGCCCAAAGTGACAAATGCTCGGTTGGACTTTTTCAGTTATAGAGTTTGAAAAAGGCCAAAAGAAACTGCTCTGGAGATCTAGGCAGAGGGTGTGCCAAACCTTTCGCGAAACCACAGAATACGTTTTACGGTACGGGTGGTCGATCTTCGTGAATGCTGTGTTCACTGCATCGTGATCAGTAGGGCGGTCGACACGGCTTCCTATGGATAAAGGATAATTGCCTATAGGGGTCTCCCAATATATACGCGACGGTACGTGGGAGCACAAGTCCGTATTAGTGCCACCGACTCTCAGGAGGAATCACCCACCTTCGTAGAGATCGACAGTCACTATGTTTAACGACGTCGGAACACGTCTCTACCTAGACCTCTAGATGTTTGCGTTATGTTACAAAGCGTTGTTATGTAAATTGGATTTATTTTAATGTTGATCTTGCTTAGCAGTTTGCCTTTAAGGATCACCACGAGATGTATATATACAACTTCCTACATGCAATCTAAGATGAGAAGCAAAACTTTTCGATCTTTCAACTTTGAAAACCTTAATCTACTGAGGGAAAAGAGGATATCAACTTTTCACACAGATCATAGAACACACACTAAAATGCAATTTTTCCTAAATCAACATGCAAACTGTCAATAATGCACATGCACAATGCAGATATTTCTTTTCGTTATCCTTAATGTTGATGTAAGACAAAAAGGAAACTGTTGTATAACTTTGAATCTAATTTCAAGCGAAAGTAAACAAGCTTGTCCAAAATCAAAAGACACCTTAAGATCGACTTGTTTAGACACTGGAAATGTATAGATTCAAACCACAAAATGAAAAACGAACAAACTCAAACAGCCATGAACAGTAATAAAACTAGCTCTTAAGATCACAAAGACACTTTTGTAGTTCAGGATCTAAGAGGCCACAGCTATACTGGTTTGCTTTTCACAATGGGAAACTGTGACTGAAACAAGAAATACTGAAAGAACAATCACAGTTTCATCACACAACTGAGGTGGAATAATGTCAAGGAAAGTTGGTTTACAGCAAGTACAATGACAAGCAATCAGCAGCAAAACAACAGTGAAAACAGGGTTAAGACACAGTGGGAAACCTCAGGAAGACATAGCCTAACTGGTTTAGCGCAGGCTCTGGTCTGTCAAACTGACTCTCAGCGCAGTTCCCGAAGGGAGTACCTGCGTTGAAATGCAGACTGCCTTTGGACAGCCTGCACTGAGACACGAGAGTTGCGTTTACAAGGATTTCCGGGTCATAAAAAGCTCAAAAATTCACTGTTTTTGCTGAAATAAAAAGCTATAGGTCAAGTACAAGCTAAGGGATGATCAAGAGGATGAAAAGCTATCACTAAGAGTACAAGAGTCTTTTGTAGATCAGCTCTTCAAATCATGAATCTGCTCAAAAAATGAGCAAGAGTAGCAGCCCCTCTACTTCGCTTTTGATATAGTCAAAAGCTTTTCGATTCGGTACTCTTTGGTTCAGGAAATGAATAGCAAAGATACTACAAACACCAACAAGATACTAGGCTCCCCAGTAGAGTCGCCAGTTTGTTGTGGGGAAAAGTATCCGACTCGGATGACCCTATCCCTACTCTAAGGGTGACAGTCCTTAGCAACAACTGAAAGTAAAGCTTTGATATTTTCCCTTATGAAAGTACAGAGAAGGAAGAAAAGATTGACCAACCGGTGTCTTTCGCTTTTGTCGATCCTACCCTCTCTCTTTGTCTCTTGTTCCCAGCTCCTTGCTCCCTTTGCCGGCCCAGCTACACAAAGATCCTGCACAAACAAGAGAAGGAAAACTACAAGAAACATGTACTCATAACTGATGCATGGATTAGAGTGAATCAGATATACAAGCAAATACAATACATCAATGCAATACAAGTATATAGGAGAACATTCAAAGCTTTATTGATAGAAGTAAAAGGTTATGAGAAGGTTACAACCATCAATGGCTCCAATCCAGCAGCACCTCCCCAGCAGCAAGAAATCTCCTCTTCACCTCTATAAAAGCAATCACCCAATAGCTCTAACTGTAAACCAACAGCACTTCCTTACTTTGCACAAAATTCCAGCCTCCTTAGACCTCATAGAAGAGCTCTATATATAGGATAGAAGAAGAAAGGATGAGTTAGCTTGAGACTGACATAAAGCTGCCTTGTGTCCTCTCCCTCTTCAGTTAAACTTCAGTTCTTGAGTCCACTTGGAGATCCTTGCTTACACATGGAGATCAAGTACCTCTTACTCATCACAGGGCGAATCCCTTGAACCAAGTGTCAGTTTGGAAGCTTCCTGGGCAATTGACACCTTGCAGAATGACTGTGCCACTTGGCCAATCTCGCCCAGCGCAGGTAGCCTTCATTAGTTTTGACTTTCAGCGCAGGTACAAGGAGGAGCAGTTGTATTCCAGCGTAGATGCTCAGTGGAGCAGCTGACATGATCCAAAAATAGCCTGTTTTTGAGTGTTTTCAGGTGGAGAACTGATGGGAAGTGCTGTGGTTTGCTGACCTTGTTCTTATAGGGGTAAGAACAACATGTTTAGGGACTGAGGATCCCTGTAATTATTGACATTTCATGCTCCATGCTGCGAGGCACAAAAATGTCTATAACAATTATTCATAAAACTTCCTAATGAATATATTAAAGTTAAAAATACATTATCTAATGTAAGAAGAGAGGTTTAATATGTTGAAGGATGGTCATAGGCCATAATTTATGTTTAATTTAGATGCATAGGCCTTAATTTATGTCTAATTTAGAGGCCCATCAATGACTATGTCCTCTACCACTCCTTCGGGTTTAACATGTGACCTATCTTCTAGTTCTAACATTGTAGGTGTTTGTCTCAACCCATGCAGTCCTAAAGTGGTAAATATGTCCATAGTCATTACATTGATTTCTACCCCTAAATCAATCAATGTGTTCGGAATGGGCTTCTCATGAATATAAACAGTGATTATAGGATTCACTGGGTCATTTTATTTAGCCAAAAGAGGCTGACCAGTCATTAGTTCCAACAATGTTCCCATCACATGGATGGTAACAGGACCTTTGGGCTTCCTTCCAGGTTTCATAACACATAGGTCTCTTACTATTTTCACATAGATGGGGACATCCTAAATGTCTTGCAGCAAGGGGATCATTATGTGCATATTCTTTAACTCCCTGAGGAAATCACATTCGAGTTGTGGAATCATCCTAGTTTAAGCTAATCTTTGTGGATATGGGGGGTCCTTTAGTCACTATAGTAGTTGGACTGGTTGTTACAAATGTGTCAACATTATTTGAATTAGCTATTACAGGTGTAGCAGTTTTGTCAAAATCCACAGGATCATACCTAGGTGATTCAGATATTTGAGTTTACTATTTTTCCTGATCGAAGGTGGATCTCATTGCATTCAATAGGGGTAATGTAGTAAGACTGGAAAGAAGTGGGGCCTTCTATATTCTGAGCTACCTTATTATTTGGGTTAGGGTTAGACTGTATAGGTAATTGGGGATGTATGGGAGGAGTGGATGAAAATGATGAGAGAGGTGGAATTTGCAATCATTGTCGCATTGGTAACGAAGGAGGGACTGTGCCTAAAGAGTTTCCCCACCAATTATGAGGCCAAGAGTATGACTGAGATGGAGGGTATTGAAAAGGTGGAGAAGGAGACCATTGATTCCATGGTGAAGTAAATTGAGCTGGAGGGGGAGTGGGATACTGCCATGGAAATTGCTGAGTATTATATACATTATTCCACCGATTGAAAGAAAAATCTTGAAACATACCTGGTGGTCGTGGTTTCCAAGGCTTTCTAGAACCAATAAAGTAAGAAGACTGAGCCTCCTTTCCTGATTCCTTGAGTGATGCCTTCAGTCTTGGGAGTTCTGGACAGTAGCCTCTAGAATCCTCCAGGTCACAAAGATTGCACAAGTTAATTTTGTTGACTCTCCATTCCTTTAGGGAATGTTTTTCTTTACATTTTAGACAGAACACAACCAAGGCCTTATCATCTTCATCTTGTGTATTTTTCACTTGTGATACCGTCAATTGGGAAGATAAAGTACTGAGAAGATCGATCTTGAGATTCTCAAACAGGTTTCCAATCTCAACTCTGGTCACACCTCCATTTGTGATTTTTTGTATTTTAACAAAGGCATCCTGTGCCATGCTTCTCCCTCATAACGATTCTCACAAATACCTTAAGAAAAGTTTTATTATGTCATCGTATGGCTCCTGAGATATATATCCTTTTCCTATTAGGTTCAACATGTCAAGGCAATCATCTCTCATCCCTCGAAAAAATATTATTTTCAAAATATCTGGATCCAGATTGCTATGTTTGGACCTTTGTAGATTATAATGGAACTGTTCCACGTAATCTTCCAAGTTCTCTTCTTCCTTCTGTTTCATTTGGAATATCTCCTCTCTTAAATCTTTGGTTCGGCAATAGTCCTGATATTTTTCCAGAAATGCAGTCTTCATATCTCCCCATGTTTGGATAGTGGAAAGACCTAGTCCCATAAACCATCTTAAATCTCTCTTCAGCCATTCACCCTCGTGCCATATTCCAAGGATTAATATGGGATATCATAGAACAAATAAATCCAAAATAATTAAGGGATTTCAGAGGCCATCAACCTCAACCCATCAAACAATGATTTCACCTCACAGTTAGACATCACAAAACCATGATCAGATTGGTCTCTATCCAAGCCTTCCAGGGATTCTAGAGTGTTTATTCCAACCAAGGCTTCTAGGACTAGTAACTAAACCCACAACTGTCGTCGGGATTCCAGAGCATTTGTCCAATGAAGGATTCCAGAACTAGTAACTCAACCCACCAAGGGCTTCCAGAGCATTTTTCCAACCAAGGCTTATGGGACTAGTAACTCAACCCAAGATGTTACAGGGCTTCCAGAGCATTTGTCCAACCAGGAATTCCAGGAAATAATAACTCAACTCAAGCTAAAGAAACATGTGAATCAACCAAAACAAAATAAGGAAATAAACTCAAAATATCCATGGCTATCTAGGAAATGGCAAGGCTAGGCAACCCACTGTCAATCCAGGTAATCCTTCATGCCAGTGACATATCATGACCAAAAATCCACATGCATATACCATGCATGCCAAAACTAGTGAAGAATACATATGCGCAACTTGGTACCTGCAAGAAAATCTCATTGTAGTTGATGATCCTGATGTCCTCTTGCACTTTCCTGCTCTTCCTTTGCCTTCTTGCTCCAAAAATCCAAGTATGCCACTCCCTCCAAGAGTGTTCTAATCCAAGAGTATGAGAGAGACCCAAAACTGAACTAACAAAAGGTTACCAACTGATCCTTAGAAGCCTTTTTATGAATGAGTCCTCTATTTTCTTCATTTTCCATTATTTTCCTTCATTTTCCTCCTCACATGAAATATGTGACCTTTCACCTCCATTTTCTCCTAATTTCCACTATTTTCATAAATAAATGTGCCAAAAATTCCATTTTCCTTTCCAAAGCCTTAGCCATTGTCTTTGCCAATTTCCTTAGCCATTAATAACCAAATGAACACCCACACTAGGATTTTTTGCCCAAAATTTAGCTTGGAATAAGTGTCCCATCAATCGTGGTTATTATTTTTTCCTTTATTAACTTTTATTACATGGAATTTTCACCAGGACTGTTACACCTTGACTATAGCTACTAGTAACTTAAAGCATCCTCAAAACCCCTTTCTCAAATACGAAATTGAAGTCAGATACAAACCTTCAATACCAAACAATGTTTAGTATTGGTATGTGTTTGTAGATGAGCAACAAATAAAATACTTCATGGAGTTTATTGGAGAGTTTTCAAACTCAGTGATTGACCGGGAGTATGAGGGAGTAATAGATGAGCAGGAAGTCAGTTGTAGAGAAACTATTCCTAGACACAAGATTTTACAACTGAAGGGTAACGCCATCCCTAGGGATTTGGTCCCATTGGAAATCATGTTTAACCCAAATGATGTGGCTTCCAAGCCAATTGAGCAAGAGCTGGAAGAATAGGAGGAAGACTACAACATTGGTACATAACAAGATTTGAGGGTCATAAAGTTGGAAAAAGGAGTTCCTAAACAATAGAAGAAAAGGTATCAAGTTCTTTTTAAGTAGTATATGGATGTGTTTTCTTGGTCATATGATGGCCTGAAAACCTTTGGCGTACTATCATTCAACACAAAATTCCTTTGAAGAGTGGGGTGAAGCCATATAAACAAAATCTCAGGAAAATTAACCCTTTGTTACATCCATAAATTAAGAAAGACGTGAGGAAGTTGCTACAAGACAAAATTATTGTTCCTCTTAGGTATTCAGATTGGGTAGAAAATTTAGTCCCTCTCAGTAAGAAGAATGGAGAAATAAGGTTATGTGTTGAATTCAGATATCTAAACAAGGTCTCACTAAAAGATAATTATCCTTTGCCTAATATGGACTACATTTTGCATAAGGTGGTAGGGTCTGCTCAAATGTCCATGATGGATGGCTTCTCTGGATATAACCAAGTCGTTGTGCACCCAGAAGATCAGAAGAAAACCACTTCCACTACATCTTGGGAAAGTTTATGTATGCTAGAATGCCCTTCAGCCTCATAAATGCAGGAGCCACTTTTCAGAGAGCTATGGATATAAAAAAAAATGGAGAACAGAAAAAAATTGTAGTTATTTACGTGGATGACATAATTATTTTCTCAAAAAAAAATGAAGAGCACATGATACACTTGCAATGCACTTTTGAAAAATGCAGAAGGTATGGCCTGTCTTTAAACCCCAAGAAATATCAGTTTGCTCTGAGTGAAGGAAAACTATTGGGCCACATTGTGGCAAAGGAGGGAGTAAATATTGATCCCAGAAGGGTAGAGGCCGTCAATAACATTCCATTACCAAGAAATAAGAAACAAATCCAAGTCTTCTTGGACAGAATCAACTTTTTAAGAAGGTTTATACCCAATTATGCTGAAATACTTAAAGAAATCACAGCGATGCTAAGGAAGTATAGGGAGGTAAAGTGGACAGTAGAAGCTTAGGGATCATTCTCTATAATAAAAATGGATTTTGTAGAAGCCCCAGTACTAGTCATATCATATTACAAACACTTTTTTTCATATTTTCGTTTTCCTCTCCCCACACGGTGGTTGTTGTCTTGTTGCAAAAAAATAATGAAGGACATGAGAAACCAATAACATTCTTCAGCAAAGTGTTACGAGATGTTGATTTAAAATATAATATTTTAGAGAAGAAGGCCTATGCCTTAGTCAAAGCCCTAAAAGCTTTCAGAATCTATGTCCTACAATCAAGCATAACAAGCTATGTTCCTACAACTGCAGTAAAAGATATCCTTGTGCAGGGGGATAGTGAAGGAAAAAGAGGAAAGTGGATTGCTAAAATATGGGAATATGACATGGATATCAAACCCACCAAGTTGATCAAAAGGCAGGGGTTGGCAAAAAAAAATTTCTGATGCAAATTTCCATGCTCTAGGCATAAATTTACTAACGGGAATGGATGAAGTGGAAAAGAGAAGGAACAACAAAGAATCAAGACCTCAACTCAGAAAATCCAAATGAAATACATTTTGTCCCATTGGTATAAACATATTGTTCATTATTTACTCTTTCTGAGGATTTTAGTCAACTTTGATAAAGCCAAATACATGGCTTTGAGGTTGCATGCCCATAAATTTGTAATCCCAAATGGGCAATTGTACTGGAAAGACTTAGTGGGGATATTGCTCTTATGTCTGCTTGAAGAAGAGATTGATAAAGAGATTGATGAGTTCCATAATTATGTCAATGGAGGACATTATATTTGGAGAGCTACAACTCATAAAATTCTCAAGGCGGGTTTTTATTGCCATTATTGGCCTATGTTGTTTGGTGAGGTGCATGCTTATGTTTGGGCCTATGAGAAATTTCAAATGTTTGCATAAAAACATAGGTTGGCCCCCCTTCCTTTAATCCATGTTTTTGTAGAAGAACCCTTCAAGCAGTGGGGGTTAGACTTTATTGGAGAAATGCATCCACCTTCCATTGAAAACACAAGTGGATACTCACAACCACCGATTACTTCACCAAGTGGGTGGAAGCTACCCCAACTAGAAATGCAACTCATGCAGTAGTCATCAAGTTTCTAGAGGAAAACGTCCTTATCATGTTCGATTGCTCAAAGAAAATTGTCACTGATAATGCTAAGGTGTTCAAGTCAGTCAAATTTATTGATTTTTTCCAAAGGTACAACATTATATTAGGTCATTCCACTACCTATTACCCACAGGTAAATGGATTGGCTAAATCCTCTAATAAAACCTTAATAAGGATTCCGAAGAAGGAAATAGCAGAAAATCTGAAGAACTAGGATTCACAACTGAAGTTTTCCCTATGAGATAACAAGCTTACCACCAAAAGGTCCACAAGGAAATCTCCTTTTGAATTACTGTATGGGAAAGATACAATTTTCCCTATACATTTAGCAATACCGGTCGCTAAACTTCTACAGGATTTCGAGGAGGAGCCAAATTCTCTAACTAGGAGGACCAATCAGCTGGTAAAACTTTAAGAAAGCATGGAACAGGTAAATCAGAATTTGATCAATTATCACAAAAGAATGAAATCTCTCTTTGACATAAAATCAAGGGACATATCCCTGCAGCCAGGATATGTGGTACTTAGATGGGATGTTAGAGTGGAAGATAAAGGAAAACATGGCAACTCTGACCCTCTGTGATTTGGACCTTTCAATATTGCTGAAGCAAAAGGGAACAATACTTTCTTGCTAGAAAATTCAGATGGTGAAGTGCTTGAGTTTCCAGTGAATGGGAGTTTCCCAACCTTTATTTCCAGCATTGAAGAGGTCCACTCTCATCCACTATAAATATTGGTGAGCCATTGTAAATACCAGCACTGTTTTTTGGTTTTTATTACTTCTTTTTGTCTTATGAAGGTTTAAATAAAATGACTCCATGCCCAATGTATAGAAGGCACTAATCTACAAGTTCTCAATGCATTGTTTGCAATACATTATCCCCAATTGGAGTCGATGTTTTATATTTAATACTTTCTTTCATTTATGTTGAATGGTCATGTTTTCTATCCATCATACAACAATGAAGAGGTGTAGTCTAGGTCGTTCAAAGGGAAATCAAAAGGGAGAGGCAGCACATCGAATGATTATTTCAGAAAAGGCTCATCATATCAGGGGTTGGTATCAAATCGGAGATCCGAAATTTTGGGAGCCGAAATTTAGAGGAGGGACGAAATGAAAATGAAATGACGAAATATCAAAGGCTGAAATGAAAAGGAAATCACCGAAATTTGGGAGGCAATCACATACAAACCTGATCTCAAAAGAATGTAAGGAAGGTATATCGGGGATCGATATAGGAAGGCTATACATTAGAGTAAATGGCACATCGAAACCCAAATCTAGGAGGGTTGGTCATTTCGGGACGTCACAGATCGTGACCTTGTAACCTTTTAAAATATATAACTATTTATAAGTCTCGATATCGTTGAGAAAGGGAAATATCGAAGGAATCGTTGAAAATCCGAGGACCCCAAAGACCCTCTCTCTCTCCTCAAGATAGGCAACGTGGAAATTGACTTTTGCATTTGTGAGGGTCCAATGGAGAAAATATGGAAGACATGTGTCACCACCAAGGAGGCTCCATGGGGAGATGATGACATCAACATGACATCATTTTGGAGATCAACTTTTCAGAGGAAAGAGATTTTGTAACTCCTTGACTAAAATGTTTTATAAAAAGTTTTGATCTGATGGAGGGGCTCCAATGTTGTTAGCACTTGGTCATGAGGACTCAAGGGACCAGGGGCATAGAAAAGACAAAGCACCCAGGCGCTATGTTGAATATTGGAGGTCCAAAATTTTGGACCCCTATTGTAATTATGTTTTTGAAAAGACTCTGACAGGGGTTCTCCGATGTTATGTGACACTGGGTCATGAGCATTCAAAGAACCAAGGGAAAAAGAAAAAATATAAAGGGAGTTAGGCCCTCAACAGGAGCCCAAAGGCTTAAGCACCAAAGCACCCAAACCATTGGTCACAACACCCAGTACTATGGGGAAATTGAGATAAGAGGGATAAGAGAGGAAATTATCATGGTCGTGCCTCTTTGTTTAAATATCAAGCAGGTTTAGGGGTAGATCATCATCCATCTCCACCTAACCAATCCCTGAAAGAATTTTGGAGGGCGGGGGTAACTTGCACGGGCGATAGATAGGCACTACTCCCCAAAGTTGAAAAGTCAAAGGGGTGGGGCCGCTAATCCAATGACCCATATTTATTCTAGGGGGTAGCCGTTGGATCTGGCCTCCTGCTCCTTTACTCAGTGAAGGGTGGTCGGGACCACCCACCACGTTATAGGTCCATCGATGCCAATTTCAAGTGAGCGATGAATTCAAAAGGTAAACGGTAGCTTCTCTGCCCCCACTTGTGTCCACCTGTCATATGTCACCGCAAAATCCCCTTTCACCACATGTCCCCCCCATGACGTCATCCCACATTAGACAACTATTCTCCCCTCTCTTCCTATGAAAAGCCCTTCCCTCTCTAAACTTTCAAATTTGTTTCATTTTCTAGGTATAGTCTCCTCCCACCATTCGTCTACTCTGTAATTTCGTTTGAGTACTCATCTGGTCTGGAACTCCCATACAATGTCATTTTTAATTGTCACTAGGATATCTAGGTAATCAGTCGATCCCCTCCACTTCCAAATTATTTGAATACTTGTTAAAACATGAAGAATGCGGCCCCCAAGATCGTGAAATCCTGGGAAGACCCTCATCTAATGTCGAAACTCTCATGGACATTGAGGCTCAAATTTCAGAACCCCTTTTTTCTTTCCACCTGTTAGACCTTTGGTTGGACTTGTATGGCCACCAAGTCTAAGGAGAAGACCCATTCTATGTAGTTGACTCAGGTTTGTATTATCAGATCACCCCTTCTATACATCACTTCATCGAGTTCATGTCTTGGTTAACTGCAACTTATATAGAGGATAAGAACTATTGTGCTTCCCCCACAGGACCCAAAATCCTAGAGGCAACCCCAGAGCTAATCCAAAAGGCTCTAGTTTACCCAAGCTCCCCTAAACCCCATTAGTTCATAGAAACCACCCTAGTTTATAACTACACTACCCTTCCAACAGCTGAACATCAGTATTTTCTACAAATGGTCTTAGCCCCTGGCTTATAGTACTTGCCCATTGCTGATAGTTTCCCAATAACAATATTTTATGAGCCTATACAACCTATCTTGTATGTGTTTGCTCACCATTTTGGAGATGACAATGCCAATATGGTCAACAAATCATACCTAGGGTTTCTCACGGAGATGATGCAACCATGTCATCTATTTGACATACCTACCTACTTGGTCGAGTCCATAAAATTCCAGTTGTACCATTTTTCCACCACCTCATACTTCAGGTACTATTCTTTGTTATTCTACTTGTTTATGTACACCCATGTGGAGGGGTTTGAATGCCTAGTCCTTAGTTTGGTGGCCCCATAAAAATAAAGGAAGTATGTTTTTAACTAGGACAATGTTGTGAGGAGGAAAACCATAGAACAATGCCTATTCACAGTTCATTTACTTCTACATGGCCATTTCCTATAAAATTATTCATAATGTGTCCCCTCCAAGAATTCTCCCTTGGTAGAAAGCAATCCTTCAACTGAGCAAGGACACAAAGGTGGGAGACAGGTACCTATTTGAGGATTACACATAGATTCGGGTCTATGGGTGTGATCTTCCTCCATACCGCTTTCCTATATTCATACCTATGAGGATATTCACCCTCGATTTCATTAGACAAAGTCTATATGCGGACCAGGTCCACTTTGTACCTGCCAAGAAGGGATATATGTTCAAGTGAGGAAAACCTCTAGGTCCTTTTATTGTTAACTCCAGATAGGCCTTCTTGGCAACTAAGGAATTTCTAAACAAATGAATTTGACTTGGGAGATGTTTGGAATTATGATCCTTGTGGGGTCATTGCAAAGAAAAGAGAAAGCATAAAAGCTTTAACTTATTAACATGAGTATAGGCCTGAGCTTGAATGGAAAGCTAAACTTGATTCATGGCCTATTAACACATATATTGAGTTAGAAACTCCAGCAACAAAGGATAAGCTGCAGAAAAGGATTTTTGATAAGACAAGGGATGTAGAAATGGAAGATGTAAAAACCAGAAAAAAGCTTAGGACCCAATAGATAGAAGAAGAAGAAATAGAGACTAGGTTAGTAGAGAGAAAACTAGACCAACTAGGGTTCCAGGTGACTTTGGAAGACCCGCTACAAGTTGATGCCTCATCGTCCTCAAAAGTAGTCATTCTAAGTTCAATAGGAAGTACAACCACAACTGAACCTAGATGGCATGATGGAAAGTCCATTGAATGAAGGAATGAGAAAATAAGGGAGGATATGCAATACAAAATGGCCTCCCATTAATTTCCATACTAGACTAGACTTCTGGCTACTATGTATTTGGAGAGAAATCAAATGAAGTTCTAATTGCATCATCCACTAGCACAGTCACTACCATCAAGCTCTGGATGTCTCCTTAGACTTGGAAAGTGTCCCACTGCCTGATAAGATCAACTTCCACAGGAAAGTGGGAGAGATGCTTTACAGTGAGCTTAAAAAAAATGCAATGACCATAAGTAAAGTGGAGAAGTTGTTGGAGAAGGCCACAACAAGATTAAAACAATAAAGAGCTAACTCCACAACTCTTCACATGAAGAATTAAAACCTCAAGGAGTGTATTGTCAAACTAGGGGTGAATCCATAGGATAAGGCAGCATTTGAGGCCCTTCGTCAATGCTCACAAGCATAAGTTAAGGAGTTGATACACAAACTGAAGATTCTAGCCAAAAAGCATGTGTAGTCCAAGGAACTCGCACAAGTGGAGGAGGAGAAAGAGATCATGGAAAAGAAACTAATAGATAGAAACAATGAGATGGTGGCTCTTAAGCGACAGGTGGCAGAACTTCAGCTGAGAATAAACACTCACATATCTCATTAAAATTTTAACTATTAACTATTAATTGCTCCAAGAATTCACGCTCTCTCTTCTCAAAATGCATATTACATTTCCTTGATGATGGAATCACTTAGTTAGTCAAAAATGTTGGTTATAAAAGGATAACATGTTTTTTCCACAAATATTTTTAAAATTCAACCAACCTATATGGATTCACTCTTTAACACTCACATATGCGTTGTGCTAGTGCCTAAGAATCCTCAAAATCCCACAGAACATCTCACAAAGACCCTCACTGGGCTCCATCTCTCAGAAGGAGAGCTTAATAAGGTGCAGGAGGACTTAGACACAGCCCAGTGAGCCCTCCCACAAAAATAAAAGAAGCTTTAGATAGTGAGGACCAATGCAGATTCGATCAACAAGAACCTACAGGGTGAGCCCTCACAAAAACAAAAGAAGCTTTAGATAGCCAGGACTAATGCATATTTGATCAACTAGAACCTATAGGAAGCTAACTAGGAGATTATTGAGCTCAAAGGCCTTCTAAAAGGAAATATGTCTCTCTTTCAAGATAAGAAACTAGTCTAGGATGAAATTATAGCAGAGATGAAAAACAACTAGGAGTACATAACTCCAACGGATAAACAGAAGATTGTGATCAAGGAATATGAGTTGTTCATCCTAGCTGCCAAGGAAGATAGCGAGAAGAACTCCTATATTACCAAGAAGTTCATTCAGTTTGTAAATGAAATTCCACTTAATGAGTTAAGGCCTGTAATGTGGTGGATAGAGTTTCTTCTATCATGGAGATCTCCAAAGTAGTCAAGAAGGAAGAGGTCAGAGAAAAAGTTGAAGAATGCTTGAACATACTGCTGAAGAATGTGGTTGGCTACAGCTCTAAGTTTGATGAGAGAGTCAGAGTAGGTTTTCGTAGTGGTTGGGATCTTGTGGGGATGCTAGTCCCATGGGCGCAATACAGTCAGATACTAGTGGAGGCAAAGAGAAAGGTGGATTCCTCCCATGACAATACTGCCACCATTAAAGGTAAAACAATGGTTAATTATCTTAGAAAGGCATTTCAGCTGTTAGGATCAGCGAAGACCTTGTTTCACCCTAGGTTGAACTATACAGGGCTCACAAATCTAAATATTTCATATCAATGATTCTTTCATGCTTCTCTTCCAGCTCACTATGGAAAAGGTGTGAACAATTTTTCGATCCTCCTGTGCTCCAGATCATCAACTCAGCAATGCTGCCACCTGAATCTATCCATCATAGTTAAAATATATCATTGATTGTGTTGAATCATGACACTTTTATATTTTATGTTTCATGTAAATATTTTGCTTTCAAAAAATCAATACTAGTTAGTTAGGATCCGGATAATATAGTTGTGCCACTAGAGCACGCTGATATTTTGTTATAATGAATCACCGCCAAATCAAGAAAGAATATTTTGTAAGGGGTTCTCCCTCTGAGGACCTATAAAAAAAAATATGATACAGAACCAAGGGTTCAAAATTTTGGTTTTCCAAGAGATAAGATCTACAAGTTGTAAATGAAATGTATGCTCTATGGAAGATTAATGAAAGTTTTTGGCAATTCTGGCTCATATGAATGTGTAGTATGTATTGCTTCTTGTGTTTGTTCCATATGGTTTCACTCTTCTGCTCATATTTGATGTAACAAGCAGCTAGGGGACAATTTTTCATGGATTTATGAATCCATCTATGTCTAATGTTGATTAGATATGCCTATAACTGATATGAATGTTGATTAGATATGCCTATAACTGATATGAATAGTTATCCTTAAAATTCAGTCCATGTATCTTAGCACTTCATTTAAATGTCTTTCTCATCCACTTCATGTTGGACTTCGATGCACTCGATTCTTAGTTTAAGCCCTGCGCATTGGTTTTCATTCCTCCTGAATTCTTCTATCCGATATACTACAAAAGAATGATAAAATTGCATGTTCATGTGACGTTGGCCACTAGAGTCAAATATTAATGCTTCTGTGGGTAATATTTTGCATCTAAATTTCTATCTCTCCTCTTAAGGAAGGTTATGAATCAATTTCATCTTGAATATGTTAAATACTAAGTGTAATAGAAAATATTAGTAGATCCTTAAAGTACTGATCAAGATGTCCTAGGCATTGGTCTCTCTTCAACCTAGGGGTTGTCTCTAGGAGCTACAACACATTCAATCTCAGGCCTACATTCATGATCATAAGTTTAAGCCTTTATGCTTTCTCTTTTCTTTGAAATTACATCATGAGGATCATAATGCCAAACATATCCCATGTCAAAATTCATGTGTTTCAGTAATTCCCCAGCTGCCTAAATGGCCTTTCTGGAGTTAACAATGAAGGGGACTATAGGCTTGCCCAACTTGAACATGTATCCCTTTTTAGCTAGGACAAAATGGACATGGTCCACATTGAGGTTTTGTCTAATGAATTCTAGGGTGAATATCCTCATTGGCATGAACATAAGAAAGTGGTAAGGAGGAAGCTCACACCCATAAACCTTAATCTATATGTAATCCTCAAACAAATACCAGTCTCTCACCCTGGTGTCCTTGCTAAGTTGAAGGATTTATTTTTGTTGAGGGAGGATTCTTGGAGGGGAAACATTGTGAATAATTTTTTAAGCAATGGCCATATAGGAAACTATGAATTGTGAATAGTCATCATTATCTAGTCTCCTCCTAACAGCAACATCCAAGTCAAAAATAGACTTCCTCTTCTTGTTTGGAGCCATCACACTGAGGCCCAGACACTCAAACTCATCTACATGGGTGTACAAAAAAAATTAAAAAACATATAATAATATCTGAAGTAGAAGGTGGTAGGAAAATGGCGCAATTGGATTTTTATGGAGTTGACCAAGTAAGAAGGTATGTCAAACAGGTGGTCTGGCTGCATCATATCCCTCTACAATCCTAGGGAGGCTTTATTGGCCATATTGGCATTATCATCCCCAAAAATATGAGAAATTATAGCCTGAATAGGCTGCACAGATTTTGCAAAAATAGTTATTAGGAAACTATAAACAATGGGAAAAGACTTCCAGCCAGGGGCCATGACCATTTATAGAAAGGACTGTTGCTCAACAATTAGAAGGGTAGTATAACTCTAGACCATAGTAATTTTTGTGAATTTTTGGGGTTCAGGGGAGCTTGGGTAAATCAAATATTTTTGGATCAATTATGGGGTCACCTATAGGATTTTGGCTCTGGTGGAAGAGATAAAACAATTCTTTTCTTCAATGTATGCAGTAGTTAACCAAGAAATAAACTCAAGGAAATAAAATACAGAGGGCACAATTTGATAATATAAACGTGAGTCAACTACTCGTAGTGGGTCTTATCCTTTAATATGGTAGCCATACAGGTCTAACCAGAGGTCCGACATATGGTAAGCACAAGGAGGGTCCATAATATGTGCTTTTGTGTCCATTAGCAATTCGACATTGGAGGAGGGTTTGAATTCTCGAGCTTTGGGGGTCTTCGGGGTTACTTTCTTCATTTTTAAAAAATACCGAAACAAGTTGTAGGTGTGGGAGACTGACAGGTTACCTGATTGATTGGGCGATAACTGAAAATAGTGTTGGAGGGGAGTTCTGGATCATCTTGATGAGTGAACGACATTGCAAAATAGTTGAATGACATGAGGATTTTCACATGAAAATGAAACACATTTAAAAAATTATGAAGTGGGAAGGGTTTTTATAGGCGGAGGGGGGGTGGTGGGTGGGGGGGGGGGGTAAGGAAAATGGTCGTCTGACATCATGGAGGAACGTGTAGTGGAAGGCTATTGGGTGGTGGCAGGTGACATGGACGAGAGTGGGGGGAGATATTATTATTTTTCCTTTACCTTCATTGATTTCTTGAAAAAAAGTGTTGACGAGATCGTGACGTGGCGAATGGTCTCCACCTTCCTCCGGTGGGTGAAAGAGTGGGGGGCGGGATCCTACCGTGACCCCCTAGAATTAATCTGGGTCCTTGGATCGGCGAATCCACCTGTTTAACTATTCAACTCCAGGGGGTAGCTTCGATCTATTTACCACGCAGGTTACCACTACCCCCCTCCCCCCCCGGAAGTTTTTCTAGGTGCTGGATGTGCAGAGATGGACGACGATTTTCCGTAAAACCTTATCGACCTTTAACTAAAAAGTTGTTCCCTCATTAATTTACTCCCTTACCTTGCCACGCTTTCTCGACGAAGTATTCCATAGATCTAGGCTTTGGTGTTTGAGGCTTCTATTGTACCATCAGCCCCCAAAATTTTCCACCTGATTAATTTTTCTATTTTGAAGCTAGAGATGCTCAAATCAAACTTCTTGAAACCCTTACAAAAAATGAGATAGACAAAAACATATCCCATGGAGCCCATGGATCCCTTTGATCCTCCTACATGTGATCCTCCTACTAGGAAGAGGCCACTTTGGCATCGTGACACATTACAGGATGCCAAGAGAATCATTCCTGCCAAAAGGACTTTTAGAGAAATTAAGGAGCCCTACAGGTAGTAGGGATATGTTGTAACAATGAGTAATATGATTCAAGTTGAGCCTCCCACCTTTGAATAAGCCATGAAATAAAAATTATGGAATGATGCTATGGGTGAAGAGTATGAGACCTTTATGAAGAATGATGTATGGGATGTTGTGTCGAGACGAAAGGGGAAATCTGTCATGACATCAAAATGGCTATTAAAGGTCAAACATGGAGTCGATGGAAGTATTAAGAAATATAAGGCAAGGTCTGTGGCAAGAGGATTCTCACAGAAAGAGGGAGAATATTATGATGATATATTCGTTTCTACGGCCAGATACACCACCATTTGTTCAATAAGTGCCCTTGTCGCAAGTCAAGGATGGACCTTTCATTGGATGGACATGAAGACAACATTCCTCTATGGCATGCTACAAGAGTAAGTGTATGTTGAGCATCCATAGGGATTTGAAGTAGAGGATTGGAAGACATATGTTTTCAAGTTGAAGAAGTCATTGTATGGTTTGAAGAATTCCCCCAAAGCATGGTGCACCCACATAGATAGTTACCTAATGAAGTTTTGATTCACAAGAAGCAAAGCATACCCAAACCTATAATTCAAAGTGGTCCAAGTAATTCCATTAATTTTATTTCTATATGTTAACGATATATTTTTGATAGGTAGTCATCCCCTAATGATCAAGTGTAATAGGGAGCTAGCCTATGAATTTGAGATGAGGGACCTTGGACTCATGCACTACTTCCTAGGCCTTGAGGTGTGGAAAAGGTTTGGTGATATTTTCCTTTCACAAGGAAAATATTTCATGAATATGTTGGAGAGATTTGAAATGATAGAATGCAAGTCCCTTCCTGTAGAGTCTCATGACTGTTTTGTTTTTTACACCATTTCCATCCATTTTTCCTCTTTTCATCATTACTATCAGCTCAATTAAATAGTAAAACTATAGATTTTGACATGGTGAGGTACTCATATGTCTTATTTTTCATATTTATTAATGTTCCTATTAAGTTAAAGATTGTAATAGCTACGTAATTAACATGATTTTGCAGTTATTTCATGATTCCACAACTATCTCCATGGTTTTCCGGATTCCAGTACGCCATCCAAGCATAGAAACACATGGGAAGATGGGGATTGATCTCCTCATGGATCTCTTCCTATTCACCCGAGCCAAATCATCAAGGAAATCACCCAGTAGCACAGTCCAAGAAACAGGTCAACAAGAGGATGAACAGAGCAATGACAGTTCAAATAGATCTCGACTCTTCGATTTTCTTTCCAAATAGAAAATTGTCAAGAAATGTTAAATTCTTCGTTATAAGATTAGAATTTAGATTAGGATTGTTTAAAGTTTTTAAGGCATGAAAGTCTCAATCTTTTGAGAACGAATGCTATGTATATAACTTTGTAAACAAAAAGTGACACATGCATATATGTAATCTTTAATTGACAGTTTTTAAGTTTCATAACTTTGTTCCTTTTTAATTAAAGAAGCATTCTCATCGATATCACGTGAATTATTTGTTGAGTTAAAGTCTTAAAACCTGTTTTTTATGGAGGGCCCCTATAGACAGTCGAGGTTCATTCTTTTATTTTCAGTTCAATTCATTTCATTTTTTTTATTCCAGAATTTCATTATCGTAGTTTCAATTTTTTTTAATTACTTGTTTACAGTCTTTCATTTGTTGTGTGTTGATTTCAAATCATTTGTATGCTTCCTAAAATAGGACTATGTACATAATCCTCTTCTTTTCATGCATTCTTTCTACTTTTTTTTTTATTATTTCAAGTAAGATTGTAAATTATAGTGCATTTATCTTAACATAGATTGCTTTATAAATTTAATTCTTGAATAGAAGTGATTCTTTTTAGAGAAAAACTAATTGTCTAGAACATAAGTAATTTAGGTAGTTTTGTTTTTATCACTTGCATAGTAACTGTTTTGAAACTAACAATAGTCGGTTAAACAGGATCATGATAGCTTGTCTTACTTTCCTTTTCAAGAGTTGATTCACCAACTTCATCAACATAAGCCATAATTGAAGAAGACCTCATATCCCCAACAACAAGAATAATTTTCCTATCTTCAACTGGAGAACAACTTCTAGCTCAAGAGTTGGAAGTTCCTACTGAAGAATAGGAAGAAGAAACCTACTTCAAACCATTGATAGAAGAACTAGAGGAATTAGAGGAAGTTGAAAACCCAATATTAGAACCAGAATTAGAACCTTATATTAGTTCTGAAGAATCTACAATGGTTGGAGAAGGGGAAGGAGAGATACATAATTTAAATGGTGAACAACCTAGGATTGGAGGGGGAAGAGGAGCTGGAATACAAGGTGGAAGAGGAGGTGGAAGAGATGGAGGAAGAGGAAGAGGAGAGAATATAAATCTAGAACCTTTTGGATTTCCAATCCTCGACAAAGATACAATTGTAACAATGAAAAATATCTCACCCTCTATCCTTCCAAACTTTCATGGATTAAGGAGTGAAGATCATAAGACATTTCTCTTTGAATTTGAAGTCTTGTGTAGATCATATGATTATCTACATGATTCTCAAAAGTTGAAATTATTCCTTGCAACCCTTAAAGATGCAGCATCAAAATGGTTTATGGGTTTAGGAATAAGCTCCATAAGAACATGGGAACAAATGAAAGCTACATTCTTAGAGAAATATAAGGATTACTATATGCCCCATAACATTAAAGATGAAGTATTTAAAATGACACAAAAAAAGATGAAAATCTGAAAGATTTTGTTGAAAGATTTGCTTACAATGTAAAAGGGGAAAAAATGAACAATCTAGATGAAGAAACTATTGTTGTTCTATATTTTGGAGGTTAAGGGAGAAGCACATAGGAAAACATCAAAACCACTTTGGAAGCTGGGATCTAGCCCTGCCAGCTTCAGAGAGGGATCTCTCTATATGATTTAGCTTTATTTTTATGTAAATTTTTAGGCTAGCTATGATTGTGCTTGTTTGTTTTGATTGATTGGTTTGGTTTATTTGAGTGTTATAATTCCATTGGGCTATGGAGTCTATAAACTAAACTTGAGTGTGTTCATCTATTTTTAAAGGAGTTCTCACAGGGCAAGCTAGGTGTAGTAAATGGATCTTTTCAGAGTTTAAATGGATGGTGGAACAACATAAATGTAAGATTCAGTAGAGAACAAAGAGAAATTAAGAATTCTTTATCCTGAATTCAAAGGAAAACATTAAAATTAACAACAGCCAAAATAGGGCACTCTTGATAATGAATCCTATTTATCACAATTTCTGTTGATTAATTCAGATTTAGAAAAACAAAGGAAAGATATAACATCATTTAAATAGGTAAAGACAAGAAACACACACCATTCAAGACACCACATGGATCCTATAAAAGGTCCTTGTATTATTGATGCTCTAGTACTTCAAAATTACAGTGTGCAACAGAAATTATATTCGGAAATCAACACTAATACTTCAAACAGTGAAGTATTTATAATAAAAGTTACAATAATGCTCTACAAGATCATTGTCAAACTGTCAGTGTATTATTAGCCTAGTTACAAACTGATTTCATCTAATATAGTAGAAAAAATAGGCTACGTTGGCTATTGAGGGAAACAGTGGCCCTATTTTGGTGGTTTCTGTTGCTGAGTCATTCAAAATAGAATGCGATGCTAAAATGAAACTTGCACTAGCTGTTGTGCTGGCAAAACCTTTCATTGCTGCTGAGTTATTGCTCAGTCTAGTAAATCAAGTAACTCTTCCCATCTCTTTTCATCTGGCACTATTAACTTTGTCACCCCATGGTAGATTTCATCTACCTCTATATACTTAGCAAAAGTTGGTTTCACGGTAAAAATATGTTTTACCTCATTCTGCATGTGGAAATCATTTGACATAGTCTCTAGAAATTCTTTTGTTTTCATACTTCCTCTTATCCCGTTGAACTTGTTGCTCTTTTTGGCTACCTCTTTCATTTTCTGGATGTAGTCCTCCTGAGTGATCAGCTTTTCATTGATAACATAAATACTAGCAGCCCCTTCTACATTAAGGTTTCAATCCTATTGGTAAATATCTTCACTTATAGCTCTAAGGTATCACACTTTTCCTCCAACTAGTCAATAAGATTTATTTTGGTCAAGACTTTCTTTACTTCCAGAATGGTAGTAATTTTGTCACTGATTCCCACTTCCTCCAGATGATATATATATTTTGAATTTAAGAACCTCATAATATTGGCAGCTTCAGTTGGCATTTCTCCACAAATATTTTTTAAAATCAACCAACCTGTATGGATTCACTCTTTAACACTCACATATGTGTTGTACTAGTGCCTAAGAACACTCAGAATCCCACAGAAAATCTCACAAAGACCCTCACTAAGCTCCATCTCTCAAAAGGAGATCTCAAGAAGGTGCAAAAGGACTTAGACATAGCCCAGTGAGCCCTCTCATAAAAATAAAAGAAGCTCCAGATAGCCAGGACTAATGCAAATTTGATCAACAAGAACCTACAGGAAGCTAACTAGGAGATTATTGAGCTGAAAGGCCTTCTGAAAGGAAATATGTCTCTCTTTCATGATAAGAAACTAGTCTAGGATGAAATTATAGCAGAGATGAAAAACAACTGGGAGTACATAACTCTGATGGATGAATAGAAGATTGTGATCAAGGAATACGAGTTATTCATCCTAGCTGCCAAGGAAGACAGTGAGAAGAACTCCTAGATCACCAAGAATTTCATTCAATTTGTAAATGAAATTACACTCAGTGATTTGAGGCCCATAGATGTGGTGGATAGAGTTTCTTCTATAATGGATATCTCCAAATTAGTCAAGAAGGAAGAGGCCAGAGAAAACGTTGAAGAATGCTTGAACATAGTGCTGAAGAATGTGGTTGGCTTCAACTCTAAGTTTGATGAGAGAGTCAGCGTAGGTTTTCATAGCGGCCAAGATCTTGTGGGGATGCTAGTCCCATGGGCACAATATAGTCAGATACTAGTGGAGTCCAAGAGAAAGGTGGATTCCTCCCATGAGAATAATACCACCCTTAAAGGTAAAACAATGGTTAATTATCATAGAAATGAATTTTAGCTATTAGGATCGCGGAATACCTTGTTTCACCCTATGTTGAACTATATAGGGCTCACAAATCTAAATATTTCATAACAATGATTCTTTCACGCTCCTCTTCCAGCTCTATCACTGTGGCAAAGGTGTGAACAGATTTTCAATCCTCCTGTGCTCCAGATCATCGACCTAAAAATGCTACCACCTAAATCTATCCATCATAGTTAAAATATATCGTTGATTTTGTTGAATCATGACACTTTTATATTTTATGTTTCATGTAAATATTTTTCTTTCAAAGAATCAATAATAGTTAGTTAGGATCCCGCTAATACAGTTGTGCCACTAGAGCACGCTGATATTTTTTCATAATGATTCACTACCAAATCAAGAAAGAATATTTTGTAAGGGGTTCTCCCTCTGAGGACCTATAAAAACAATTTATGATATAGAACCAAGGGTTCAGATTTTTGGTTTTCGAAGAGATAAGCCCTACAAGTTGTAAATGAAATGTATGCTCTATGGAATATTAATAAAAGTTTTTGGCGATTTTGGCTCATATGAATGTGTAGTATATATTTCTTCTTGTGTTTTTTCCATATGTTTTCACTCTTCTTCTCATATTTGATGTAATAAGCAGCTAGGGGACATTTTTTCATGGATTTATGGATCCATCTATGTCTAATGTTGATTAGATATGCCTATAACTGATATGAATAGTTATCCTTAAAATGAACTCCATGTATCTTAGCACTTCATTTAAATGTATTTCTCATCCACTTCATGTTGGACTTCGATGCACTGGATTCTTAGTTTAAGCCCTGTGCATTGGTTTTCTTTCCTCCTCAATTCTTCTATCTGATATACTACAAATGAATGAAAAAATTGCATGTTCATATGACGTTGGCCACTAGAATCAGATATTAATGCTTCTGTGAGTAATATTTTACATCTAAATTTCTATCTCTCCTCTTAAGGAATGTTCTGAATCAATTTCATCTTGAATATATTAAATAATGAGTGTAATAGAAAATATTAGTAGATCCTTAAAGCACTCATCAAGATGTCCTAGGCATTGGTCTCTTTTCAACCCAGGGGTTGTCTCTAGGAGCTACATCACATTCAATCTCAGGCCTACATTCATGATCATAAGTTGAAGCCTTTATGCTTTCTCTTTTCTTTGCAATGACATCATGAGGATCATAATGCCAAACTGTTACAGGGAAAAGTGTCTACTCAGAACTGCTTATCCCACTAAGGTGTGATAGCCGCCTTAGAAACAAACAAAGTAAATCTACTTTCATTTTTCCTTTATGAAGTATATATAGAGAAGAACATAGAAGACCAACCTCCGTCTTGCGCTAATCTCCTGGTTCGATTCCTCTCTTCCTTGATAGTCTTTCGCTACTTGTTCCCTTACACGCCTAGCTTCACAGAGTACCTGTAAGATCAAAGTAGCATAGCACTATACAAGAACATGGATCTATAATCATAAACAATCTAGGATCAGATGTAAATTGACCATACAAATGCAGCAAATATAAATGACACAAGAGTATGGAGGAAAACTTGAATAGCTCTTATTGATAAACAAGAAAGAGCCAAGGGGAATTACAACCATTTGTTCTGACCCAGCATCATCCTCTCAGCAAGGAAGCCCCTCTTCACCTCATACAAAGCTTAGATCACCCAACAATATGATGTTTGTCTCAAGAAACCAACAATAATTCCCTACAATATGCAAAATTCCAGCCTCTGGATCTCTGGGATGAGGGATCCATATATAGATATCTGTAAGGGAGATGAGTCAGCTTGTGACTTGATTAGTTTCTTCCCTTTGATAGTTCTTGCTTCCACTTGGAGATTGATGATCTCTTACTCATCCTTGGTCGAATTCAGAGAGGCAAGTGTCACAGGAGAAGTTTCTGGAAGCTTCCATTGCCTCTCTACCTCGCGGAATGACACTGCCATTTGTCATTTCTCGCCCATCACACCCCATAGAAGGGATTTTTGAAATGAAATGCACCCACACAGTGTGTTTAGGTGAGATGCAACGCACTTTGCCTATGGAGCAGCTGAAATGATCTTGTTTTGACTAATTCTGAGCAGTTTTTCATGGAGAACTTTTGGGAGAAGCTGTAATCAGTTGACCTTGTTCCTTTAGGGGTTACAACAACACTTTTAGGGACTTAGGAGCCCTTGGTTTGTGGACATTTTATGCTTGGGGTTGCAGTGCCCAAAAATGTCTATAACAGTTTCCCCCTAAAGCATGAGGTCGTTAATCTTTTGATGTTGGGTGAAATGCTTTATTATGAGGATCCGAAGTTCTTTCAAGCTGGGAGGAGACCTGTAATAAGATACAATACAATACATTATCTTCATAATATTTTCATGATCTAGCTGAGGCGGGCATTCCCATGCTCAGCTTTATAAATTCATTTTCATGTACATAGGACAGACAATCGTCTGAGTGTAGACTGATGATTCTGGTAGAGCCATCATCCCTTTGATTGGACGATTATCTGTGCAGCAATGATGTACATTTAATGTCTTTATTTCCCTGAATATATATATCGCAGCCCGGATGGATGAAACTAGATCCGGGGTCTTCAATCTGGTTCGATCTTCACTCGAAGTACAAGTCGATCCATGTGAGAGATGTTCTGGAGTCGAACATGGAAAGACATCGCCTGATTACCAGCCAATGATGTAAGTTGTTAACAGGCGCGAGAGGAATCACCGATAATGATAATGACCCTCAAGGTACTGCAGTACAATTCACGTGGTGTGAATAAAGGACTTGGCATCAAACACCACGCAAAATCTTTCGGTCGAAGGTCATTGATGTAAACCTGTCGCCGGAAGTGAGAAACTTGCCATTGAGGCATGCAAGCTTCAAAGTACTGAATGGGGTGTTCCTAGATCGACTTCTTGGATAATGAGCTGATGTTGACAAGAAGCGACCCGTCACAGGAGGGCCTTAATGAATCCCACATCAATGACACGGAACGGAGCAAATGATTTTAATGGAGGTGAAAACGATCTGGTGATATAAGGTTTAGGGTGGCGGTCATGAAAGAATGGAGTGTAAATGTATTGTAGCGGGTGAGACACAGGTGAATTCTCTGAATGACTTCTCTTGAACATATCGGCGACACTGACGTGATGGATTGGTAGCATTAACCCCAAATGTGGATGGTATGATGGGACCATGGTGATGTGACCGGTGAATGAAACAACCCAACCCAACTTGGATGCAGAGTGAAAGTGTCATGTTCAAGAGCGACTTGCTACCAACACAGTTTCTTCAAGTTTTCTTCCCAATTTTCCCCAGTCATTGCTAACCAATACCTCTTTATTTTTGTCAAGCTTGAGGAGGATAACATATGCTTGTTCTATAATTTGCCCTTCGGGCAAACCCATCGCTATGTTTTAACGAGCCTAGCGATAGTGAAACTCGTTCTCGTCTATAGACAAGTTTGTCGCTATTAAAATTTTAACAAGTTTAACGACAAAGATAACTCGGTCCTTTTCAATTTCAGAGATTCTGAAAAGGAACGTAAAGGAAACTCCAAAATTCCTTTTTCTTCATCTAATCCCTTAAGTCCGAAAAATTATAAAACAATACAGAAGGGATGAATTTTCGATACTTTTAACGAGCCGAACAAAACAAGCGCTCGATCTTTTTGTGTAATAATCCCTCAGGTCCAAAAAGATTAAAATTTAGAGGAGGGATAGCACTTCCGGTCCCTTTAACGAGATGGAGATGCCAATGGCTCGGCAATCTTTTCATATTTTACGAGTCAGTTGAAAAGAGCTTAAAGGAGACTCATCTTTTGAGGAACAAGTGATAAAATTGGGTAGCAGCTGATTCCAGGTAAGGTTTGGAATTTTCCAATCATGGCAGTGTTACAAGGATGGCTAGTGAGATCACTCTTCGCAGCTGTTCCTCAAAACAGGTAAACAATCAAATGGAGGTGAATGATCGGCCAATGTAAAAGTGGAGGTGACGGTGCAAACACGACCAAGGCTTTAAAGGCTGAAGTGTTACATTCACGATGGTTATTTACCGGGAAATAGTTCATTTTTTAATGAGCTTAAACGCGGGGGGGAACATTTGCTCATGGCTTATGTTTATTTTTTAACGAGCTTGAACTATGCGCTAAAACTACTCGATGTAATGGTCATTTCTTGATTTTACCGTAAATAGCTTTGTTCTTTCAAAGATTGTACTGCATTTTCAATTGCTTCATCAAACTAGTTAGAAATGAACAATATATGTCTGAAAAATGAGTTAGAACACTAATATTTTACTTCGAACTACGTAAAAAGTAATGTAAAAGTGCTTTTACCTCTCATTTTACCATTTCATTTGAACTTTGGTTTGTTGGAGTTTTGGAGGTGCTTTCCCCCTTTGATTTTTATCAGCTGATTTTGGGAGATTCTGTGGACGATTCTCGGCGCCGTCTGGACCAGGTAGGAGCTAAATTTGAGCTCTTTCATTTCATGCTTTCCATTCTGCATTCTGAGCTTGATTCCTGGTTTTTCTGAGCCTCTGGGGTTTGAAAAACTCGCTCTGCCTTCAGCACACCCTCTGTGTGTCGAAAGGTGCGTTGGATGTTGGCCTGTCTATTGGCCATATTACATGCAACGCACCCAGAGCACTACTGTAAGTGCAATGGGCGCAAAGAAGGAATTTTATGCACAGTTTTTGATGGAAATTTTGCTGTTTCTTACCAAAATCAGGATCTAACTCTTCTCTTGTTTGTTTTTCAGAGATCTTTGGAGTAAGATGACTATTACATGGTGAGAACGTGAGCATGAAGAAGAGGACATGCTTGCCCTACATGATCCAGTTACATTAAATGCACTGCGGAACTGTGGCTTGCTGAAGTTTTTCCGCATTTCTAGCATGAGACAACAGATCAAATTACTGCAGTATTTGCTCGATGCTTGGGATCCTACCAACCAAGTGTTCCAGATCAGGGACAAATCCATCCCCTTGACTTTAGTGGACATCTACTTCTTGACTGGCTTGTCGAGGCGGGGTGCCCCCATCTCTTTATCAGGTTTGACTCGAGGAGGTGAATCTGTGAGAGATTATGTTCGTCGGTATTGCAGAGAGGGATCTCAGCCGAGTAAAGACGGCAAGATCATCATCCATGATGTCACTGACAGGTCCCTCAGGACTATTTTGTTTACTTTTGGTAGGATGGCTGGTGGTGCGGCTCTCCATGTAGCCAACCGATCATATATGCAGTATGCCTTGGAATGCCTCCAACCGAAGGTGTTCAACCGGTGTGACGTAGTACTTCTTGTGATGAAAGAACAGTTGACCAAGGTAAAGAGTGGGAGGTTGAAGAACTTTGGATATGGTTCTATTTTGACCGCCTTTGCCTTGGAAAAGATACCACTGATGCAGCCGCAGTATATTGCACTCGATTTACCTTCACCGACTGAACCACGTATGCAGAGATGGGTCGACCATATGTCTAGGCATGCTGGTCAGTCTCAGATTTTATTTTCTGATACCTTCTTCGGGTGGTTTGATCGTCAGGAGATGGTTTATTCTGAGTATCCATATGCTGGCATGAACTTCCGGGGTGATCCAGATTTAGTACTGCCAGATGGCGAACAGTGGGGCGCCATTGGTAAATTCTTTGACCATATTCCTGTTTATCATTTTTCATTTATAATGTCCTTGTGCTTTATTCTGTCAAGACTTAACCAAACTCATGTGCTCATGCAGATGTTGGTCCCTTTCAGCCAGTAGTACGCCTGAGAGTGCCAGTTGCCGCCCCAACAGGAGAGGCTATTGGAAGGGCTATCCTTCGCGACCTCGATGTGGCCGAGACTCTCACAACATTACAGGAGCAGGTTGAGGGACTCACTCTTGGTATTCCAGATGTGAGGACTGACGAGCTGCCCTTGAGGTTGCAGCGGCATACTACAGGTGTGCCAAGACGATGGACTCGGCTCTTACGCATGATTGCACAGGCTGTGACTTGCTATCACGAGCATCATTAGACTAGGGTGCCCCCTAGTGTTTTGAGTTTTGCGTCATTTGACCAATTTTGTCTTGGTTACAGAACATTATGTGTAAACCATAAATAGTTATATATATATTTTTTATTTTCGAAGTTTTATTTCGATTAAGTTACATGATCCAAATGCAATATTGATGGTATGCTTCTTTTTATAAATGTTGCAAATGTCTATCTAACACATAATTTGCCAATGAGTCAGTTAATGTGTTTAAGTTTCTGGAAATATGTTGATATTGAATAAAATCAAATTGTCTTTCCAAAATCTTAACCCTTAGGAACATGCGATAAATAGCTGGATTTCGGACAGAGTAGATACCAGTGAGTTGTAGTATGACGAGTTGTGAGTCTAGCCTGAAAATCAGTCGACGTATACCATGTGTGATGGCATCGGACAGAAGTTCTATCAATGTGCTATATTCAGCGATGTTATTCGTTGATCAACCAATACATACCCCTCTGAAACTTACTAACTCGCCGCTTGGATCAAAAATGGCCCAGGCCGCTGAAGATAGGTTCCGCAAACTACGACTCACTCCGTCGGCATATCCAACACATGACTCCAATAGGTTTGACATCTACAATAAATATAAAAAGTGGATTACTTGACCAAAATAAGCACTTTAGCGAAAACAAAAACATAACAAAAGCATACAGGTTACTATTCTGAATCATGCATAGTAACGCTTGAGGTACAACCCATTACGAGGTTGCGCCAGTGGAATTCCGTCATAATCCATTAACTCGTAGGCTCCTTTTGCTAACACTCGCTTAACAATATAGGGGCCCATCCACAAAGACTTGAATTTTCCTGCTCCCAATTTATCGGATTCTTGGTCATAAAGCAAGACCAAGTCACCTTCTGAGAAGACACGAGGTTTGTCATTTTTGTCGAACTGTGCTTTGACTCGTTTCTTATGGGCTTCATTAGCCAAAGTGGCATCACGACGGGTTTCATCCAATTGGATTAGTTCCAAGAAACGAGCTTCTTCTTCTGAAGTTCCGGGGAGGAGGCCAATTGCGAGTTTGAGGGACGACATTTCACACTGGATTGGTAAGACTGCTTCCAGGCCATATACCAGTTGGAAAGGTGTAAACCTGGTTGCATTCCTTACCAATGTTCGGTAAGCCCACAAGGCTGAGTACATGATTAGGTGCCACCTTCTTTTGTGAACTCCAATCATCCTTTGCAGCATGCGCTTTAGGACCTTGTTGATCGCTTCAACTTGTCCGTTGGCTTGCGGGTAATATGGAGTAGAGCTATCATGAGACAACCCTAGTTTGGCAGCTAATTCGACCATCATGTGATTGCGAAAATGCGATCCATGATCTGTGACTATAGCTTGTGGGACACCGAATCTGGCGACTACATGATTGAAAAAGAAGAGGGCAGCTGTTTCACCAGTATTATCTAATGTAGGCATCGCCTCGGCCCATTTGGTAAAATAGTCAACTGCGACTATGATATACCCATGCCCCCCGGTCGAGGTGGGGTTACATGTCATGAAATTGATGCCCCATTTGGCGAATGGCCCGAGAGCAACTATTGGCTGCAAGGGTGCGGGTGGTCTTTTGGTTTTGCTATCGAAAATTTGACAAGCATGGCAACTTCTGACTGCGGTTATGCAATATTTGAACATTGTTGGCCAAAAGTATCCTGCTCGTAAGATTTTTTGCACCGTAGCATAACCCAATTGATGCCCCCCACACGCGCCTGAATGGCAATCATTCAAGACTTTTTCAGCCTCCTCATGGGTGAGGCACCTTCTTAGAACTGTATCGATACCTCGACGGTAAAGTGTATCACCGACGATCATGTAGTCTTTTGCTTGGTATCGAATACGTTTTTGTTCGGAGCGAGAGGTATTTGGCCTATATTTTTGGGTTTGGAGATAAATTATTATATCTCCATACCACTGATTGCTTGAATATATCAGAAACAAATTTTCGTCCACGATCGTTTCTTCATATGTTTCATCGTTGGACGACGATGGGAGGTTGCATAATAATTCTGCGAAAACCAGAGCTTTCTTTGTTTTGGATTTTACAAATTCGAGATCAAACTCTTGTAGAATTGCTATCCATTTTGAATATTTGCCCCCCAGCAATTGTCGCGACAATATATAAGTCATGGGGTTGCAATATGACAGAATGGTAGTTTTTCGAAAGAGGACATAGTGTCGAAATCTCTGTATCGCTTGAATAGCTGCGAGCGCTAGCTTTTCAACATAAGAATATTTGCTTTCTGTATCATTTAAGTTCTTACTTAAATAATATATAGGATGTTCAATTCCGTTGTCTTCTTGAACTAAAACCATTGCGATGGTTGTATCCACTGCAGCCAGATACAAGTTAAAGTCCTTTTGATAATCAGGAGCGTACATTAATGATGCTTTCATTAGGGATTCTTTTAAAGCATCAAAGGAAGCTTGCGCAACCTGATCCCAAACAAAGGGTACTTCCTTTTTCAAAAGACATGTATAACCTTTAGCAAGTTCGGCGTAATTTGGAATGAACCTCCTCAAAAAGTTTGCTTTCCCTTGGAGTTTCTGAATCTGAAAAAAATTTGTAGGTGGAGGAAAATTTATGATTGCCTAAACCTTACATGGGTCGAGACTAATCCCGTCTTTCGAGACTACAAAGCCAAGTAAATGACCAGAACTGACACAAAATACACATTTGTGTGGATTGAGTCCTATTTTGTAGTGTCGGCAACGTAGAAATATCGCTCTTAAATGCTGCGGATGATCAGTCCGGTTTCGCGAATGAGCCGGAAGGTTGTCGAGGTATGGTTGAACGATGTTTTTGATGTCATGGAAGGCATAATTCATTGCCCTCTGAAATGTTGCCCCTGCGTTCTTTAAACCAAAGGGTAATTTTCGATATGCGAATGTGCCCCACGGGCAAATAAATGTAGTCTTTGACTGGTCCTGTGGGCAGATATTTATTTGATTATACCCGAAGAATCCATCCATAAATGAAAAGATTTCACATCCGCCGCATTCATCAATTATCTAGTCGATGAAGGGTGTAGGGTAGTTGTCTTTTGGACAAGCTTGATTTACATCCCTATAATCGACGCACACTCTAATTGTTCCTTGTTTTTTCATAACAAGAACAATATTCGATACCCAATCGGTTAGAGGAACCGGGTAAATGAAACCAGCATGGAGAAGTTTTTCAACTTCTGCCTTAATGGCAGCGGCTTTCTTGGGGTGCACCTGCCGTAGCCATTGTCGTATTGGTTTGACATCTGGATACATCTTGATTCCATGTTCAACGATACTCGAGTCAATGCCTGGCATTTCATTATATGACCAAGCAAAGACATCTCTGAATTCGCGAAAAAGAGCATTATATATTTCCAATTCTGAAGGAGAACAACATTTGCCAACATAAATATTCTCTACAACATCTGTTTTGGTTGAGATATTTATGGCGATAGTCTCTTCAATGTTGGACAAGTTTCGCTCGGAATCCACCGTGTTTACAGTATTTGAAAGAAAATCAAAAACTGAAGGATGATAAAGGTCATCAGGAGTATTTTCTTCACAATCCGGAAGAAGGGAACGATGGTGGTAATCATCCAATGGTGCCCCTTCAATTACCATTGATTGAATAATTCCTTCGTCGGTGTCGTGCACTCTCGACCAAGGATCTGAAGGGGTGCCATATTCCTTAGACCTATCTATCCAAACGCTCGATGAGCGTTGATTTGGGTTTGCCTTCCAGGCTAGGAACATTGATTGCTACAATATTTCTGTTGGGCTTGGAGGCAAAACCATCTCATGATCCATGTCGATATCGTTTTCTGAGATCTTTTTAGAAGATATCATGTTGCAGGTTCCTAATGATGCTACTTTCGCCAAATTGATTGGAGGTGGAAGGGCGAAATTTCCCATTAATACAGGGTCTTTTAGTAGGCCTACTCCGATATTTTGAAGCGAATGGGGGCTTACATGGATCATAGGAATGCTTCCCGTAACTTGAGAACCATTGGGGAGGAAGTTTTGTTGATCAACGATTGTAATCCCTCCTTGAAAGGGAAATGCAATCTTCCTAAAATATGTCGACACAACAGCAGCCATAGCATATATCCATGGTCTTCCTAGTAGGATGTTGTAATCGAGATTTCTATCGATTACCTCAACATCTATTTCTACTATTTTCCCCCCTAGTTCAACCTTCAAGTTACTTAGAATACCATATGGGGTATATGTTCGTCCATCAAATGCTTTTAATGTCGTTGAAGATCGCGACAAGGTTGGAGATCCTAAAGTTTTCCAGCAACTCATCGACATAATACATGTAGATGCCCCCTCATCAATAATTGTTCGATGAACAGTTTTGTTGAGGGCTTTCACTTGAACGAGGAAAGCTAATTGAGCTGGTAATTGAGGATCGTATCCTTTATGATCGAAGGATACAAGATTGGAATCCTTTGGGTCTATCCCACCAATGGCTGATAATAAAGCTGCTTTTGGGATGGGCAATTTTGTAGTACTTCAAGAGTCGACATAGCGGATGGCGATTGGGCCAAATCTTCCACTATATTATAATGTTGTGCCGCTCTAGCACGGGGATTAAACGTCGACTTGTGTACTACTCCCTTTGGCGGTTTTATTGTCAACTCGGGAATGATGGGTGGCGCAACTTCTGTCGAAGTTGTTGTCGAACTACTAGGTTGATCTTTATCCTTGTTGTTCGACAGCTGTGGATTCCCATAATATTTGTTTCTTGTCGATATCAAAGAATCATTTTGCTGTTTGGAAACCGACAACATTAGCACTTGAGACGGGGAAGCATTTCCACTGTCAACCAGATTTGTCCCTGGATTTGGAAACGGATCAGTCAATACTGCCGAGGTTTTTGAATTCTTGAAGAATTTTTTAAGCTCAGCTCTGTGTGGACAATCTGCGGTCCAATGATCCTCATCGCATATAAAGCATGGATTTTTTGGTTTCCTATTTCCAGGAGGGTTTGCAGAAGATTTTTTAGGAGATGATTCCTCCTGTTTCTTCTTCCTCCCTTTGCCTTTCTTCTTGCCCCCTGGTTGCTTGGTTTCTTTGCCTTTATCTGTCGATACGGCATTTACTTCCGAGGCAAGAAGTTCATCTTTTGCATTTTGACCTGAAATCTTACGGGCCTTTTTGGATGTAGCCTTTGTCGATTTCGTGTCTGTTGCACCAATCACTCCATCGTCGGCATGAGAGTCATTGTTTGATTTAGGAGGAGGAGGAACTGAGAATTCCGGTCTAGGGGCGTCAGGGATTTTATCGCAGAGCGTGCCGAACTGAGTGTAAATCAAGTCCAAATATTGCGCACGAGCGATAACTTGCTCTTCTGTGACGACTCCCCCTTTTGCCACATCTTTCGTGATGGAAGGTAGTAATGACTTGATAAACCATTCAGCTAAGAGCTGATCGGGAACATACGTTTTCACCATTCTACGACGACGTCGCCACTCATGTATATGATCAGATATGTGAGTGGTTGTTGTTTGTTTGAAGTTGGTAAGGAGTTCCGTTCCCGTTTCGTACCTTATTGGTAACTGAAAATGGGTTAAAAAGGTTGTGGCTAGGGTACTGAAGTTGTCGAATGAAGCTCTAGGCAATTCGATGTACCATTTTGCTGTCAGACCAGTTAACGTCCTCTGAAAAAGGCGAAGCCTAATCGAATCATCGTTTAGGGTGTTTGATGAACACCACAGATGAAAGGTCATCACATGATTCGACGGATCTTCACCCGGATTTCCATTAAATTTAGGAATATCTTATGGAAGTTTATGCGGAATCGCTGGCCACCAAGGGGCGTAAGCGATTGGATCGTTTGTTAACCGATTTAAATCAGGTAACTCTAAAGTTTCCACGAAGGGTAACTATTGATTCAGGTTAGGTGAAGCATACCCATGATAAGATGGGATTGCTTGAGCAGTTGGTCTTTGCATACCAGCATAATGCATTTGATGCTGGTAACTTTGGTAAGGTTGGTGGGCATGACCATTGTAAAATGGTTGATTTTGACCGTTTTGAATATACGGCTGCCCACTATTTGGAAAGATTTGTTGCTCAGAACCTTGGTATACTTTTTGGAACTGTGGTTGTTGGTATTGTACTAGCCATGGTTGTGAAGCCATGTGTTGTTGCCCGATACTAACTGTTTGACCAAGATGAGGGGTAATTGTACTTGTTTGAACCTGTGTCATTCCACCAGTCGGCGATTGTGGTTGAGTCGCAGGGTCAAGGGGTTGTTGCATTACAACCTGAGAAACCTGAGGTTGGCATACAACATGCAGCGCTTGAACTTGCGACACCGTCACAATAGCTGGCGTAGTTGGTATATTTGACATAGGTAAGCATTGTTGCATCGAATATACAACTCTTGGTTGTTGAGGTAGTATCGGTACCCAACCGCTTGAAGTGATTCCAGCATAACCCGAATTTTGTTGTGAACTCTCGTATGGCTGTCCTCCCGGAGGGGATAATGAAAGGGCATACTGACCCCCATACGGTGGTAATCCGGTACTTAAGGGAATGGATTGCCCTTGAGGGCCGGACTGCCCAAATTGACCTCCAAATGGATCAATTTGTTGAGACTCAACATAAGAGTTTCCGGATATTATTCCGGATGAACAAACAGGAACAGACCATACCGTCGAAATGGCCCCTGAGTGGGCCCCTTCTAGCGATTGAGAGCTAGTTGGGACAGATGGTATACCGGCAAACATTGTTGGAGTGCTAGCAGGGAGTTCTGCCACCGCTGTGTCAGACGCCACAGTCCTAGATGTTGACGTTGTTCAGACATTTCTAGTCTATCCAAAAGATTACCTAGCGATTCTACAGGAGCTTCCGCTGGCGGTAGACTAACTTCTGATGAAGAAGGATATAGAGTGATCCCGACTCCAAATTGCGATGGAGTACTAGATGGAGGATCTTCCACAATCTCTTCTATAGCAATCAGACTAGGTGGAAGGGGTAGACCGTCAGGTCCGTAGAATATTTCTGGTGCCGAAGAAGGTATGGAATCGGCAGCGACAGATGTTTGAGGAGCAACACTCTCCGAACCGGTCGTAGATGGAGTTGGTTCAGTGATACAAGTGTTTACCCTCAGAGTAGGATCAGTACTACTGTCCTTCTGTGGCTATTGAACTTCTTCTGTAAAGGCAGGGATACCAGAAACGTTTAGAGTAACCAGAGTCTCTGATGTTGTTGGAACACTTGTTCTAACTTTAACAGGAGATTTGGAACTAGTTAAACGAGTTCGCTTTGTCCGTACTAGCTTCGATTCCGGAGACAAAGACGGTTGACTCGTAAGCCTCCGCGAACGTCGGGGTTTCAATTGACTTTCCTCCACGATTGTGGATTACTCGATCAACTAAAAATAAAGGGGAAGTATGTTTCCGTATTAGATGAATTTTAGATGCTTTGACACAACTTGTTTTTTCAATTTTTAAGAGTCGAGAAAAAACAAAAGATGACTCTAGTCGCCTTCGATTTTTAATGAGCCTGAAGTGACAAGTGCTCAGATCGACCTTTTCCGTTAAGGAGTCTGAAAAGGAACGAAAGGGACTGCTCTAGAAATCTAGGTAGAGGGATTACCAAACCAATTGCAAAACTGCAGAATACTTTTTACGGTACGACAGTCAATCTTCCCGAATGTTGTGTTCATTGCATTGCGATCGATAGGGCGGCAGACACGGCTTCCTATGGATAAAGGATTAAGCCTATTGTGGTCTCCCAAAATATACTCGACGGTACGTGGGAGCACAAGTCTGTACTGGCACTTATCGTCTCAAAGTGGAGGAATCACCCAACCATCAGTGAGAACAATAGTTACCAGGCTTTACGATGTCGGAATACGTCTCTAGCCTAGACTTATAAATCTTGTTCGTTAGGTTCCAAGGCGTTGTTAGATTCATTGAATTTATTTTATAGTTGATCTTGTTTATGAAGTTTTCCTTTCAGGTTCACCGCGAGATGTAGATGTAATTCCTAAAATGCAATCTAAGATGATAAACAATCTTTTTATCTTCCTTGTGTAATGAAAATCCTAGCTACTAAGGAAAGAAAGACAGAATCCTTTCACAAAGAGCAAAGAGCACACTCTAAATGCACTTTCCTAAATCAAACCAATCAGGCTGTCTAAACAAATGCACATGCATGTATTTGTTTTCGACTTTCTTAGTATATGAATGATAAAAAGAAAGTTGATGCACAAATCTGAATTTCTTTTCAAGCGACAATTATCAACAAGTTTCTTTTCGAAATCAAAAATAGAGGCAATCACAACACCTTACGATTTTGAAATGAATACTTGTTTTCGACACTAGAAAAATTACAAATTCAGACCAAAAACAATAGTAACAGGATAACCGACTATCAACAACAATCAAACTCTTTCCTATGATTGAAAACGACACTTGTGACACTTTCAAATCAAGGGACGACAGTACGATTACGCTACTTTTGCAAAGGAGAACTGAAAATGACTCTCCAACACACAAAAACATTTACAGTTCTTTTTTACAAAGGAGGCGGAATAACAACAAGGAAAAGGGTTTCAAACAAAGATATACTGATCACAGGCAGCAAAATTCATGAATAGAACTGGAAAGAATGAATCACAGAAACCAAAACTGCACAATGCCTAGTCTGATCAGCGCACCTGCAACACAAAGAATTTGAAATGCAGCGCACCTACTACACTCGGGAAGTGCTCTGAATTTTAGATTCTTAGAACAGTACCTGCGCTGGGCCAAAAACGAGACTTTGCTTGGGTTCCGAGTCACAGTTTGCAGTTCAGTTCATGGGTTTTGGCCGAGCAAATGGTAATCAGTAATGCAACAATCAGGGGTAGATCTAAGGAGGATCTAAGAGCTATCACAAGGGCAGTCAGAGAGTTTGTGAATCAGTTGTTTAAATCATAAACAAATTCGGAGATTGACTGAAGCGACATTTATCTACTTTGCATTTGCATAGAAAATGCAGTTCGAATGCTACCTGACACGACTTCAGACTCCATCTGTAAGTTTATGAAATAGACAACAAGGAAGATAAACAAACAAACTAATTCGTCCCCAGTGGAGTCGCCATTTTGTTACAGGGAAAAGTGTCTACTCAAAACTGCTTATCCCACTAAGGTGTGATAGCCTTCTTAGAAACAAACAAAGTAAAGCTACTTTCGTTTTTCCTTTATGAAGTATAGATAGAGAAGAACATAGAAGACCAAACTTTGTCTTGCACTAATCTCCTGGTTCGATTCCTCTCTTCCTTGATAGTATTTCGCTACTTGTTCCCTTGCACGCCCAGCTTCACAGAGTACCTGTAAGATCACAGTAGCATAGCACTATACAAGAACATGGATCTATAATCATAAACAATCTAGGATCAGATGTAAATTGACCATACAAATGCAGCAAATATAAATGACACAAGAGTATGGAGGAAAACTTGAATAGCTTTTATTGATAAACAAGAAAGAGCCAAGGGGAGTTACAACCAGTTGTTCTGACCCAGCATCATCCTCTCAGCAAGGAAGCCCCTCTTCACCTCATACAAAGCTTAGATCACCCAACAATCTGATGTTTGTCTCAAGAAACCAACATCAATTCCTTACAATATGCAAAATTCCAGCCTCTGGATCTCTGGGATGAGGGATCCATATATAGATATCTATAAGGGAGATGAGTCAGCTTGTGACTTGATTAGTGTCTTCCCTCTGATAGTTCTTGCTTCCACTTGGAGATTGAGGATCTCTTACTCATCCTTGGTCGAATTCAGAGAGGCAAGTGTCACAGGAGAAGTTTCTGGAAGCTTCCCTTGCCTCTCCACCTCGCGGAATGACACTGCCATTTGTCATTTCTCGCCCATCGCACCCCATAGAAGGGATTTTTGAAATGCAACGCACCCACACAGTGTGTTTAGGTGAGATGCAACGCACTTTGCCTATGGAGCAGCTGAAATGATCCTGTTTTGACTAATTCTGAGCAGTTTTTCATGGGGGACTTCTGGGAGAAGTTGTAATCAGTTGACCTTGTTCCTTTAGGGGTTAGAACAACACTTTTAGGGACTTAGGAGCCCTTGGTTTATGGAAATTTATGCTTGGGGTTGCAGTGCCCAAAAATGTCTATAACACAAACATCTTCCATATTAAAATTCATGTGTTAGATTTGGCACTGTTAACTTTGTCACACTGTAGTAGATTTCATTTACCTCTATATACTTAGCAAAAGTTGGTTTCCTGGTAAAAATATGTTTTACCTCATTTTGCACATGGAAATCATTTAACATAGTCTCCAGAAATTCTTTTGTTGTCATACTTCCTCTTATCCTGATGAACTTGGTGCTAATTTTGGCTACCTCTTTCATTTTCTGGATGTAGTCCTCCTGAGTGATCAGCTTGTCATTGATAACATAAATACTATCCAGTCCCTTCTGCATTAAGGTTTCAATCATGTTGGTAAATATGTTCACCTGTAGCTCCAAGGTCTCACACTTTTCCTCCAACTGGTCAATAAGATTTATTTTGGTCAAGAATTCTTTACTTCCAGAATGGTAGTACTTTTGTCACTAATTCCCACTTCCTCTAGCTGATATCTAGATTTTGAATTTAAGAACCTGATAATATTGGCAGCTTCAGTTGTCATTTCTCCCAGCCTTTCCCTTCCTTGCACAATGGTCAGAGTGGCCTTCTCTATTTTCTCTTTCAGTTCAAATATAATTTGAATTGAAGGCCAAACCTCATTCATTGAGTCAAGTATGTTCATCCCAATTGTTTCCTTGGCTTGGGCTAAGGTCTGGCCAATAGATGTGTCTCTTTCTACTTGGCACAGCTTTTCCAAAAGTCTTTGATTTTTGTCCAATTCAATAGCCCAAGCAGCTTCAGCTTTGGCCTTGTGGACTTCCAAAGTTTTGAGTTGGCTGTGCAAGTCTCAATTTCCTCTGATTGCAAGGACATGTTTTGCAGTTTCTGGGCTAGTTGCTCAACACTGGGAGTCTGAGTTGAAGTTGTAGGTGTAGTAGTTGTTCTTGTTGATGGAAATTGAGAAAGAGGTACAACATCTAAGGGGATAATGACCATCTTCAAGTTGTATTCATTATCCTTTACCAGCTTTTCCAACTCTACTTCCATCTGCTTGATTTGTATGTATTGATCAATAATCAGTTTCATCATATCTATTTTCTGAGCTTCATCTTCTGTAATGGCCTTAGTCAATGGATCTTTTGTAGCTGGAATCTTGAGCTATTTCCTCAATCCTGCAATGTCTAAGTTTTTCTTCTTAATAATTTCTTCGGTAGCAATAACATCCTTAGGGTCATATCCTATCTTGATCACCAAGTCTTCCAATGACTTGATCCTATTGTCTTTGGCCAAGGAGGATACATTCTCCATCTTCAATTATGACTGTACATTTGCAAAAGATACCTGCAATTTGGATAAATTACATGGTAGTATTAGTGGGAGTGGAGGATATCATATCACCAGTTTGTCTGTGCATCTCCATTTGATCAATGGGATGTATGTCCTTTGTGCTGAACTCAAAGGTGGTGCTCTTTTAGTTAGCTATTGATTTAGGTTGTGAAGTCTAGGCCTCAAGGAAGGACATTTGAATTCTGCCATGTTTAGTATCATATACTGGCAAAAGTCTACTTTGTGAACTGGAAGTCTGCTTCCAGAATTGGTTGTAGGTGTTGTTCTTCAAAATATCATTTCTGAGATTTTTTTCCCTATACCTATCAAACTATTTTTTCTTTTTCTGTCTGGATAGCGTGAGTTTCCAGGTTGGTCTCCTTATGACCCTGTGAAGATGAAGGTCTAGAAGGGGAAGTAGTGAACTTCATGGTGGGTGGTGGAGAATCTGTGACGATGATAGCTATATGTTCTTCCATTTCTTTATCCGCTTTTGGTTTGTGAGTCACCTTGGGCCTCTTTCTGTAACTGATTCTAAATTCTCTGGCTTCACTCCCAGTTGTAGATGATGACCCTTCCTCCCTTTTCCTTTTGTTGGATTTTTCCTGAGGAGCAAGAGTCTGCAAACTAGAAGTGGAAACCAGGTGCTCTTCAGCTTCCTGTAGGGTATTTTCTTCCCACTCCAACTGATTGGCATATTGTTCTATCTCTGGCCTAGAAGTATGAATGTAGGGAGTGTTCTTGTTGTCCACTCTGAGTTTTGAAATGATGCCACAGGGGTCATAAGACCATGTGAAGCTTAAGTTGAACTTCATTTCCTTTAGTATCTTATCTGCCTCCTCCCCAATTGTTCTTGTGTTGCATACAAATGGGCCCACCTGTGTTTTAATCCTGAATTGTGCCTTCTTCTTTGCTACTACAAAGTGGATCTCATATGAGTTTAACATTTGCGTGATATATTCTAGTGTAAAGATCCTCATTGGGAGGTACTTGGGGAGCTTGTAGGGGGGCAATTCACATCCATAGACCCTAATCTCTATGTAATTTTGGTACAGGTACCAATCTCCGGTCTTCACTTGGTCTGATAGATGTAGTATTCATTTGATCTCCTCACTGATCCTAGGCTGCACTACACTATGGAGAATGTTCATAGCTAGATGAACAAAGTCTTCTACAAATTTCTTGTACGTGAATTCTTGATGTTCCTTCATGACCAGTGATGTCCAAAAGATCATTGGTTGTTGATCACCTACATCATCCAATTTTTGCAATGCAAAACTGAACTTTTCTTATTGGTAATAGATGAACATGTAAATCAAAACTGTGTAGGTGAACACCTGCTCTATAGGAAACTTGATGAACTGCTCATGGATATTGTCAGCAAAGAATTGATTGAAATTGAAAATTGTAGAGAGCTTGCTATCTATGGAAAATGTCTAAATAAATCCTAAAATAGGCTCATCCACCCACTAATCAGAATGGTAGCCTAGGATATGAGAAAGGATAGAAATAATTTATTTGGCCTTATTAGGGAAAATGGAAGAAGGATAAGGAGGATTTTTCTTGGGAAATTGGGCATTCTTTGGAAGGAAAATTTCAAGAATCCTAGCTCTGGTGGCAAAATCCAGCTTTTGATAAAGCTAGGTGAAGGCTTATAGGAAAAAAAGGGCAGCATTTTCCACAGAAGGGGCTAGCATCATTTGGTTAATTGATTTGGTTGTGATGGTGAAAAGTATATCGCCTGTAGGTGTAATTATAGATCTTTGAGCAGGGACATAGCAAGCTTGGCATCTCCTGGTGAATTATGGAGCTTGAAATGTTATAGGGAAGATATAGTGGGGAAGGTTTAACTCCCTGAGTCCTATCTCATCAATTTTATCAGTGTGTTTCTCTTCTAACCAGTAGTATAACTTGAGGAAATCACATTCATAGAGTGTTTTAGTGATCTGATAATCTCTATCTGCAAATGGTGTGTGATCTAGGTCTACAGAAGGTGGAATCAATGGGTTAAGGGCCTAGTCCTCGGTCTTGGCTTTAGGCGGCATGGTTATAACAATTCCTAAACAAATGAACATAGAAAGGAGGCTTACCAAGCTCTGAAACAATAGTCTGTCAAGAGAAAATGATCAAAGACGTCAGCGACTGTCAGGAAGTTGGTTGTGAAGAAACTCTGATAGAGAATGCAACAAGAAATTATGACTAACAAAAAGAGAATGAGGAGTGAAAGATTGCAGTGACGGGCTTTGGATCATTTTAAAAGCAAAGGCATAGTCCCATTGGAGATGGCGTAGGGTCTTTACTGAACAGTTACCGAGGAAAATTAAATGTGGAACGGGTATCGGGCGGGAAATCATTTAATTGGGGCAACAGTGAGGACAAGTGGCAGGGAGAGAGTGGAAAAGGAGGAGTGGTGGGGGCATGGCAGGAGCAGATGCAGGATGGTGGTTTCCGTAGGGGGTGATGGTGGTAAGTGGTATCAATGGGGGGTGTGTAAAATTGTGAGGACGCGCCACATAGGGAATAGGGCCTAATGGAAGAAACTGCCTTCCAGACCCCCCTACTAAAGGTAAAATGCATGGGGGGGAGGGGGAGGGATGATGGCCTTGGATGAAAAGGGGGACCGAATGTGTCGAAGGCGACGACAATTTAACCACAAATGACAAAATACTTTGTCTGCTTGTGCTCACATAATTTTATTTTCAAACTTAGGATAGGGGAAATGAAATACTTTATCCCTGCACATATTTGTCCTCTAAACTTAGGATAAGGGATTAAAAATAAAATTTTTGAAACAAATAATGCATAGCATTCACTTCTCTCCTCTTTCCCTATACTCACATTTAGGATAAAATTTATGCATGCTGACATTTAAGTAACCCACCAAATCTACCTACCCTTAGCTATACTAGCATTTTTTATTTTAATCTCTAGGGTGCACTTACACAACAAACCCACTCTCATTTTCTTTTATGTAGAAAGAAAAACTATCTAACCTAACCCTTATTTCTCCTATTGACCCAGACTAAATTGTTGGGTCAATGTCATTTTCTACCTAACTAATGATTTATCCAGATTAAATTGTTGGATAAACCTTCATCCTCTATCTAATTCACAAAAATTTAAAGAATTCTAATCATGATTAAAGAATATGATTAAACTAAAGAAATTGATTATGGCATTTTGAAAAAGCTACACACAACTTTATTTTATAGAAATGAAACAAAAACTATGTATGAGTAGTGGCATTTAGACTTGAAACACTTTCAGTGTTATTCTCTTTTTGATTTTCTTTCTTCTTTTGGTGGGGTTCAATCATTTTCCTTTTTCAATATTTTTATTTTTCTCTTCATTCTTCTTCTTTATACCCTCTTTTCATTTTTATTTCATTATTGCTTTTTATTTGGAAATCATTGGCAGATTTAAAAGTATTTACAAAATAGGATTCTTGAGATACATCACTCAATTACCTTGAGATCCTATAAATTATAGGACCCTAACAGTGGCTCCAATTGGGGATGGCACTCTCCCTGTGAGGTGCCAAGAACATATGATCAGTAGTCTTGAGTTGTTATTTCAATAATACCCACCTCTGATCTCTTTGTTGCAGTATTTATGGTAACTCATCAATAGAAGCTTAGGTCCTTCTCTGTGGGCTTCAACTTTCTGTTAATAGGTCACCCCATCCACACAGTAAAGAAAATGATATATACAATGATAAATGGTAAGAAAATATCTAATACTCAGAAAAATAATGTTTGGGCATCCTTCCATTGACAGGTCCACTAGGTAATTTTGTCCCATCCAAATTTCTGATAAAGAATGCATTATTTCCTCTAAAAGCATAAATGACACAAGGACCCATCCACAGGTTATCAAAATTTTCATGCTTCCCTTTATCCTCTCTTCTTGAATCCCACTTTAAGACTTTATCACCAATGGTGAAATCATCTTCCTTTGTCCTTCTCTCAAAAAAATTCTTGATATTCTCATGAATGACTTGAGCCTTGTCATAAACTTCTTCTGTAGATTATTGTAACTGGGTTGTTTGATCATCCTTCTTTGAATGTCATTTGGCTTGTTCCACAATTCTTGAATTAACTTCATGAATGGTACTCCTAAAGAGGATGGAAAAACAACATCCATTCCATAAACTAGTTGGTATGGTGACATGCCAATTGATTTCTTTGTGGTAAGCCTATTGGCCTAAAGTGCATTTATGAGCTTGTTGTGCCATGACTTCTTGTTGTCTGCTAACAATTTCTTGATAACATTCACCAGACTTTTGTTTGAATATTCAACCAACCCATTACCTTGTGGGTAATAAGTGGTTGAATGCCCCAAAGTAATATGGTATTTATTACAGAAATCTACCATTTTCTTAGATTTGAAGGCGGAAACATTATCTGTAATAACTTTTTTTGGGTAGCCAAATCTGGACAGGATGTTGGTTTCTAAGAATTTGATAATCAGAGCATATGTGGCTAGTCTAGAAGGAATGGCCTCAACCCATTTGGTAAAATAGTCAATAGCAGTAAGGATCCATTTATGTTGAGCAAAGGATGGAGGATGGATTTATCCAATGAAATCCAATCCCCACTACTAGAAAGGGCTCTCAACAGATATGGGCTTCAGAGGTAAGGGTAAAAGTTTTTTTTTTCCCTCAAATATTTGACACTTGTGACAAGAGGTTACCTTTTTATGGACATCTGGAAAAAGTGTAGGCTAGTAAAAACTAGCTCTAAGGATCTTATTGGCAGTGATTTTCCAATAGAGATGGTCACCACAGTCACCTTCATGGAATTCTTGAATAGTTATTTCTACATCATCACTCAATAGATAATTTAGTAGTAAACCACCAACATATTTACAATATAAAACATTTTCTATGATGCAAAATTTTACTTCTTTTAATTTAAGAAATCTAGCCTTTGTTTTGGTTAGACTAGGAGGAGAATTTAAACTAGCATTTGCACCAGATGTTGCAAAGGAAACACCGTAAGGCACAAAAAAAGAATACTTTGATAAAGAATAAAAATATATTGAATGCTCAAATCAATGCCCCATTAACTGGAACCACTTAGTAGACATATCTATCAACATTAGGATTATACAAAATGATCAAGAAATTTCCCATATACAAACAGCACCTTCCACAACAACCTTTTGTCACATCCACTGCACCTCTTATTGCAAATTCAAGGAAGCGTGTTGCTCAAATTTCCCTGTTAGGATTATTGACAAGAGAGAATGTTCAATGGTGGCAGACATTGTGAGTTTTAAATATGTGCATAGGCCACTTGGCTGTCCCTTTGTTCAAACCATCTCCTTGGTTTCTGATTTGATTTGGTCAATCCTTTATTGTATCTACATCGTCTCAGAGCTCTTCTCATGATTATATTCATCAAAAAGATCTTGTTTACCTTCTACAAATATCAGGTGCAAAATTTAACTTACTTGAAGTGAGACCACGATCATATGAAGTGATTGAATATCTGGTACTCCAGAGCAAACCCATTCAGCTCAGGGTCTGCTTCATGCATTTATTCTAAATAACCAGTCATCGCATGGTTCATATTCTGGATAAGTACTTGTATGGTAAGCTTTTTATATGTATAATTTTATGTAGTTAGTTGCTGCAAGAAATTTGAAACTGGTTTGGTAGCTTATATTTGAATTAGTTACTCTTATTTGGTGGTGGTTTTGAACATAAAATAAACAAAACTCTATTCCTCATGTAAGAGGGTACTTATTTAGAATGTCGAATGTAACATATGCAATCTACATGTATGCCCTAACAACAATGTGCATGCACTATTCAGTACGAGATGGATCCTAGCCCTTAGTAATGAATGGAGCAAGGACTACTATGCGACTCTTGGACATTGCCATTTATGCTGTGAATTTTCTTTTCTCAAGAGTTCATAAATGAAATGTTCTGACATTTTCATGTTCAGAGTTATCCTTTCCTTTTTCAGTTCAAATGATATCCAATTTTTTAGCAAAATTTTTCTCTGTCCTAATTTGGAAATAAAAAGTTCATATTTTAATTATTCTTTTGTTATCATTCACAGGATTTTGTTTCAGATGATTCAATCTTCTGTGGGGTTTTTTGATGGCCATGGTCCTTATGGTCATCTTGTTGTTCGCAGGGTCAGAGGTTCATTACCAGTGTAACTGCATTCTTTTTGGCAATCTTTCAAGGATAAAGCAAACAACATCAATGCTACCGATACATACAATAATAAAAAGAAGGCCAAAAATGCCCAAAATGACTTAGGTGGTGATGGCCAAGTCAGTTCAACAAAGGAATCCAGTCTTTTTTCTGCCTGGAAAGACACCTACCTGAAAGGAATCCAATCTTTTTTCTTTTGCAGATATGTATCACCTACATTTCGGCCTTGAGTAAGTTTCTTATTCACACAAATTCAGGGTTATTTCTGTGTGGTTAACCTACACTGTTTTGAGGGTAATTGAGTAATGTTTGGAGCACAATATGTGGATTGATTTTGAATTCAACATTCTGTCTGCACGCATGTGTCTCAAGCTCATCCTACTGTCAGCTCATTGAAATTGCCAGAGCTTCGTCTCCAATGTTCTTCAGGGTAACACATATCCAACGCAAACAACACGATCTCATGTAAGCTTTTTCACTATGTGTAGTCCTTTCAACACCATCACTACTTTGGTATGTTTCTTTGTTTCTCTTCCTGTGCTCCATGCAAAATCTGCTCCCGTCCAGTCACCTGGGTCAAAAATTAAGAGGGAAAGATTGCTTTTGAAGAGCCTGCCCAATCCAATAAGTCTCGGTTCTTCAACCAATCTCTCCTTTTCTCCAAGTATAATGTTGATTTGTCTCTTTGACATGCCTTCTGATGACAGAAGGTTAGTGGTAGGAATCTACCCGAGTATGAAGAGAAAGTAAGAAAACAAGGGGGGCCAAAAGGATCTGGAATGCATGGATAAGATCAATATCTCTTTAATTAGTTTTCGGGTTGTAGTTTCAAGTTATCCTTATTAGTGTTTGGTAAGAAAGTCTTCTGCCTTCAAATCTAGAAATGATCCTTTGAGTGCTGATATTCTGCCTTTAAATATGAGGTTGTTAAAGTTGTTCATTAAAATCTATTAACCTCCTTTTAAGCAGGGTCATCACTGCACCTGTATGTACAAGTTCATCTCACACAACATATTTGCTAAGAAATAACTTACTAAATGTTATTTCTTCCTTTTTGCTAGAGAAAATTGATTTGAATGAGGTTTCTCTTCCTTTTACACAATTGATGAGTTTTATGGGTTTTTGCTATATAACAAGATCGCCTTTTTGCAACATCTTAAATAGCATCTTGCTTTTGTTTTAAATCCTCGGGAGGTCCTTTCCATTCTTTATCGTTTTTCTTTCCAATTTATTGAGGGACTGAATAATGCCCGATAACACTAAGTCTTAATACCCTATCCAACTCTCATCAAGTATACATCTTCATGATATTTCCAGATATCTTACAACTGCAACATTGAATTTCTTGGCAATGATATTAATATTGCCACTGTTAACTTCGAGAACAAAGCCAAATTCCTTTGCAAACAATACTTCGAATATATTAGTGAATTTGGATTTTAGGTTAAACTTCATCCCACAGCTTCCTGCAAAAGCCAACTCTATCACGAATACAACTATACCCCACCACTAATACCATGACCAGCTGAAAAAATACTTTCTTCAAACAATTTCTGGACTGAAATAATTATTCTCTTGAAATCTAAAACATTATGAAAGTTGGGGAAAATGTGACCAATCTAATAAAAAATATAAGCAAGAGCATAACCACCTGGTGTTTTCCTTCAATAGGCAAGCTTTTGAAATAAAATTCTCCATGTAAAACTGATTTTTCTTGCATTGGAGCACATTGAAAACTTCCTCGAATCCCTCGGAAAATAGAACCATTATCAAGATTTGTTTCCTAGGCATTCTTGGGAAATCATTTTTTCATAAATATGATGTTTACATCAAGTAGAATACAAAGACCAATCACATTGTATGCCCTAAGAACACCCTGAATATCATCAATAAATATTGAAGATGCAAGCAGTGGCATCATGCTTGAAATGTAGTCAATCACCTCTTCATTGTTATAAACATAGCCCCAGACATTTCAAACTGAGAATAAAGTAGATCTTATCATGAGGGCATCCATGGCTGCCACCACTTTACTATCATTTCTGGCTCCCAAAAATCCTAAATCATGCCTTCAAAATCCTGCATAAACTCAAGTTCATGTAGATCTTCAAACACCATGCAGTTTGCACCATTTCCTTCCTTGGAGCCTGAAATACATCTTTCATACTAAACCTGTTGATTTGAATAATCTTTCAGAAAAGTAATAGATCTTTGTAGCATATTATTCGTGCATAAAGGGGTATTCTAATTTTTTTGGGATGTTGTGACCTGTATGCTTGACATTGATAACTTCATCTCGTGTGCAATCTGAGTTGTTTTTCTCATTTTGCATATATATATGTGTTCTTTGAGTAGCTGATCTATCATTAGATAGACGAGGATAGAGGTGTCCTTATCAATGTCACCAGGGCTGTTATTAAAATGTACCTATCAAATGGAGCCAACAACACATTTGCTACTATACCTTGAACCTTAATTTTTCCAATAGTTTTCTTTGGCTTAGGAGAAGTTCCTTCTAGGGCAGCATCTGCAGAATCATTTCTCAACAGTTCTTCCTCTGGTTGCAACAGTATTTTCTGTAGTCTATACAAGTTGCAGACATTTCAATTTACACAATTACTTAATAATATGCAGAGTATTACCTTCAAAGAAATCAACAAAGACAATTTTGTTAATAACCTACCCAAAGGCATTACGCAAAACAATGCACTCATTATGAAGGAATTCAGGAGCTTCCATGTGACCACTAACCCATGCCCAGAGACAAAGATGCACATAGGCCTCATAGACAATGAGGGCTTGCCAGGCTCCCTGCCCACTACACTCAATAATTGCAAGCGCATTATTGTCCAAATGCATAGCAGATGAGAAATAACATCTATCTGATAAATAATTATTGATCCACATTAACATGAAAAACAAATCTTAAGACATCCTAGGCACGGACCAGCTATAATCATGACATCTGGCTCATGCCCATAAACAAAGGTGCACACATCCCCCATAGACAATAAGGGCTTGCCCACTACACTCAATGAATTGCAAGCACATTCACGGGCCTGAACTCTAACAAGTGCTTGCATGCACCTCAAGGTAACTGCTGCTTGTTTCCTTACCTGATGACCTCGAAACAATGCTTGTAATCTCACAAACCCTTTCAGCGCTCGCAGTGCCCTCCTGGCCTGTAAAACCCAAACCAAAGCCAATGGATTGAAAATAATCATCTCTCAAAACAACCAACCATACAATCTATAGAGGCTCGTGCATGAAGAATGGTTACCAAAAATCCTCGAAAAGCAGTCTGTATGCGAATGGCGGCCCATTCTTCTCTGACAACCTTGAAGTCTTTAGGAGGAGCCCTCACAATAGTGGCCACTGCAGCATTATAAGCCTCTGCAGCAGCAGATATAACTTCAGATGTCTCCCCGTTTGAATTTACCCTCTTATGGAAACTTCCTTCATTTCTCCCCTCGGATTCATGGTCACCAGAAATTTTCCACAGGCCCCATTTTCTAGACTTTACATTGGTGAGCTTTTTCTGTGCATGTTACAACAAAGTCAATAAGCTTGCTTCCGCTAAATGAATGAACTTAGAACAAGATTCCTACATAACTAATGACTGGAAAAACAATGAAGTAGCACAAAAGATGGGTGAGATGCAATTTCCCAGGTAAGGAAATGCATCTGTTATTAGGGTCCACTGATAACCTAAGATGATGAGCAGGACTGCAAAAAGTTACATGAGCAGAGTATGCAAAGGCCATGCTGTAAAAAGTTACATGAACAGAGTATGCAAAGGCAGTGCTGCAAAAACTTACATGAACAGAGTATGCAAAGGCCATGCATTCCATATATAAAAATTTCCTCTGATCGTTGCTGATGGTCTGAGTGACATCTATTTCCTTTCATATGTATTTTTTCACGTTGCTAGGGTCGATGTGGTCTTCTGCTTGCAAGGAAACAATATCGAGGCTTCGATTTGTTCCGTGGCAAAGGAATCTTGCCACTGCTATTTAGTAGACTTTCTCGTCCTTGAAAATTATGAAATATATACAGTGTAGGTTTTTAAGCCTATTCGTGGACTGATTCTTGGCTGTGCAACTCTTACAATATTTATTTTATCTCCATGCATTAGAGTGCCCTTGCTAACCGCCATTTCCATGAGCGAGATCTTAGGGTGAACGGCGAGGACGAAAATTCATGAACTGTTTTGTTAGTTCAATTTTATTTCAGTTTTGGATCAACGATTGAACTTCATTCAATCGTCTAACACCACAAATCCACGGTGAAAAATAGGACAACGATGGCTGGGGCAATTCATTTCAAAGGGAAACACCTTACGGCGTAATTAAATAAGACATAAATAAGGTCTTCATACTAGGGGGAGGTCATGAAAGTCTCATCAAGTTGTGGAGTCGCCTGTTCCTCTTGATCATAAAATTCAGCTACAAAGTTAATATCTAAAGCATTAAAATTAGATTCAGCCATCAATTTGGCTAATCTTTGTCCTTTGATGAGCTTGGTTGGCTTTATTTCCATTTCATATTCCAGAATGATGGAAATCGATTTGCCTCTTTTTCTATCTGGTCCATTCTGTGTTAAAATATCTTTAACAACAACATTAGGTACATAAGAAATTATATGGGAATGAAGATTATATACTCTGAAATCTTTAATTGCTTTTATTAATGCAAAATGTTGCTTTTCCATTATGTTGTACTTGAGTGCAGAATCCCTTAAAGCCTTGCTAAAGAAAGCAATGGGTTGTTCATATCCATCAGCATTTTTCTGCAAAAGGACAACTGCAACAGTATGTTTAGAAGCAAAGGAAAAAATTATAAAATATTTAGTAAAATCAGGGCTAATAAGGATCAATTCCTTTGTCAATTCCTGTTTAACTTGGTCAAATGATTGCCTAGCTTTGATGTTCCACGTGATTTCAAAATCTCGTTTTAGCATGTTTGTGATATTCCTGAGAAGTTCTGCAAGGTTAGGGATGAATCTTCTAAGGAAGTTTATTCTCCCAATAAATGACTGAAGTTATTTAATATTTCTTGGATAATTTATTTTCATAATAGCTTCAATCCTTTTAGGATCAATTCTAATACCTTCTTTGAATATAATCTGACCAAGAAGTTTTCCTTCTTCAAGACCAAACACTGTTTTCTTAGGATTCAATGAAATCCCAAACTTTCTAGACTTTTCAAAATATCTTCTAAGGCGCATGAGATGTTCTTCATCAGATTTAGAATATATAGTTATGTCATCCATATATATTACAATAAATCTGCCAATTTTATCTGCAAAAGCAATATCCATTGCTCTCTGAAATGTGGCTCCAGCATTCATTAATCCAAAAGGCATATTCACATACATGAAGGTACCTCATGGAGTAGTGAAGTTTGTTTTGTCTTGGTCATCTGGATGAACCAAAACCTAATTATAACCTGAGAATCCATATAATAAGGAAATCCAAGAAGATCCAACTACCTTTTGCAAAATATGATCCATTTTGGGTAAGGGATAGTTTTCTTTTAGGGAAACTTTATTTAGGTTTCTGAAATCAATGCACAATTTGATTTCACCAGTTTTCTTCCTAGTTGGGACAATGTTGGAAACCCACTTAGAGTACCTTAGAGGAATTATGATTTTGGAATCACACATCCTTTTGGTTTATTTCTCAATTAAAGGAATCAAAACTGGGTTTATTCTACGAAGTGTTTGTTTAAAAGGTTCTTTGATCTTCCTTGATTGGAATTTTATGTTGTATGATTTCAATGTCATATGTTTTAAGATCTTCATAGCTCCAGGCAAAAATTTCATTAAATTCATTGAATAAAGAAATATACTTTTATTTTTCAGCTGCTAGGATTGATTTAGATAGTTTTATGATCTTTGGGTCTTTTTCAGTACCTGAATTACAATCTTCAACTGTTGTTCCTGAGGGCTCAATCTTAGGATTTTTAGCCACATAATTGAAATCAAATAGTTATTCTAATGGATCTAGACCCCTAGGCAAAATATTATCTTTAAGTTGGAGTGTTTCAAACTCTTCTTTTTCTAGGTCAATTTCAATCAATTCTAGTTTATTTACAGTTTTATCTAAGGGAGTATTTACATCTAAATTATCTAATTGCCTTTCTGGATCAGAATGTTCATTAATTTGACTATCTCCTTCAGATTCCAAATCAATACTGTCATCTTGAAATTCATCTTTGGATTGTAGGAAACTCTCAATTTGTTTATCATTTCCAAATACATGATAATATCTTACGTTATCAAGTACAGCTAGATGGTGTTTTACCTCCAGTACATATGCTTGATTAGGGTAAGGAATTTTGCAAGAGCTAGCTAAAAAAACTAGATTGTTTGGAATGATGTTTTGTTTTTTACGAATTGCAGAAAGGTCATATTTAAGGAAACTTTCTAGGAAGTCCAGCACAAAATTTATGTATGCTCTCATCCTGGGATGTTTGGCCGAATATTATCCTTTTATTTGTTTGATAATTAATTCAACATACCCTTGGATAGAAATTGTTTTATCACCTAACCTTTTTAGCAATTGCAAACCTAGAATGAGGGCTTGAAATTCTGTTATGTTATTAGTTCATTGAAAATTAAGTCTATATGAATGACCATCGGCATGATTATTTCCTGTATTGACCACCCAAATTCCTGCTCCAACACCATCCTTGTTGCAAGAGCCATCAAAACTCATGTTCCAAAGAGGTTTCGAAGGAGTTTTCAATTTTGTTATTTGTGTTTGGGCTAGGTCTATTTTAGAAACCTCATTCTCAGCATTGATTACTTAATTGTTGATATCCCCATCATTGTAAATAATAAATGAATGTAATTCTGAATGAACTGAATAAAGTGGATAATTTTGATGTCTGTCTTGAGTACTCACAATAAATTTCATTAAAGTTTCCCTATACAGTCTCCTTTGCTGCCCAAAAACTGGTATGGTAGAAAATGTCATGTCCATTTGTAGGGTTCCTTGTAATTTTTCTCCCCATGAGTGTGAAAACATCATGCCATACTTAGGGGGAATGTCTGCAACCACTATATCCATTACTAGACTTTTAGCAGTGATTTGGGATAAAGTAACAAATAGGTCTTTGATAATACCTAGGCATCTAAATTAGCTAGAATCAAAGGAATAAAAGTCTTTGTATTGTCTAGTAATGTCAAGTCCTAATTTCTCCATGAGAGCTTTAGGCATTAAATTGTGGGATGCATCTGAATCTAGCATAGCATTATGGAGAATTTTATCATGTATATTCAAACTGACATAGAATGGAGGACTCCTCCTTCTTGTGGTTTTCCTTCAACTTCTGGCCCAAATAAGGGTTCAAATTGGTCATCATTCAAATTTACAGAGTCAGTCTTTTCCCCAATGTTTAAAGCTTTCATTACTTGGAGTCTGTACATGTTTTTTCTCATTAACTCTGTGAGAAGAATAGGGATTTTTAATTATGCCAGTTCATTCTTGATATTGAAAGATGTTTGATTATTACTTAAGTTAGGAAGTTCAGCTTGCTCTGTAGTTTGTTTTGTGATAGGATCTTTATGTTGACTAGTGGTCGGGACATTTGTTTGAGTAGTTTTAGAAACAATGTTAGAAACCTTTTTTACAAGGATTTCTACCTTTTTCTTACCAGAATTTTCCACAGTTTTCTTAGGAAGACCATCTATGGTTTTCCTAGGCTCATTTTCAGATGACTTCTTAGCAGGTTGTTATGAGATTTTGACATTGGGAGTGTCTATGTTCTTTTTGCTTCTAAGGTTGTACTGCCTATGGACTTCCATTATGGCATTTTCGAACCCTTGTTTATATTCTTCAGACTCTTCAGAATCCATTTCAGTCTATGCTACGAGAAAAATTCCATGCTCCTCTTGAGTGAGGAAAATTGTATCATCATCGCTTATCCCCAACAAATTTATTTGATTATCATCCAAATCTTCCACAATATTCCCCTCATAATCTGTGTAATTTTCCTGAAAAGGAGGTCGAACCTGTTGGTCTGGAGCCTCTTATTCTCTTTGTTTAATTTGGGGAACATTCCTTCTAAAGTTTTGGTCTCTAGTTTGAGGGGCATTTTGGTTTTCTCTTGCTTGAGTTTGGTCATTAATGTTCAATATTTGCATCATTTGATTCACTACTCTGACTAAGTTATCCATCTTATGATCAACAATAGAAGCACAAGGTTCTTATTTTATGATTACTCTGCATTCAGACTTCAGTTTGGCTTTTTTGGCCAGGATGTTAGCTTCAACTTTAATTGCATTTTCTTGCATTTCTTCCAAATTTTTCGGGTCTCTCTCTCTAACTTGATATTCCATGTCTACATCAAAACCATATAGAAAATCAATCATAGCTAGGCCAGGGGAGGGGTTGATGTCTTGTGGAATGGAATTGTAAATAGTATTGAATCATTCACAATATTCTTCCATAGTTTCATTGGGTTTTCTTTTCAGTCTTTTATATTCATTTAGGAGTTGAAGTGGATTTTTCTTGATCTCCCATCTAGATAAAAAAGTTTGATGGAAAGCATCAAGGTTTCCATTTCTTGACATCACCTCCTAAGCTTTGGGCAAACAATATCATTTTAACATCATCTTCATCTACTTCTTGGAGGTCAAACACATAATTCATCCTATCCACATGATGTTGGGCAGTATAAGTGCCAGTATTATAAAAGGTCACAATTTTGGACAGGTAATTTGTAAGCATAGAATTTAATTAGCCTGGTAACACCAAGGGTACATACCTTCTTTCCATTACTGTCCTGATATATTTACTTGAGGATGGACTTAATGGAGGTGTAGTTTTGATAACTTTAGGGATAATAGGGATAGTAGTTTGAAAAATCATAGGTAGGGAAGTTGAAACTATGCAATGAGTAGGACTGGGAAGCTATAGCTGGAAAAAATGGGAAGACTGACTAGACAAAGAGGTTGTTGCAATAGTTAAATTAGAGAATATAACATATTTTTGAATAAAATATTCTTCAATAGCTTGGTCCAACACTAAAACTAGACCTTGTAATTTGTCAAATTGCTGTAAAGATTCAATATCGGGTTCCATTTCAAGGCTTGGGTTTGGGGTATATATGGTTGTAATATGGATTTATCTATGACAGTTTGATCTACAAAAGCCTCATATTTTGATCTAAACAAACATTGTTGGAAAGGCAAATCAAATTCTATACCTTGCAAAGTTTCAAATTTCTTTGGAAGTGAATTAGACCTTGACAAAGGAATATTTTCTAGAGGATAATTGAATTTAGACAAGGTGCTATTACTACCTTGACTCTCAGTAAAAATTTTCTTTCTCACCAACTTCTCAGGGTTATCTATGAATTCAATAGGGCTGGGATCAGGGTGAGCTCTAGTGTAAATTATTTTGGGAGCCAGGGCTATGAAAAATCATCACACAAATAAAATGAAATAAATGACACAATGAATATTTACAAAATAACAACCTCAGATCATATATTTCATAATGATATAACAGTTGTTTATTGAAATAATGATTTTAAACCAGGGAATAATAATGTTTAGATTAAAAAATATTCTTCCCTAGTATGGTCGCCACTATGTTGTCATTCTGTATTTTTGAGGTTGATGGAGTAAACACATAGGATAGCATCAAAACCACTTTGGAAGCTGGGATCTATCCCTGCCAGCTTTAGAGAGAGATCTCTCTGTATGATTTAACTTTGTTTTTATGTAAATTTTTAGGCTAGCTATGATTGTTCTTGTTTGTTTTGATTGATTGGTTTGGTTGATTTGAGTGTAATAATTCTACTAGGCTATGGAGTCTATAAAATAAACTGGATTTTGTTCATCAATTTTTAAAGGAATTCTCACAAGGAAAGCTAGGTGCAGTAAATGGATATTTTCAGAGTTTAAATGGATGGTGGAAAAGTATAAATGTAAGGTTCAGTAAAGAACAAAGAGCAATTAAGAATTCTTTATCCTGACTTCAAAGGAAAACATTAAAATTAACAACAGCCAAAATAGGGCGCTCTTGATAACGAATCCTATTTATCACAGTTTTTGTTGATTAATTCAGATTTAGAAAAACAGAGGAAAGAAATAACAACATTTAAACAAGTAAAGATAAGAAACACATCACCATTCAACACACCGCATGAATCCTATAAAAGGTCCCTATATTATTGATGCTCCAGTACTTCAAAATTACAGTGTGCAATAGAAATTATATTCGGAAATCAACACTAATACTTGAAACAGAGAAGTATTTATAATAAAAGTTACAATAATTATCTACAAGATCATTATCAAACCGACAATGTATTATTAGCCTAGTTACAAACTGATATCATCTAATCTAGGAGAAAAATAGGCTATGTAGGCTGTTAAGGGAAATAGTGGCCCTGTTTGGGTGGTTTCTGTTGCTGAGTCATTCAAAATAGAATGCGATGCTAAAATGAAACTTGCACTAGCTGTTGTGCTGGAAAAACCTTTCACTACTGTTGAGTTACTGCTCAGTCCAGTAAATCAAGTAACTCTTCCCATCTCTTTTCATCTGGAACTGTTAACTTTGTCACCCGGCGGTAGATTTCATCTGCCTCTGTATACTTAGAAAAAGTTGATTTCATGGTAAAAATATGTTTTACCTCATTTTTCACGTGGAAATCATTGACATGGTGTACAGAAACACTTTTTTGTCATACTTCCTATTATCCTGATGAACTTGGTGTTTCTTTTGGCTACCTCTTTCATTTTCTGGATGTAGTCCTCCTGAGTGATCAGCTTGTCATTGATAACATAAATATTGGGCAGCCCCTTCTGCATTAAGGTTTCAATCCTGTTGGTAAATTTGTTCACCTGTAGCTCCAAGGTCTCACACTTTTCCTCCAACTGGTCAATAAGATTTATTTTGGTCAATACTTTCTTTACTTCCATAATGGTAGCAGTTATATCATTGATTCCCACTTCCTCCAACTAATATCTAGATTTTGAATTTAAGAAACTGATAATATTGGTGGCTTTAGTTGTCATTTCTCCCAACCTTTCCCTTCCTTGCACAATGGTCGGAATGGCCTTCTCTATTAACTCTCTTTTTTCAAATATAATTTGAATTGAAGGCCAAATCTCATTCATTGATTTAAGTATGTTCATCCAAATTGTTTCCTTGGCTTGGGCCAAGGTCTGGCCAATAGATGGGTCTCTTTCTACCTGGCACAGCTTTTCCAAACGTCTCTAATTTTTGTCCAATTCAACAGCCTGAGCAGCTTCAGCGTTGGCCTTCTAGACTTCCAAAGTTTTGAGTTGGCTCTGCAAAGTCTCAATTTCCTTTGATTGCAAGGACATGTTTTGTAGTGTCTGTGCTACTTGTTCAACACTGGGAGTCTGAGTTGAAGTTGTAGGTGTAGTAGTTGTTCCTATTTATGGAAATTGAGAAAGAGGTATAACATCTAAGGGGAAAATGACCATATTCAAGTTGTCTTCTTCTCCTTTACCAGGTTTTCCATCTCTTCTTCCATCTGCCTGATCTGTATGTTTTGATCAATAATCAATTTCATCAAAAAAAAAATTTCAACTTCATCTTCTGCAATGGCCTTAGTCATTGGATCTTCTATAGCTGGTAGCTTCAGCTGTTTCCTCAATGTTGCAATGTCCAAGTTGTTCTTCTTAATAATTTCTTCAACAGAAATAACATCATTAGGTTCATACCCTATCTTGATCACCAAGTCCTCCAAATACTTGATCTGGTTTTCTTTGGCCAAGGAAGAGAACTTATCCATCTTCAATTGTGACAGGAAATTTTCAAAAGATACCTACAATCTGGATAAAGACATGGTAGTATTAGTGAGAGTGGAGGATATCATTTCACCAGTTGGTTTTTGCATCTCCATTTGATCAATGGGATGTATGTCCTTTGTGTTGAACTCAAAGGTGGTGCTCTTGTATTGAACTGCTAATTTAGGTTGTGAAGTCTCGGCCTCAAGGAAGGACATTTGCATTCTTCCATGTTCAGTATCATATATTGACAGAAGTATACTTTGTGAACTGGAAGTCTACTTCCAGAATTGGTTGTAGGTGTTGTTCTTCAAAATCTCATTTCTGAGCTTTATTTCCCTATACCTATCAAACATTGTTTTTTCTTTTTATGTCTTGACAGTGTGAGTTTCTAGCTCAGTATCCTTATGACCCTGTGAAGATGAAGGTCCAAAAGGAGAAGCATTGAACTTCATGGTGACTGGTGGAGAATATGTGATGATGATAGCTATCTGTTCTTCCATTTCTTTATCCACTTATGGTTTGTGAGTCACCTTGGGCCTCTTTTTGTAACTGATTCTAAATTATCTCGCTTCACTGCCGGTTGTAGATGATGACCCTTCCTCCCTCTGCCTTTTGCTAGATTTTTCTCGAGGAATAGGAATCTGCAAACTAGAAGTGGAAACCAGATGCTCTTCAGCTTCCTATAGGGTATTTTTTGCCCACTCCTATTGATTGGCATCTTGTTCTATCTCTGGCCTAGAAGTATGAATGTAGGGAGTGTTCTTGTTTTCCACTCTGAGTTTTGAAATGATGCCACAGGGGTCATAAGACCATGTGAAGCTTAAGCTAAACTTCATTTCCTTTAGTGTCTTATCTGCCTCCTCCCCAACTATTCTTTTGTTGCATACAAATGGGCCCACCTGTGTTTTAATCTTGAATTGTGCCTTCTTCTTTGCTACTACAAAGTGGATCTCGTCTGAGTTTAATATTTGCCTTATATATTCTAGTACAAATATCCTCATTAGGAGGTACTTGGGGAGCTTGTAGGGGCCCAATTCACATCCATAGACCCTAATATTTGTGTAATTTTGGTACAGGTACCAATCTCCGATCTTCGCTTGGTCTGATAGATGTAGTATTCATTTGATCTCCTCATTTATCCTGGGCTGCACTACACTATGGAGAATGTTCATAGCTAGATGAACAAAGTCTTCTACAAATTTCTTGTACGTGAATTCTTGTTGTTCCTTCATGACTAGTGTTGTCCAAAAGATCATTGGTTGTTGATCACCTGCATCATCCAATTTTTGCAATGCAAAACTGAACTTTTTTTATTGGTAATAGATGAACATGTGAATCAAAACCAAGGTGTAGCTGAACACCTACTCTTTAGGAAACTTGATGAACTGTTCATGGATATTCTTGGCCAAGAATTAACTGAAATTGAAAATTGTAGAGGGCTTTCTATCTGTGGAAAATGTGGAAAGGAATCCTAAAATAGGCTCATCCACCCACTGATTAGAATGGTAGCCTAGGATATGAGAAAGGATAGAAATAATTTGTTTTACCTGATTAGGGAAAATTGAAGAAGGATAAGGAGTATATTTCTTTGGAAATTGGGCATTCTCTAGAAGGAAAATTTCAAAAATCCTAGCTTTGGTGGCAAAATCCAGATTTTGATAAAGCTGGGTGAGGGCTTCTAGGGAAAAAAGGGCAGCATTTTCCACAGAAGGGGCCAACATCATTAGTTCAATTGATTTGGCTATGATGGTGAAAAGTATGTCACCTGTAGGTGCAATTATAGCTCTTTGAGCAAGGACATAGCAAGCTTGGAATCTTTTGGTGAATCTTGGGGCTTGAAATGTTACAGGAAAGATATAGTGGGGAAGGTTTGACTCCCATAGTCATATCTCATTAGTTTTATCAATGTGTTTCTCTTCTAACCATCAATATAACTCGAGGAAATCAAATTCACAGAGTGTTTCAGTGATCTGGTAATCTATGTCTACCAATGGTGTGTGATCCAGGTCTACAGAAGGTGGAATTAATGGGTTAAGAGCCCGGTCCTGGGTCTTGGCTTTAGGCAACATGGCTATAGAAGTTTCTTATCCGGATTTAAATAGGAACACAAAAAATTATAGATATAACCATAAATACGAAGATGTAGTAGAAATAACACTTCATTTCATTAATATCAAACACTGAAATATGTTTACAAACAGAATGGAAATAAGACTAGCTCGGGTGATGGTAGCTTATCTCTGAGAAGAGATGTGGCGGCTACATGCCTCTGAACTGCATTACAATGAAGTTGAAGGGCCTTTTTATTATTGAAAAATAAGAGAAAACCCTAAACAGCCAAAATCCTAACCCAAGGAGATGTAACACCAAGAGTTTATGGGACCCGTTGGGGTGAGTTGGACAGCCAACTTCGCGGGGTCGCGACATGGTCATATTATCTCTGTTTGATGCGCATGATAACCTTTTGGAAAGATATCTTCGAGGACTACGACAAATAAGATGATTTTCATGAAAAAATCGTCGACGATAGATTTCCAAAAAAACATCGTTTAGGACCTCAAAACGGCTCCGCAAGTTTAGGACCTGAAAAACTGCTAAAAATAGTAAATTGTGCTACAATTAAGGAAACTAAAAAACCGAAGAAACAATGGTGGGGGTCCTAGTGGAATTAATAGGTGGCCACCAATATCCACTTGGATCATTCCTCCCCTCTTAGGAAGTAACGATCCCCATTGCGTTGAGTTCCTCCATGAGATGAGGAAACTTCTGCTGAACTTGGTCCCTCGTAGATCACTTGCCCTAGGGAAGGAGTTGGCCTGCTTTGACAACTTGATACAATTGGATACTATGTTGGCGAGTGTTCTTGATCTGTGTGTCCATGATGCGATCAGTTGTGGCTTACTCCATGCAATTTGGAATTAACTCTGTAGGTGTGAGTTGTTATGCAATGTCTGATGTGTCCAGCAATGGTGGGAGGTATGGTCGAAGGCAGTCCACATTGAACACTGGGTGAAAGCCAAGGAATGAGGGAATGTTGAGCTCAAATGCATTGTTTCCCACAGCCTTGGTAATGGTGTAAGGACCATATCAGAGTGGTCTAAGTTTACGATAGGCTCCGGTAAGGCATTCCTTTTGCAAATGCAACCAGACTTTGTCACCCACCCGAAACTTGTGGCGAACACGATCTTGATCATGTCGCTACTTGTACCTATCATTTGATTTCTCTAGAATGTCATGGACCTGCTGGAAAATATGTTGGATGTGCTCAATGAATTTGTTTGCCTTATTGGCTTTCGACTAGACATGAGATGAATCTGCCTGAGTAGCTGCAAATGGTATGGCTGCATCAATGGGACATAGTGGCTAGAATCCCAAGCCCACCTAAAAAGGACTATGGCCAGTCAAGCTATGGAGAGCCCGGTAATAAATGTGCTTGACGTGGGGAAGGCTCTCATCCCATGTGTGTGGATGCTTTGAGTTGTACATGTGCAGAATGTGTACAATCATCCTGTTGATGACCTTTGTCTGGCCATCAGTTTGGGGATGGAAAGCTATGAACTTAGTGAGCTTGGTGTCCAGCATCGACCAGAGACTGGACCAAAATGTACTGAGGAACCTGTTGTCCCAATATGAGATGACAGACTGTGGGATCCTAAAGTGTACCCACACTCGTTTAAAGAAGAGTTTAGCAGTGGCTTCTACCATGATATTCTTCTTGCAAGCTGCCAGAATGGCCATCTTCGAGAATATGTCGATGACCGTAAAAACACAGTCATTGCCATGCTTAGTAGAAGGAAGGCTTGACATGTAATATTTGGAGATGGATTCCCAAGGTCGACTAGGGGTAGGTAGTGGACTATAGAGGCCTTGCTTCTTGATGGTCAATTTTTCAATGGCGCAAGCAGTGCAAGATCTTATGTACTTCCCGACATCTTGTCGAAGATTCAACTAATAGAAATACTTCTGCAGTACTTCCACTATTTTCTCGACCCCAATATACCCAGTGGCCCGACTATAGTGCACTTCCCAAATCATCTTGGCTCACTCTCTTGAAGGAACACAAAGGTGTCCTAGGTGGCATAGCAGGGCATCCTAGAGGTGAAAATCTAGAACTTGTTGACCCTCCAAGAGCAACAGGTATGTGTGGCTGAACACTAGGTCACTTTTGTAGAGAAGTGGCCAATCAGAAGTCTCGTGCCCACAAGAGTTGATCATGATGGATAACGCCATGATCAATGGTCGACTAAGGCAGTCTGCAACATTATTGCTGCTACCCGTCTTATACTTGATATTCAAATGGAATTACTGCAAGTATGTGGACCACTATTGATGGAAATCATTCTACAATTTCCCTTGCGTCTTTATGAACTACAGGGGTCGGTGTTCGGTGTGGATGACCGTTTCCTTACCCAAAATGTAATGCTTCCATTGTTGCTAAGCTTGCAGAATGGAATACATCTCTTTGTCATAAGTGGGATACTTCTGGACTTTGTCTAAAAGTGTCTCACTGTGATATGCCACTAGATGTCCCTGTTGATTAAGGATTGCCCCAATAGCATAGTCAGAGGCATCTGTCTTGATCTCAAATGGATATTTCAAGTTTATTAAAGTGATCACTGGTGCAAAGAATCGGCGATGTTTGAACTCTGCGAATGCCTTCTGTTGAGATTCAGACAAAAATAATTTTGCTTTCTCTCCTCCCTTGGTGACTTGACTCAAGGGCCAAGTGATATGAGATAATCCCAACACGAACCTGCGGGAGAAATTGTCAAGATCTAGAAAGCTTTGGAGCTCTGTCAAAGTAGTCGGGGCTGGCCAATCCTGAATGACTTGGATCTTGGTTGGATCCACATGCACCCCTTGTTCATCAATAATGTATCCCAAATACTGAACCTGGGTCATGCCAAAAGTGCATTTCTCCAAATTGGCACACATCTTCTATTGTCGCGGTGTCTGGAGAACCTGTCGAATGTGGTGGAGGTGCTCTTCCCAACTTTGGCTGAAGATCAGGATGTCATCCAAGTATACCACTACAAATGAGTTGGTGAATCGATGTAAGATGGCATCCATCAGTGTCGTGAAGATTGCAGGAGCATTCGTTAATTGAAAAGGCATAACCAACCATTTGGAAAGGCCGACCTTGGCTTTGAAGGCAGACTTCCACACATCAAAGGGTTTGATTGGTACCTAGTGATAGCCAGACTTCAAGTCGATCTTGCTGAAATATTTTGCCCCCTTCAGTTAGTTGAGAAGGTCATCAATCCATGGTATCAAATACCTATTCCAGAGAGTGATCTTGTTCAGTGCCCGGTAATCAATACAGAGTCTCCAAGTCCCATCCTTCTTTTGTACCAACACAATTGGGCTCCCACAGGGTGATGAACTCAAACAGATGTGACCTTTCTCTAATAGCTCCTTAATTTGCCTCTTGATTTCATCATTCTCCAGAATGGAGCGTCGATAGATTGGTCCATTAGCTAGCGACACACCTGTGGTCAGATCGATGGAGTGCTTGACCTAACAGTGTAGAGGCACCCCTGTGGGGGAGGTGAAGATGTCCTAATACTCCTCCACGACCTTGTCCATCTGTTGTTACCGTACATAGGGGCCCTATTTGGAGGTCGTGTCCACCGTCTTCTTCTTTCTCTGAGGGCGTATCATCAAGAAAAAAATCTCCCGATTTTGGAAATGAGCTTACTGCATTGTTTTGCAGTAACCAAAGAGATGGCAGTAGGCGGTGCTACCTCCGGTATCCTGTAAAACTTATTTCCCAAAGTAACAATAACAGCACGAGGCCTTGACACATACACATCATGTCGCTTCCATAAGTATGGTTGGCCTGATAATACATCACAAACATCAAGAGAAGCAACGTCACATAATACCTCATCCGTGAAGGGCTTGATGTTGTATGGAAGGTGGCACTGTTGGCTCACACGAAGATCCTGTCCTTGGTGAAGCCACCCGATGGTGTACGGTTGTGGATGCGTTGTGGTCGTTAAGCCCAACCGCTTCATGACCTCTACCGAAATTAGGTTCTTTTGGCTCCCGCTGTCGACAATGAACTATAGCGGGGAACAATTTACCCACATCTGGCAGTGGAATAGGCGTTCCTCCTCCTCTGGATCTTCGGGTTCCTCCTTCTAAATCTTTGTGGTGGCAACGGTGGCATTGGGCTCCGCATCGATAATCTACTTCCCTTTGTCATTCCCCTTGTCGGGTTCTGACTTAGAGTTGTAACATGCATCTGATTCTGAGGCCTTTAGCTCCGCCACTAGTGACTGCTTGGCCCAACACTCACTTGTGTTGTGAGTGGAGCTCTTATGGAACTCACACCACTTTCCCATATCCTTCTTTGACTTCGTGGTGTTGTTCTTTGCTTGCAGATTTGGTGGGTTGTCCTGGGCTACCCCACCTTAGCTTTGTCCTTTGTTCTACAGTTTTGGGGCACCTTTCCCTTGCTTCGGATTCGCAGATCCAAATTCCCACTTCTTCTATTTAAACTTTTGCTCGATCTTGACTGCATATCAGTATGTCATGCCGAGTGAGGAGATGTCTAGGAATTCATCATCGTGTTATCCTTCTTTGACTTCATGGTGTTGTTCTTTGCTTGCAGATTTGGTGGGTTGTCCTGGGCTACCCCACCTTAGCTTTGTCCTTTATTCTACAGTTTTGGGGCACCTTTCCCTTGCTTCGGATTCGCAGATCCAAATTCCCACTTCTTCTATTTAAACTTTTGCTCGATCTTGACCGCATATCAGTATGTCATGCCGAGTGAGGAGATGTCTAGGAATTCATTAATATCAAATACTGAAATATGCTTACAAACATAATGGAAATAAGACTAGCTCTAGCGATGGTAGCTTATCTCTGAGAGGAGATGTGGCAGCTACATGCCTCTGAACTACGTTAAAATGAGGCTCAAGGGCCTTTTTATTTTTGAACAATAAGAGAAAACCCTAAACAACCAAAACCCTAACCTGAGGAGATGTAACACCAAGAGTTTATGGGCCCCGTTGAGGTGCGTTGGAAAGCCAACTTCCCGGGGTCGCGACTTGGTCATATTATCTTCGTTTGATGTGCATGATAACCCGTTGGAAATATATCTCTGAGGACTACGACGGAAAAGACAATTTTAGTCAGAAAATCATTGATGGTAGATTGCCAAAAAAGCATCATTTAGGGCCTCAAAATGGCTCCGGAAGTTTAGGACCCAAAGACAACGAAAAATACTAAATTGTGCTACAATTAATGAAACTGAAAAACTGAAAGAAACAATGGTTGGGGTCCAAGTGGAATTGGTGGGTGGCCACCAATATCCACCTGGACCATTCCCCCCCCTTAGGAAGCAGTGGTCCCCATTGTGTTGAGTTCCTCCATGAGATGAGGAAAATTCTGTTAAACTTGGTCCCTGGTGATCCACTTGCCCTGGGGAAGGAGTTGGCCTGCTTTGACAACTCGATACAGTTGGATCTTCTACTGGCAAGTTTTCTTGATCTGTGTGTCCATGATCCGATTAGTTGTTGCTTGCTCCATACAATTTGGATTCAGCTCTATAGGTGTGAGTTATTCTGCAATGTCTAATGTGTCAAACAATGGTGGGAAGTATGGTCGAAGGTGGTCCACATTGAACACTGGGTGCAGGCCAAGGAATGCGGTAATTCTGAGCTCAAATGCATTGTCACCCATATCCTTAATAATGGTGTAAGGACCATATCAGAGTGGCCTGAGTTTACAATAGGCTCTGGTAAGGCGTTCCTTCTGTAAATGCAACCAGACTTTGTCGCCCACTCGAAACTTGTGGGCACCCAATGTTGATCATGTCACTACTTGTACTTGGCATTTGATTTCTCCAGAATGTCATGGACCTTCTGGTGGATATGTTGGATGTGCTCAATGAAGTTGTTTTCCTTATCAGCTTCTGACTAGACATGAGCTGAATCTACTTAAGTAGCTACAAATGTTATGGCCACATCAATGGGACATAGTGGCTGGAATCCCAAGCCCACCTGAAAAGGACTCTGGCCAATCGAGCTGTTGAGAGCACAATTATAACTATGTTGGACATAGGGAATGCTCTCACCCCATGTGTGTGGATGCTTTGAGTTGTACATGTGCAGAATGTGCAAGATCATCCTGTTGACGACCTCTATCTGGCCATCAGTTTGGGGATGGAAAGTTGTGGACTTAGTGAGCTTGGTGTCCAGCATTGACTAGAGACTGGACCAAAATGTACTAAGGAACCTGTTGTCCCCATCTTAGATGATAGACCGTGGGATCCCAAAGTGTACCCACACTCGTTCAAACAAGAGTTTAGCAGTGGCTTCTGTCGTGATATTCTTCTTGCAGGCCGCCAGAATGGCCATCTTCGAGAATCTGTCGACGCCCACAAAAACACAGTCATTTCCATGCTTAGTAGAAGGAAGGCTCGACATGTAATCCATGGAGATGGATTCCCAAGGTCGACTAGGGGTAGGTAGAGGAGTATAGAGGCCTTGCTTCTTAATGGTTGGTTTAGCAATGGCACAGGCCGTACAGGATCTGATGTACTTCCCAACATCCTGTCAATGATTCAGCCAGTAGAAATACTTCTCCAGTACTGCCACTATTTTCTCGACCCTAAAATGCCCAACGGATTGACTCTAGTGCACTTCCCAAATCATCTTGGCTTGCTCACTTAAAGGGACACAAAGGTGTCCCAGGTGGCATAGTAGGGCATCCTGGAGGTGAAAATTTGGAACTTGTTGACCCTCCAAGAGCATCTTCTATGTGTGCCAAACTCTGGGTCACCTTTGTAGAGAAGTGGTCAATCAGAAGTATCGTGCCCACAGGAGTTGAGCACGGTGGTTAACGCCATGATCGGTGGTCGGATGAGGCAGTCTGTAACATTATAAGTGCTACCCTTCTTATACTTGATATTCAAATGGAACTCCTTCAAGTATGTGTACCACTTTTGATGGTGATCATTCTCTAACTTCCCTTGCGTCTACATGAACTGCAGGGGTCGATGGTCTGTGTGGATAACTGTTTCCTTACCCAAAATGTAATTCTTCCATTGTTAGCAACACTGCATAATGGAATACATCTCTTTGTCATAAGAGGGATGCTTTCGGACTGTGTCTGAAGTGTCTCATTGTGATATTCCACTAGATGCACCTGCTGAGTAAGGACTGCCCCAATAGCATAGTCAGCGGCATATGTATCGATCTCAAATGGTTGTTTCAAGTCTAATAAAGTGAGCATTGGTGCAAAGAAGAGGCGATGTTTCAACTCTGTGAATTCCTTCTGTTAAGATTCAGACTAAAATAATTTTGCTTTCACTCCTCTCTTGGTGTCTTGACTCAAGGGCCAAGTGATATGAGAGAATCCCAACATGAACATGCAGTAGAAATTGACAAGACCCAAAAAGCTACGGAGCTCTATCAGAATGGTTGGGGCTAGCCAATCTCGAATGACTTGGATCTTGGCTGGATCCACATGCACCCCTTTTCATCAATAATGTATCCCAGATACTAAACCTGGGTCATGCCAAAAGTGCATTTCTCCAAATTGGCACACAGCTTGTGCTGCCACATTGTTTGGAGAACCTATTGGATGTGGTGGAGGTCTTCTTCCCAACTTAGGGTGAAGACCAAGATGTCATCCAAGTATACCACTACAAATGAGTTGGTGAATGGCTGCAAGATGTCATCCATCAGCCTCATGAAGGTTGCAAGAGCATTTGCCAACCCAAAAGGCATAACCAACCATTTGAAAAGGCCCTCCTTGGCTTTGAAGGCAGTGTTCCACACATCAGAGGGTTCGATTGGCACCTGGTGATAGTCGGAATTCAAGTCGATCTTGCTGAAATATTTTTCCCCATTTAGTTGTTCCAAAAGGTCATCAATCCATGGGATCGGGTACCTATTCTAGAGAGTGATCTTGTTCAGCGCCCGGTAGTCAATACAGAGTCTCCAAGTCCCATCCTTCCTCTGTACCAACACGATCGACCTCCCATAGGGAAATGAACTTGGATGGATGTTACCTTTATGCAGCATCTCCTGAATCTGCCTCTTGATTTCATCATTCTCTAGAATGGAGTGCTGATAGATTGGTCCATTAGGTAGCGGCCCACCTGGGGTCATATCGATGGAGTGCTTGACCTGACAGTGCAAAGGCACCCCTGTGGGGGAGGTGAAGATGTCCTCGTACTCATCCATAACCTTGTCCATCTGTTGTTGCCGTGCAGAGGGGCCCTGTCTAGAGGTCGTGCCACCGTCTTCTTCTTTCCCTGAGGGCGTATAATCAGGAAAAAAAGAATTCCCAGTTTTGGAAATGATCTTACTGCATTGTTTTGCATTAACCAAAGAGATTGCAGTAGGCGGCGCTACCTCTTGTATCCTGTACAACTTATTTCCCAAAGTAACAATAACAGCACGAGGCCTTGACTCATACACAGCATGTCACTTTCATAAGTATGGTTTGCCTAATAACACATCACAAACATCAAAGGGAGCAACGTCACATAATACCTCATCCGTGAAGGGCTTGATGTTGTATGGAAGGCGACACTGCTGGCTCAAGCCAAGATCTCGTCCTTGGTGAAGCCACCCGTTAGTGTATGGTTGTGGATGTGCTGTGGTCGGTAAGCCCAGCTGCTTCATGGCCTCTTTTGAATTGAGGTTCTTTTGGCTCCAGTTGTCGATAATGAATTGTAGTGGGTAAACCTTTACACACATTTGGGAGTGGAAGAGGCGTTCCTTCTCCTTTGGATCTTCGGGTTCCTCCTTTTGGATCTTTGTGGTGGCAACAGTGGCATTGGGCTCCGCATCGATAATCTCCTTCTCTTTTTCATTCCCCTTTTTTGGTTCTGACTCAAATTCATAACATGCATCTAATTTCAAATCCTTTAGCTCGGCCACTAGTGACTCCTTGGCCCAACACTCACTTGTGTTGTGAGTGGAGCTCTTATGAAACTCACACCACTTTCCCATGTCCTTCTTCGGCTTTGCAGCATTGTTCTTTTCTTGTGGCTTTGGCAGATTGTCCTAGGCCGCCCCACCTTGGCTTTGTCCTTTGTTTTTTGGTTTGGGAACACCTTTCCCTTGCTTCAGATTCATAGATCCAAAGTCCCACTTCTTCCATTTTAACTTTTGCTCGATCTTGACCACATATCGGTATGTCGTGCCGAGCGAGGAGATGTCCAAGAATTCGATCTCATCTTGGATGTACCTGTGCAAGCAACCGAGGTACTTGAGAACCAAATTCTTCTCAGAATCCTTCATACCCAACTTCGTGCGAAGGGTATGAGAATAATTGGTAAACTCCGACACATCTTGGTCCCTTCCTTGTCGTAGCATTGTACACTTTATGTATTTATCCTCATAGCTCCTGACATGGTAGTACTGCTCCTTGATGGCATCCCGGAACAAGTTCCAAGTGGGTGCGACTAAAAAAAGTGAGTTCGTACTTTCATCCTTCTGCTCATAGTAGGTTTCCCACTAGTCCTTGACGTGGTGAGCTGCTTTGAGAAGTGCAAAGGTGATCTTTTCTGGGCTGGAAAAATCATGAACTTAAAGATATCCTTCTAGAATATTTAACCATTTATCTACAATGTCTGCATGTATCTGACCCTCAAATATGGGAATTTCAAAGCTAACTTGTACCTTAAATGGTGTGGCACTTCCAGAGTAGCTATCGGAAGTAGATGTCTCGCCCCTGGGTAGCCACTGAAGGATCTGGGCAAAGTTGTCCATCATCACGTTCCTTTGTCTCTTAAGGGCTTCCTCAAGCAATATTTTCATAGGAACTCCTACCCCCTCGTCTTTCTTTTCATCCACCATGGGAGGTCGTCGGGATTTGCTAGGCTGGTCTTGCAAAGGTTTGACTAGTTCAAGCCCTAACTCCTTATATCCCGACCTCGTTGGGGACATGCAAAGAAAAACAAAGAAAGAGTAGACCGCTCTGATACCACTGATCTAGATTTAAACAGGAACACAAAAAATTATAAATATAACCATAAATACAAATATGCAGTAGAAATAACACTTCATTTCGTTAATATCAAATACTGAAATATGCTTACAAACAGAATGGAAATAAGACTAGCTCGGGCAATGGTAGCTTATCTCTGAGAAGAGATGTGGCTACTACATGCCTCTGAATGTCATTACAATGAGGCTCAAGGGCCTTTTTATTATTGAACAATAAGAGAAAACCCTAAATAACGAAAACCCTAACCCGAGGAAATGTAACGCCAAGTGTTTATGGGCCCCATTGGGGTGAGTTGGACCACCAACTTCCCAGGGTCGCAACTTGGTCATATTATCTCCGCTTGACGCGCATGATAACCTATTGGAAAGATATCTCCAAGAAATATAGCAGAAAAGAGGATTTTAGTAGAAAATTGATGGTAGTAGATTGCCAAAAAAATGTCGTTTAGGGCCTCAAAACGGCTCTGGAAGTTTAGGACCCGAAAAAATGCTAAAAATAGTAAATTGTGCTACAATTAAGAAAACTAAAAGAAACAATGGTGGTGGTCCTAGTGGAATTGGCAAGTGGCCACCAATATCCACCTGGATCATTCCTCCCCCCTTAGGAAGCAATGGTCCCCATTGCATTGAGTTCCTCCATGAGATGAGGAAACTTCTACTGAACTTGGTCCCTAGTGAGCCACTTTCCCTGGGGAAGGAGTTGGTCTACTTTGACAACGCGATATAGGTTGATCTTTTGCTGGTGAGTGTTCTTGATCTAGGCTTCCATGATCCGATCATTTGTGGCTTTATCCATGCAATCTGGATTTAACTTTGTAGGTGTGAGTTGTTCTGCAATTTCTAATGTGTCCCGCAATGGTGGGAAGTATGGTCGAAGGTAGTCCACATTGAACACTAGGTGTAGGCCAAGGAATGGGGGAATGTTGAGCTCAAATGCATTGTCACCCAAAACCTTATTAATGGTGTAACGACCATATCAAAGTGGCCTGAGATTACGATAGGCTCTGGTAAGGCGTTCCTTCTGCAAATGCAACCAGACTTTGTCGCCCACCTGAAACTTGTGTGGCACTCGATGTTGATCATGTCACTGCTTGTACTTAGCATTTTATTTCTCCATAATTTCATGGACCTGCTGGAAGATATGTTGGATGTGCTCAATGAAGTTGTTTTCCTTATCAACTTCCGACTAGACATGATCTGAATTTGCCTGATTAGCTGCAAATGGTATGGCCACATCAATGGGACATAGTGGCTGGAATCCCAAACCCACCTTAAAAGGACTATGGCCAATCGAGCTGTGGAGAGCTCGATTATAGTTGTGTTGGCATAGGGAAGGCTCTCATCCCATGTGCGTGGATGCTTTGAGTTGTACATACGCAGAATGTGTACAATCATCTTGTTGACGACCTCTGTCTGGCCATTAGTTTGGGGATGGAAAGCTGTGGACTTAGTGAGCTTGGTGTCCAGCATCGACCAAAGACTGGACCAAAATGTACTAAGGAACCTGCTATCTCAAACTGAGATGATAGACTGTGGGATCCCAAAGTGTACCCACACTCGTTCAAAGAAGAGTTTAGCAGTGGCTTCTGTCGTGATATTCTTCTTGCAGGCTGCCAGAATGGCCATCTTCGAGAAACTGTCAATGACCACAAACACACAGTCATTATTGTTAGTGTCAGTCTTTGCAGCCTTCCTCCAGTGATCAAACATGCTCTTAAAAAGTGATTTTAAGGTGTCAAGGTCAAATTTTGTCATTTCAGTGAGTCTTCAAGTAAAATTTGGTCACTAGGTATTAGGTCTAGGGTTTGCTTTTACTCCTTCCAAAGTTGTCAAAATGTCAGTCCATGTAACCATTCAGCTGATTGTACCATCATTCAAAGGGTTTTCATCATCATGTCAAGTTCCACTCGGTCATTTTATACCTTGTTCATGCTTCAGTTGCGCCTAGGTAAGGTTCATTTCCCTCTCCTAGGGTTTTGGAGGCAATTTCTCTTGGATGGTCAAATCATTAGCAAAACTTGTATCCTGATGTTCATACACCTTCCTTATCCTTAATGTACCTTATTAAACACTTTCCATCACTGAGATCCCCCAAATTCCTCATTTTCGCACAAACCCTAGTTTCTTGCTACAACTTAGCAATTTTCTAGGCTAGACCTGTGTTTTTCCCTTTTGGACCCCTTCCCCTCGCTCAATCTTTGAAATTCCACTTTCCCCTGCTTCCTAACATCTCTCCCTACTTCCCAAATTTTTCTCAAGAATTTAGAAGCCCCTTATCCCCTTCATTTCGCTTCATTTCAACAAATCCCTTGTTCCACACATCGGGGTAGGTTTTACTCAAATGATGTTTCTGAGCAAGTAAAGATGAATTTTGCAAAACTGAGAGAGGTTTTTGTCCAAAATAGGCCAAGGAAGAAAAAAATCCTTCACTTTTTACATAGGTGTGATGATTTTAGAGAAACTTCAAAAATACAGTTGCCTCGGGAGAATTGACGCACCTCTGAAGTGACCTTGCGAAAATCAAGTTTTCTCCTAGCTTGGTTGGCCAAATGACTTTGTTGATGAGTCCAATGATAACTATACACAAATATATTTCCAATGAAATATCATGAGCTCAATTTGGAGTTGAGAAAAACATTCAAAAGTTGACTGCAATAGCACTCTACCTTTAGGCAGCCTCATTTGGCTTATTTTGACCAGTCTTGGGAGATTTGATTTTTGACAGGGAAAATGAACTCCAAATTGAAAAATTCCAATTGGGTTGGAAAGTAGACTCAATAAAATTTCCATCGAGCTATCCCGAACCCAATTTGGACACCAGGAAGGCCTCCAAAAGTGGCTCCAAACAGGTGCTACGCATAGAGAAATTAGGCGCGGCGCATAGGGAAAATTTTGCCAGTTTGACCAAGAATACTTTGTTTTTTGCCTAGTTCCTTGACAGTTTGACTTTTCTCTTTCTTAATGTCAAAATTATGATGTAATTTAATGTAAGTTTATGGATCTTGATGTAATTATGTCAAATTTTCACTCATGGAGGTAGATTCATCCATAAAAAGTTAGTTTGCAACTGAATGAATAAGTTCCCTAGTTTTTAGAGGCATGCTGTTCCACTGCTTAATTTGTAGTTCTCAGTTTAGAATTAGTTGGAACAGCTCCTAAACTCATGAGCTCGACCCCTAGAGGCTAGGATGAGTTTTTTTTTCCTATATCTTATGTTTTTTCAGTCATTAGCATGGTTGGACTCTTGATAAAGTAAGGAGCTTCATTGTACACACATATCAGCATTTTGGGTAAGGAATTGAGACCAGGGTCGCAACACTCTTTGGGATCCATGTGGCATTTTGTCTTGGTACAATGCTTTCCTTTGTAATTGTGAAGTTTCTTATATGTTATGTATGCCATTCTCTATCTTGTTTCTTCTTAACTAAACAAACAAGAGTGTAAGTAGAATCCATTGAAATTGCAGTGCTCTACTTGAGGTTTGCTTTAATTTCTTGATGTTTTCAGCTGTTTGGAGAGGATCCATGACTTTCCTTGCCCTCTTCAACTCCTCAACTATATAATCCCTCCACATCATTCGATTTGAAGCGCCAAAAACAATTGCCTACCTTGCCCCATTGAGATCTCTGCAAGACTGAGCCTCAATCCCCGCACCCAAAATCTACCTTTCCATCTAAGCCAACAAAAACATCATTTTATTCAATCAAACTTTTTCACACATATACCTAGCCTAAAATCAGTTTTTCTATCAGTCATCTCAAGCCCTCCTCGATTATAATTTGTTGAAATTGACCTGGAGAGATCCCTCTCCCGACCTGGTAGGGCTAGCTACCAGGTTAAGCGTGGTTTGATGTTTGCCTTGGATCCTACCTTCCTCAGTCTAAGGTAAATCTATGCACTAACATAGTGGCGACCATACTGGGGAAGAAATTGTTTGTTTGTTAGTGTTCTTCATTTTATAAACTACAGACGAAGTTTGAAGATTAGCCAGGTATCCTTCGAAATGCTTTTGCTTTGCATTAGTGCAAGTAGAAAAAAGCTACTTTAGTCAATCACCGGTCTAGTCTTATAAATGGAATATCTAACTTGCAAATTGCCCCAGTAACATGTATCAAGTTAGATCTGATTGTTGATGGTGGACAACGATCAGAAACCAGAAAGGTTGAAATCATTCACCTGGCGTTCCATATCATTTTCAAGATCAGATCCAAAGACTCCTCTGGAGAATGAACCTGACGAGCAAAAACATGAAAGGACAATATGGAAATATCAGGTATTCAAGTTGGAATTTCATCCAAGACATTTTGTTCTTTGTTCTAAATTATTTCTTCTTTTTTCCTGAGAATGTCAAGAAGGCTTTGCAAAGTATATTGTATTTGAGAAAAGATCCTCAGTCTGCATTTGATTCCTTCCCTTTGAAGATTGTGAATACCAAAGATTTGCATGCCTTTGAGCTTCATCAAGACCATTTTCCCGAATCTTGTGATGACCATCTTTAAACTAATGAACCTCAAGAGACCAAGACTGGTTCTACAGCTTCTGTACATACCCCACTACCTTGTAAAATTCCAGATCGATACAAGCCTCTGATTTTACCTTCTATATGATTCCCATGCTTTCCCTAAAAATCATGATTTGATGGTGAACGCGACAATATCACTGTTGAGAGACATGTACTGAATTTTGAGTCTTTCCTTGACCTTTTTGAAGTTGATGAAGAAGATGTCAGTATAAGGCTTTTTTCTTTTTCTTTGCAAGGCAAAGTCAAGAGTTGGTTCAAAACCCTGCCTGATGCGACCATCTCAAATTTCCAGCAGTTCGTCAAAGTTTTCCTCGACAGGTGAGTGGTCAGAAAGAACCCTTTTGTGATTATAGAAGAGTATAACCAGCTGAAAAGACTGCCAAGGGAGACAGTACAATAGTTTTCTGCTAGGTTTAACCAAGTTTATTATTCGATGCCTGTTAATATAAGACCTTCTCCTAGATCTGCTCTCTTGCACTACCCGGGTGCCTTTGATCCGGAAATGGAGTTTCAGCTGAGAGAAAGGAACCTTGCAACACTTGAAGAGATGCAGAATAGTGCAGTAGATGTAGAGGCTCATTTGTTGATCTGAAGGGAAAAGTTGAAGGAAGAAGAGATGAAAAACATAGATCTGGAGGAATCAACATCTCTAGAGGTAAAGCTTGACATTTTGGTAAGTGAAGTGGAAGAGATGATGCAAAGGATCATCACAAGAAATGAGTATAATTTCCAAGGCCATGGCTCACTGATTGAAGAGGAACAAGTTGTTGATCCAAAAAATCTTCTTTCTTATCCTAGTTGTCATAGATCTGATAATGATTGTTTTGTAGATCATCTTGGAGAAGAGAGATCTGTTGATATGACATGTGTGCTTGATGATGTCTTTTATACTGATGATTTGCCTCAGTTTGATCAGTATGATGATGATTATGTTCTCCAAACAAAAGCTGATCTTGCAGACAAATCAGCAGCTAGTTTGTGGGAGGAAGAAGTTCACTTTCAGCAGCTCGAATACAATGTTCAGCCATCACATATTAGCTATGGAAACGACGAGGAAAGTGTAGCAAATTTTGAAGTGAAGGATCTTTGCCTTTTTGTTTTGCTTCATTTTAGTTCATCAGAGACAACATTCATGCACTCAGAAATCAATTGTCGACAAGTCTTGATCTTGACCATCTTGAGAGCAATGAAAACCTTATTCAAGACTTCTCATATCCAGATTTGCAGCCCCCGAATGCCATTGATTGTCAAGCTGCAGATGAAGGCATGGAAGCTGGAACATTTGATCAAATGATACAAGATGATTCCGTAATATTTTGTTTTGAATCATTTCAGTTTCTGAAGGGAAAACTGCATAGTATATCTTCAAATGAGTAGTCTGTAGGAAATCATGTAATCTCATCAGAAACAATAGAAAATGGGTTGCAGCAGTATTTTCAAGCTTTTCACAATTCAATAACTGATGTGTTGGATGATGTCTGCAGTCAAAGTCCTTCTCCATTGACTACATGTGAGCTTGAAACGTGTGCTAATATAAATTTGATCCAACAACTGGTTTCTTTGTCATTTTCAGTGGGAGTGTCATCACAAATCTCAGATCAAAGTTTGCATTTATGGTATGAGGAAAAGAGAAGTAATCCATTGGATAAGCTAAGTCCTAGTGTGCATGAATTTCGAGATCCTATGCTGTGTTTTTGGAAGCAAATAGAGAATCCATATCATTCAACGGATCTGTTTCCAAGTTTTCATGGTAGCTGCTTTTCAGTAGTTCTCTTTTGTTTTTCATAAGCAAGCATTTGCGAAGAATTCAAACAGCAGGCAGAATGCTTACTTGGTTGCATTGGTTGTTTCATTTCACTTGATCTGGTGATGAATGAAACTGTTAGAGTAGGTTTTGATATATAAGCTCTACTTTGAGCATCATTTCCAGTTTGTCGGTTGTGTTTAAGTATCGAGTCTGTTTTTAGTTGAGTGAGAGTCAATTTGTGTCGTCAAGTTGTTAGTTTTCACTCATGCATTTCAGCATGAGTTTTTTACTTGTCTGCTTTCCAAAGATCTGTAGTTCTTGGCACCTCCAAGGAGCTACCATCCCCATTGGAGCCAATGTTAGTGTCAGTCTTTTTAGCCTTCCTCCAGTGATCAAACATGCTCTTACAAAGTGATTTGAAGGTGTCAAGGTCAAATTTTGTCATTTTAGTGAGTCTTCAAGTAAAATTTGGTCACTAGGTATTAGGTATAGGGTTTGCTTTTACTCCTTCCAAAGTTATCCAAATGTCGGTCCATGTCACCATTCAGCTGACTATACCATCATTCAAAGGGTTTTCATCATCATGTCAAGTTCCACTCGGTCATTTTATACCTTGTTCAAGCTTCAGTTGTGCCTAGGTAAGGTTCATTTCCCTCTCCTAGGGTTTTGAAGGCAATTTCTCTTGGATGGTCAAATCATCAGCAAAACTTGTATCCTAATGTTCATACACCTTCCCCTATCCTTAATGTACCTTATTAAACACTTCCCATCACTGAGATCCCCCAAATTCCTCATTTTCGCACAAACCCTAGTTTCTTGCTACAACTTGGCAATTTTCTAGGCTAGACCTGTGTTTTGCCCTTTTGGACCCCTTCCCCTAACTCAATCTTTGAAATTCCACTTTTCCCTACTTCCTAACATCTCTCCCTACTTTCCAAAATTTTCTCAAGAATTTAGAAGCCCCTTATCCCCTTCATTTCGCTTCATTTCAACGAATCCCCTGTTCCACACATCGGGGTAGGTTTTACTCAAATGCTGTTTCTGAGCAATAAAAGGTGAATTTTGGAAAAACTGAAAGAGGTTTTTGTCCACAATAGGCCGAGGAAGAAAAAATTCCTTCACTTTTTACACAGGTGTCATGGTTTTAGATAAATGTCAAAAATACAGCTGCCTCGGGAGAATTGATGCACCTCTGAAGTGACCTTGGGAAAATCAAGTTTTCTCCTAACTTGGTTGGCCAAATGACTTTCTTGATGAGTCCAATGATAACTAGACATGAATATATTTCCAATTATCTATCATGAGCTCACTTTGGAGTTGAGGAAGACCTTTCAAAGTTGACTGCAACAGCACTCTGCCTTTAGGCAGCCTCATTTGGCACATTTTTCCTAGTCTTGGGATATTTTATTTTTGACAGGGAAAATGAACTCCAAATTGCAATATTATAGTTTTTTTGGAAAGTAGACTTAATAACCTTTCCAACTAGCTATCCCGTGCCCAATTTGGACACCGGAAAGGCCTCCACAAGTGGCTCCAAACAGGCGCTACGCATAGAGAAATTAGGGGCGACGCATAGGGAAAATTTTGCCATTTTGACCAAGTATACTCTGTTTTTCACCTAGTTCCTTGACAGTTTGTCTTTTCTCTTTCTTAATGTCAAAATTATGATGTAATTTAATATAAATTGATGGATCTTGATGTAATTATGTCAAATTTTCACTCATGGAGATAAATTCATCCATAAAAAGTTAGCTTGCAACTGAATGAATCAGTGCCCTAGTTTTTAGAGGCATGTTGTTCCACTGCTAATTTGTAGTTCTCAATTTAGAATTAGTTGGAACAGCTCCTAAACTCATGAGCTCGACCCCTAGAGGCTAGGATGAGTTTTTGTTTGCCTATATCTTATGTTTTTTCAGTCATTAGCATGGTTGGACTCTTGAGAAAGTAAGGAGCTTCATTGTACACACATATCAGCATTTTGGCTAAGGAATTGAGACCAAAGTTTGTAGCACTCTTTAGAATCCATGTGGCATTTTGTCTTGGTACAATGATTTCCTTTGTAATTTTGAATTTTCTTATGTGTTATGTATTCCATTCTCTATCTTGTTTCGTCTTAACTAAACAAACAAGAGTGTAAGTAGAATCCATTGAAATTGTAGTGCTCTACTTGAGGTTTGCTTTAGTTTCTTGATGTTTTCAGCTATTTGGAGAGGATCCATGACTTTCCTTTCCCTCTTCAACTCCTCACCTATCTAATCCCTCCACCTCATTCGATTTGAAGTGCCAAAAAAAATTGCCTACCTTGCCCCATTGAGATCTCTGCAAGACTGAGCCTCAATCCCCGCACCCAAAATCTACCTTTCCATTTGAGCCAACAAAAACATCATTTTATTCAATCAAACATTTCACACATATACCTAGCCTAAAATCAGTTTTTCTATCAGTCATATCAAGCCCTCATCGATTATAATTTGCTGAGATTGACCCAGAGAGAGCCCTCTCCCAACCTGGTAGGGCTAGCTACCAGGTTAAGCGTGGTTTGATGTTGGCCCTAGATCCTACCTTCCTTAGCCTAAGGAGAGAGGTTTTGAGAGAGGTTTTTCTCCAACATGACCTTACCTATAATAACCTCCCAAAGAGTTCTGCAAATCCTGGTCTCAATTCCTTAGCCAAAATGCTGATTTGAATGTACAATGAAGCTCAAGGCTTTCTCAAAAGTCCAACCTTCTACCAAAATCCAACCCCTACACTATGAAATTCATAAAATATATACATTTGCTCATCCTTGTACCAAGGGAATTGAGCTCAACCATTTTATTCAAAATAGAATTAGTTACATTAAACTTGGGCCGAATTTCTGAAAATAGGTGTTGAAGATGAACTCGTATCTCCTAAACCATAGCACCTGTTACAAAACTGAAAGAGGTTTTTGTAGATAAGGTCATGTTGGAAAAGAACATCTCTTAAACATAACCAACAAACTAGAAATGATGCTCAAAGTAGAGCTTATTTATCAAAACCTACTCTAACAGTTGCCATGCTTCGTACAAGGAAGGCCCGCCGTGTAATCCATGGAGATGGATTCCCAAGGTCGACTAGGGGTAGGTAGTGGAGTATAGAGGCCTTGCTTCTTGATGGTCAGTTTGGCAATGGCACAAGCAGTGGAGGATCTGATGTACTTCCTGACATCCTGTCGAATATTCGGATAATAGAAATGCTTTTGCAGTACTGCCACTTTTTTTCTCAACCCCGAAATGCCCAGCAGCCCGATTGTAGTGCACTTCCTAAATCATCTTGGCTCGCTCACTTGACGGAACAAAAAAGTGTCCCAGGTGGCATAACAGGGCATCCTGGAGGTGAAAATATGGAACCTGCTAACCCTCCAAGAGCATCTAGTATGTGTGGTCGAACTCTGGGTTGCTTTTGTAGAGAAGTGGCCAATCATAAGTCTCGTGCCGACAAGAGTTAATCATGGTAGTTAATGCCATGATCGGTGGTCGACTAAGGAAATCTACAACATTATTGGTGCTACCCTTCTTATACTTGATATTCAAATGGAACTACTCTAGGTATGTGGACCACTTTTGATGGTGATCATTCTGAAACTTCCCTTGCGTTTTTATGAACTGCTGGGGTTGGTGGTCTGTGTGGATGATCGTTTCCTTACCCAAAATGTAATGCTTCCTTTTTTGACAAGCCTGCACAATGGAATACATCTCTTTGTCATAAGTGGGATAATTTCAGGCTTTTTTTGAAATTGTCTCACTGTGATATGCCACTGGATGCCCCTGTTGAGTAAGGACCACCCCAATAACATATTCAGAGGCATTTGTCTCGATCTCAAATGGTTTTTGCAAGTCTGGTAAAGTGAGCACTAGTGCAGAGCAGAGGCAATGTTTCAACTCTACGAATGCCTTTTGTTGAGATTCAGACCAAAATAGTTTTGCTTTCGGTCCTCCCTTGGTGACTTGACTCAAGGGCCAAGTGATATTAGAGAATCCCAACATGAACCTGCAGTAGAAATTGGCAAGACCCAGAAAGATACGAAGCTCTGTCAGAGTGGTTGGGGCTGGCCAATCCCGAATGACTTAGATCTTGGCTAGATCCACATCCACCCCTTTTTCATCAATAATGTATCCCAGATACTGAACTTGGGTCATGCCAAAAGTGCATTTCTCCAAATTGGCACACAGTTTGTGTTGCCGCAGTGTTTGGAGAACCTGTCGGATGTGGTGGAGGTTCTCTTCCCAACTCTGGCTAAAGACCAAGATGTCATCCAAGTATACCACTACACATGAGTTGGTGAATGGCTGCAAGATGTCATCCATCAACCTCATGAAGGTTGCAGGAGCATTTGTCAACCCAAAAGGCATAACCAACCATTTGAAAAGGCCCTCCTTAGCTTTGAAGGAAGTCTTCCACACATCCGAGGGTTTGATTGGCACCTGGTGATAACTGGACTTCAGGTCGATCTTGCTGAAATATTTTCCCCATTTAGTTGGCCTAGAAGGTCATCAATCTATGGGATCGGGTACCTATTCCAAACAGTGATCTTGTTCAGCGCCCAGTAGTCAATACAGAGTCTCCAAGTCCCATCCTTCTTATGTACCAACATGATCGGTCTCCCACAGGGCGATGAACTCAGATGGATGTGACCTTTCTAACATCTCCTGAATCTGCCTCTTGATTTTGTCATTCTCTAGAATGAAGCGTTGATAGATTAGTCCATTGGGTAGTGACACACCTGGGGTTAGATTGATGGAGTGCTTTACTTGACAATGTAGAGGCACCCCTATGGGGGAGGTGAAGATGTCCTCGTACTCCTCCATGACCTTGTCCATCTGTTATTAGCATGCAAAGGGGCCCTGTCTAGAGGTCATGGCTACCGTCTTCTTCTTTCCCTAAGGGCATATCATTAGGAAAACAAATTTCCTGGTTTTGGAAATGATCTTACTGCATTGTTTTTTAGTAACGAAAGAGATTGTAGTAGGCGGTGCTACCTCCGGTATCCTATACAACTTATTTCCCAAAGTAACAATAACAGCACGAGGCCTTGACTTATACACAGCATGTCGCTTCCATAAGTATGGTTCTCATAATAATACATCAAAAACATCAAGGGGAGCAATGTTACATAATACCTCATCCGTGAAGGGCTTGATGTTGTATGGAAGGCAGCACTGCTAGCTCAGGAAAAGATCTCATCCTTGGTGAAGCCACCCGATGGTGTATGGTTGTGGATGTGCTGTGGTCGGTAAGCCTAGCTGCTTCATAACCTCTACCGAAATGAGGTTCTTTTGGCTCCCACTGTTGACAATGGACTATAGCGGGGAACCCTTTACATAGATTTGGGAGTGGAAGAGGCGCTCCTCCTCCTTTGGATCTTTGGGTCCCTCCTTTTGGATGTTTGTGGTGGCAATGGTGGCGTTGGGCTCTGCATCAATAATATTCTTCCCTTTATCATTCCCCTTGTCTATTTCTGAATCAAAGTCGTAACATGCATCTGATTCCGAGGCCTTTAGCTTGACCACCAGTCACTGCTTGGCCCGACACTCACTTGTGTTGTGAGTGGAGCTCTTATGGAACTCACACCAATTTCCCGTGTCCTTCTTCAGCTTCGCGGCATTGTGTTTTGCTTGTGGCTTTGGTGAGTTGTCTTGGGCCACCCCACCTTGGCTTTGTCCTTTGTTCTGCAGTTTGGGGACACCTTTCCCTTACTTCAGATTCACAGATCCAAAGTCTCACTTCTTCTGTCTAAACTTTTAATCGATCTTGACCGCATATCAGTACGTCGTGCCGAGCGAGGAGATGTCCAAGAATTCCATCTCATCCTGGATGTACTTGTGCAGGAAGCCAAGGTACTTGAGAACCAAATTCTTCTCAAAATCCTTGAAACCCAACTTCATGCGAAGGGTATGAAAAACATTTGTAAACTCAAGCACATATTGGTCCCTTCCCTATCGCAGTGTTGTCCACTTTATGTACTTATCCTCATAGCTCCTAACAGGGTAGTACTACTCCTTAATGGCATCCCGAAATGAGTTCCAAGTGGGTGCAGCTGAAAACAGTGAGTTCGTACTTTCATCCTTTTGCTCACAGTAGGTCTCCACCAATCCTTGACATGGGGGGCTACTTTGAGAAGTGCAAAGGTGATCCTTTCCCGGATGGAAAAATCATGAACGGAAAAGTATCCTTCTAGCATATTTAACCATTTATCTACAGATTCTGCATCTATCTGACCCTCAAATATGGGAATGTCAAAGTTAACTTGTACCTTAAAGGGTGTGGCGCTTCCAGAGTAGCTGCCGGAAGTAGATGCGTCGCCCTTGGGTAGTCGCTGAAGGATCTGGGCAAAATTGTCCATCATCATGTTCCTTTGTCGCTCAAGGGCTTCCTCGACTAAGATTTTGATAGGATCTCCTACCCCCTCATCTTTCATTTCATCTGCCATGGGAAGCCATCAGGATTTGTGAGGCTGTTCTTGCAAAGGTTCGACCAGTTCAAGCCCTAACTCCTTATATCCCGACCTCGTTGGAGACATGCAAAGAAAAACAGAGAAAGAGCAGAACACTCTGATACCACTGATCCAGATTTAAACAAGAACACAACAAATTATATATATAACCATAAATAAAAAGATGCAGTAGAAATAACACTTCATTTCATTAATATCAAATACTGAAATATGCTTACAAACAGAACGGAAATAAGACTAGCTCGAGCGATGGTAGCTTATCTCTGAGAAGAGATGTGGCCACTACATGCCTATGAACTGCATTAAAATGAGGCTGAAGGGCCTTTTTATTATTGAACAATAAGAGAAAACCCTAAACAAACAAAACCCTAACCCGAGGAGATGTAACACCAAGAGTTTATGGGCCCCGTTGGGGTGAGTTGGACAGCCAACTTCCCGAGGTCGCGACATGGTCATATTATCTCTGTTTGACGTGCATGATAACCCATTGGAAAGATATCTTCGAGGACTACGAAAAAAATATGATTTTAGTTGAAAAACCCTTGGCGGTAGATTGCCAAAAAAATGTCGTTTAGGGCCTCAAAACAGCTCCGGAAGTTTAAGACCCGAAAAACTGCTAAAAATAGTAAACTGTGCTACAATTAAGGAAACTAAAAAACTAAAAGAAACAAGGGTGGGGGTCCAAGTGGAATTGGTGGGTGGCTACCAATATCCACCTGGATCAGTTTCTGAACAAATGAATACAGATAAGAGGCTTACCAGGCTCTGAAACAATAGTCTGTCAAGCAAAAACAATCAGAGAGATCAACGACTATCAGGAAGTTGGTTTGTGAAGAAGCCTTGATAGAGACTGCAACAAGAAATTATGAATAGAAGAAATAGAATGAGGAGTGAAATATTGGCAGTGACGGGCTCTGGATCATTTTAAAAGCAAAAGCACAGTCCCATTGGAGATGGCGCGGGGTCGTTACTGAACGGTTACCCGGAAAAATTAAATGAGGAACAGGTATCAGGCGGGAAAGCATTTAATTGGGGTAACGGTAGGGACAGGTGGCAAGCAGAGAGTGACGAAGGAGGAATGGTTGGAGCATGAAAGGAGCGGTTACAGGATGGTGTTTTCCGAAAGGGGTGACTGGCGGTAAGTAATATCAGCGTGGGGGTGTGCGAAATTGCAAGGACGCGCCACGTAGGGAGTAGGGCCCCGCGGAAGAAACCGCCTTCCGGACCCCCCTGACGGTAAAGGGAGAATGCATAGGGTGGTGTGAAAGGGGATGATGGTTGTGGATGAAAAGGGGGACCGGATCCAAAGGTGTCGAAGGCGACAACAATTTAACCACAAATGACAAAATGCTTTGTCCACTTGCAGTCACATAATTTTATTTTCAAACTTAGGATAGAGGAATTGAAATACTTTATCCCTACGCATATTTATCCTCTAAAATTAGGATTAGGGATTAACAATAAACTTTTTGAAACAGATAATCCATAACATTCACTTCTCTCCTCTTTCCCTATCCCCACATTTAGGATAAAATTTATGCATGCTAACATTTAAGTAACCCGCCAAATCTACCTATCCTTAGCTATACTAGCATTTTTTATTTTAATCTCTTCGATGCACTTAGACTAGAAAACCCATTCTTATTTTCTTTTACGCAGAAAGGAAAACTATCTAACCTAACCCTTATTTCTCCTATTGACCCAGATTAAACTGTTGTGTCAATGTCATTTTCTACCTAACTAATGATTTATCCAGATTAAATTGTTGGATAAACCTTCATCCTCTATCTAATTTACAGAAATTTAAAGTCTAATCATGGTTAAAGAGTATGATTAAACTAAAGCAATTGATTGTGACATTTTGAACAAGCTTCACACAACTTTATTTAACAGAAATGAAACAAAAACTATGTATGAGTAGTGGCATTTAGACTTGCAACACTTTCAGTATTATTCTCTTTTTGATTTTCTTTCTTTTTTTGGTAGGGTTCAATCTCTTTCCTTTTTCAATATTTTTATTTTTCTCTTTATTCTTCTTCTTTATACCCTCTTTTCATTTTTATTTCATTATTTCTTTTTATTTGGAAATCATTGGAAGATTGACAAGTATTTACAAAATAGGATTCCTGAAATACATCACTCAATTACCTTGAGATCCTATAAATTATAGGACCCTAACAGAAACTTTGAAATATCTCTTATTAAAATCAATTAGAGATGAGTATATTCATCTTCTCAATCTAATGGGTAGGGAAGACATTTCTTAGTTATCACTAGGAGAAATTTGTGAGTTGTGCATACACATTTGAAGAGGCAAAGCAAGAACTGAGAAAAATCCAAGAGATCCTCTTCTATCAAGGATTAATAAATTTGCAGTTGGGACAGTAAGTAGAGAATAATTACGAAATTTGCTTGGTAACTTTAAAACATATATTTTAGGGAGTCTTAGTGAAAAAATTGACACCCTTAAAATACAAAACAAGAAAAAAGATGAAAATGTTGCATTATCCATTTTTTTTCCTAAGTGTGGAAAGAAACATGCCTTGAGAGAATGTCATCTTGATTTTAAAAGTATAAAAATTTGTGTTATTTGTGTTGAAAATCATGATACAAAAGAATGTCCCTCAATACCAGGTCTTAAAGTTGTTTATCAATGAGGAGTACCAAATCAGGTAGACCCTCTCTGTTTTATTGCTAAAAAACCTTGGCAGAATCCACAGCGAAATACAACTCAAGGTTTTAATCCTCAACCATTTTCACAATCTTCGTAAAGTAATTGGACTACTCCAATTCCCTGGAAATCTTGGCCACAACCTTGGTCACAAGGATGGAAAAATCCTTATGGAAAATTCCCTCAATATCCTCAATATCCTCAATTTCCACAATTTCAACAATCATATCCTACTTTTCCTCCACAATATTATCCTCAACCTATTCAACAAACTCAACCTCACAATGTGAATCCACAACTTTCATTACCATTTCCTCAAAGACCAAATCAATTTCCTGCCCAACCACTTCCAAATCCAAATAATAATAAAAATTCACAACCTGTTTACAATATGGAAGGACAAAATTTTCAAACTTACATGATAACTCCACTAGATCTAAATAATGTTCAACTTAGATCTGGTAGAATATTAGAAAAGAAGTCCCCCTCAGTTGTTATTCAAGAAAGTGAAAAAGAAAATATCCCTGAAGAAGAAAAGTCTCTTAATAATAAAAAAGAAGAAACTCAAAAACAAGTTACTCCAACACATTCAAATAACTCAAATCCTATTATGAAACAACCTTCAATATCTATTTCAAAACCACCTTTCCCTGAAAGATTAAAAATTGATGAAGGGGTAGAGAAACAAATTTTATTTCCTCATTACGACATGTTAGATGAACTGAAGAATATTTGCATAAAAAATCCTTTACTTCAAGCCATCAAGGAAATACCAATTTTCGCAAAAACAATTAGGGACTTGAGTGTAAAAAGGCGTGGAAGAAAGAGAAAAGAAATCAAAATAATCCAACTTGTTGGAAAATTTGCAGATATAATGATGCGTAAAACAACAATTCAAAAATATTTTGATCCATGAAGTCCCATTGTGAAAACACACATCAATGGTGTAGAGATCCCAAATACATTGATTGATCTAAGAGAAGCCATAAATAACATGAGTAAACAAACTATGAATCAATTAAGGCTTTCTAATCTTCAATATACACCTACACTATTAGAATTGGCAGATAGATCTATAATCAAACCTGGTGGTGTATTAGAACACATACATGTATCCTTAGATTCTTGGGAATACCCTATTGATTTTATGATTTTAACAACCAAGAATAACTTAGGAGGACATCCATTGATTCTAGGAAGACCATGGCTAGCTATAGTCGATGCTTTCATAAGTTTTAGATCTGGTGATATGTTCATTTCTTATGGGAGTACAAAAAATAAATTCACAATGTATCCACCAGCAAAAACAACAGTAGAGGTTTAAAATGAAGAATGGATAGATGATGACTTCGATATAAGACCAATCTTTGCTACTTCACAATTAGATGAAGAAGATAAAATTTTAAATTTAATGGAAAATAATGAATCTTCATCATATTGTGAATCTAGTCAAAGTTTTCAAGAGAAATGAAATATTGAATATTTATCATCTCGTCAACTATCCTTGCACTCTATGGAAAAATTTGGCAATTCTACAATTGAAATATTTCCAGGAAAAACTTTGAATATCAACAATAATTTGGAAGAATTTCAAAAGAAAGAATTAATCAAGATGTTACAAGAACATTCATCTGCTTATGCATGGGAATATAGTGACATGAAGGGAATTGATCCTAATACTTGTAAACATCATATCTATATTAAAGAAAATGCCAAAGAAGTTTGACAAACTCAAAGAAGAATGAATCCAAATCTAAGGGAGATTGTTAAGGAAGAACTACAAAAACTGTTGAATGTCAATTTCATCTATCCAATATCAGAGAGTCAATGGGTTTCACCCTTAGTAATTGTCCCTAAAAAGAATGGAAAATGGAGAGTGTGTATTGACTATAGGGAATTGAATAAATCCACTTTAAAATATCACTTTCCACTTCCTTTCACAGATCAAGTTCTAGATACATTGGCAGGAAATAAATATTTTTCATTTTTAGATGGTTTTAACGGGTATAACCAAATCCAAGTGACCCCAGAAGACCAAGATAAAACCACCTTTACCTGCCCATAGGGAACTTATGCTTACTAAGTACTTCCCTTTGGATTATGTAATGCTTCTACAACATTCCAAAGAGCAGTATTAGGCATTTTTTCTGATCTAATTCATGATTGTGTGGAAGCGTATATGGACAATTTTACAGTTTATGGAAATTCTTTTGAAGAAGCTCTTAAAAATTTGGAAAAAGTTCTCACTATATATAAAGAGGCAAATATCTCATTAAGCCATGAAAGATGTTTTATGATGTTTACTGAGGGAATTGTTTGAAGAAATGGAATTAAGGTGGACACATCTAAAGTAGAAGTTATTTCTAAATTATCAATTGCAACCTGTCAATGAGATGTTAGAAGTTTTCTTGGTTTCACTGGTTATCATAGAATATTTATAGAAAACTTTACAAAAATTGCATCTCCACTTTTCAAGCTACTCACGAAAGACTGTGAATTTAATTGGAATTCTGATTGCAAAAGGCCTTGGAGTCATTAAAAGAGAAAATCTCTTAAGCACCCATTCTTAGAGGACCAAATTGGAAATTATATTTTCATATTTTGACTAATGCTTCATATACAACTTTAGGAGTTATACTAGGAAAAAAAAATAACTCCATATCCCATTTATTACACGAGTAAAAATTTGACTCCTACAGGGTTAAATTATATTGTCACAGAAAAGGAGTTTTTAGCGGTTGTTCATTCCATCAATAAATTTAGGCATTCTATTACTGGTTATGAAACATTTGTACATACTAATCATTCTACAATTAGATACTTAATGAATAAATAAATCACTAATGGTAGAATCACTAGGTGTTTATTTTTGTTGCAAGAGTTTAACATTACTATTTTGGATCGACGTGGAAAACAAAATACAGTTGCTGACTTTTATCAAGGATTCAAAATGATAACAATGACATGCCTATAGAAGATAATTTTCCCGATGAATATCTTTTTGCAGTATCTACTAAATCTCCATTATTTGTAGATATTGCTACCTATTTGGCTATAGGTAAATTACCATCATACTTGTCTCCTCGAGAAAAAATGAAGGTAATTCAAATTAGTACATCTTATTCATAGATAAATGAATAATTGTATAAACCAGGACCAGATCTAATCATCCGAAGGTGTGTGAGAGAAGATGAAGTACGAGAGATTTTGAAAGTTTGTCATGATGAGCCATGTGGAGGACACTTCGGTGACAAAATAACTTCTTACAAAGTCCTTCTCTTAGGATACTATTGGCCTTCCCTTTTTAAGGATGCCAAAGAGTATGTTAAGAGATGTGATAGTTGTCAAAGGATTGGGAAACATGTTCCTTCTGAGGAGATGCCTCTACAACCTTAGGTACTTATTGAACCTTGTGAAAAATGGGCGATGAATTTTGTTGGTCCAATCAATCCACCTTCGAAACAAAAAAGGTACATTCTTGTTTGCATTGATTATGTTGCAAAATGGGTAGAAGCTAAAGCACTTCTTTCTACTACTGAAAATGTTGTAGTTTCATTTCTTTTTGAGAATATCTTTACTCATTTTGGTGTTCCAAGAGAAATTGTAACAGATCAAGGTACTCAATTCACATCCAAGTTGGTACAGAAGATAATGGAGGAATACAAAATCAAACATCGAAAGTCTACTCCATATCATCCTCAAGCAAATGGATAGGTGGAGTCCACCAATAAAGTCATTGAAGCAATTCTCACCAAAATTGTGCATCTGCATAGAAGAGATTGGGTAGAAAAGCTTCCAGAAGCTTTATGGGCATACCATACCACATGGAGAAATACTACAGGACATACTCCTTATGAGCTTGTCTATGGAAAACAAGTCATGTTTCCTATTGAGTTTCAAGTCAAAACTTTCAAGACAACAGTGAAATTGGGTCTTGATCTTTCAAAAGCACAAAAAAAAAGAATGGAGCAACTAAATGAACTTGATGAGTTAGACAAGATGCAATCCAAAGAACAAATATAGTTCAACAACAAAGATCCAGATGGCATGACAAATATATCAAAGAGAGAAAATTCCAACTAGGAGATTGGGCATTACTATTTGATTCAAAGTTCAAAGATTTCCAAGGGAAATTTCAAACTCATTAACTTGGGCATTATGACATTGAAACCATTTTTTACAATGGTGCAATAAGGATTAGAACTATTGATGAAGAAAGGATCACTTTTCTTGTGAATGGTCATCGACTAAGAATCTATCATAAACCATTGACCAAGGAAGAATTTATCAAATATTTGCAAGATAATACTAATTTAAAGTTGGTGAAGAAGGATTTTCCTTCTTCTCCAACTTGATCTTCAAACAAAAATTATTTTTATTTCTAAAATAAAAATTAATATATATATATATATATATATATATATATATATATATATATATATATATATATATATATATATATATATATAATAAAAATGTATAAACTTGAAAACCAACAATGGTTGGCATGTTTATACAGAAAATCTAAGGTGAAAATCAATTTTTGACACCTTAAATTTTCTTCACATCTATTCTAAACCCATTTTCTTTATGTCCCACTCTTTTCTTTTTCAAAATAAAATAGCTACATAATTATTGAGTTTCTACAGCTCTAACATATTTCTACAACCAATTTGACAAATATTTATTATGGAATAATTGAAAGAGTGATTGACTCCTTTCACTGCAAGGCACCTTAATACAATACAAAGACAACAACCAAAGGTTAGAAAGCAATAATTCAAAGGTATGAAATTCTTTAATTTGATAATAGGGATCAAAAACATTAATTGTATGAATTATATAGGCATCGTACTACCAAATTCAAAATCATTATTACTAAGATTTGATAGTATCGTGTCAAATTGGATCTAATATGCCATTCTCTCCTCATCATTATACCTATGCTCCAACGCACATCCCAATTTTATTGATCCGATCACCCAGATCATGCTCTCAATGGTTAGATTATATCGCACTTCTTCATACCCTTACTACTCTCACTCCCATCATTCAAACTCTCATCCTCATTACTCTGAAACTCTCATACCTTGTCAAGCAAAACAGTCATGAGACTCTACATCTCACACCAAGGGAAATGAATTTCAAGAAGCTATGTGGAGAAGTTGCAGGACCCGATTTGGAAAATCCATCTGAGTATAGACAATTGATTAAGGCTCTAATGTTCTTAGTGAACACTCATCTGGACATATGCTATGCAGTGAAAATGTTGAGTAAATTCATGAGCGAGCCTCTCCATGCACATTGGGTTGCTGCCAAACAAATTTTGAGATATTTTCATGGGGTGATCACCCTTGGTTTGAGATATTCTACCGGAGATGTTCAACTACATGGATATACCAATGCTAGTTGGGAAAGAAATGTGGTTGATAGATAACTTCTGGATGTTTCTAAAGCCTTGGATCTACCATGATATCTTGGATGAGAAGGAAATAGAAGTTTGTAGCATTGGGTACCATTGGGGAAGAGTATATTACTAGCATGGCTAGTTGCGAAGAAGTTTGGTTGAGAAATCTCTTTGGAGAATTGTTTAAGCATGTCCTAGACACTATAATGATATATTGTGACAACAAGAGATGGATTTGACTAGCAGAGAATCTCGTGTTTCATAACAAGGGTGACACACACCCTATAGGTGACATATAGGGGAGATACCCTATTGTCCAAATATCCCTTAACCATAGGAGCCCTCAACACTCCATTCCTCCCTTGGGAGTTCAACCAGTTGATTGAGGCTCTGATTTTGTTAGTGAATACTAGTTCAGACATATTCTATGTAGTGAACATGTTGATTCAATTCATGATTTAGCCTCTCCATGCATAATAGGTTGTTTCGAAACACATTTTGAGATATTTTCATGGGACAATCACCCTTGGTATGAGATATTCTGCTAGAGATGTTCAACTACATGGATATACCGATGTTGATTGGGAAGGAAATGTTGTTGGTAGGAAGAGCACTTATGGATGTTATTTTAGCCTTGGATCTACCATGATATCTTGTATGATCAGGAAATAGAAGTCTGTAGCATTGAGTAGCATCAAGGCAGAGTATATTTCCACTAGCATGGATAACTATGAAGCAGTTTGGTTAAGAAATCTCTCTGGAGAGATGTTTGAGTAGGTCCTAGAAACTACAGTGATATATTGTGACAACAAGAGTGGGATTGGACTAGTAGAGAATCATTTGTTTCATGACAAGTCCAAGCACACAGAGATCTGATATCATTACATTTGAAACATGGTGCATAGAGGAGCCATTAGAATCCATCACTTATCGACATATGGGAAGATTTCAAATATTCTCACCAAGGCTTTGCTGAAAGGGAATTTCTTGGTCTTCAGAGAGTAGATTGGACTAATGGATGTGACCCCTCCTGATAAGGGGCATCGTTGATTGAGAACACTGAGAATATATCTTCCCCCCTTGGTTGAGATCCCATTGCGGGAATGGAGAATTGAGGGCTCCTAGGGTTGAGGGATCTCTGGACAATAGGTAATATCCCCTATATGTCACCCATAGGTGTGTTTTATCCTTTTCCATTTTGACAAGTCAGGTATCTCCCCTTATCTTGGTCTAACAGAGCATACCCTAGTTGGCATCATACCCATAAGCCGGGATTATTGGGATTGTCCCTCCCCGTCTGGCCAATGAGTTGAGGAGGCTTGGGGTGTGTGATCCTTACCTTGGGTAAGTCAAGTATCTCACCCAAGCTCAGATTATGATGAAGGTGTTCTACCACATAACTCTTGAGGGTCATTGCTAGGAATATCGATAGGAAATAGGATGGATGTGATCTTTACCTCTTATATAACAAGTGGTATCTTGCCCACCGATTGCATCATGGGAAGGTTGTGATCCTTGCTTGGTAAGTTGTATCTTTCTTATTTCTCGATGATATGACTTGGGGTGAGAGTGTCCCATACGACCTTCCTCATTTTCTATAGAGGGTGGTAGATGAAGGTCCCCTATGATTCTTTTTCTTTAGATTCAAGAATGTTTCAACAGATAGAATTGAACAAATATGGGACATGATTTCATGTTAGGATGTTTGAGATGATCACATGATGCAGTTGGAATTTCTCCCTAGTTGAGAGGGAGTGTTGATTTTGAAGCTCAGTCATAAATTATTATCATTGGACTAGATTCCTCTTTCTGAGAGGACCAATTTTTACATTTGAAGCACTTTATTTGGACAACAGAAAGTGTAATTTTGAAGTGAAGCCAACAATGATACATTTGATCAGGTTGCCCCTAAAAAGAAATTGGACACCCTTGGAAGCTTATAAATATAAGCCAAGTGACCCTCATTTAGACATCATCATCAAGTATCTTCTTCTTCTCTCTTCTTTGGTTTGGTTCGCATAGGTCTGAAGTTGGTTTGCAAATGATTGGTTCATATAGGTTTGAAATTGCAGCGTCTGAAGCTCGCACTTGTGGATTAGGGTTTTGGTTCCTAGCCGCAGGGTTGACACAGGAATTGTTTGGATGTATATGCATGCATACAAGCCTATCCATGTGGTCATAAAGCTTCATTCGTAGGCATGACTCTCCCTCCATGTGGTTGGGACTTAGGGTTTCATTTTTACAGGTGACCATAGTTGACCATAGTTGACTGCAAATTGGGAAAGTTAACTCTGATCAATATTGTTGGTGGGATCATAATCTAGATATTGTTTGGTGGGACTTTTTATGGATAGTTTTGTATTGCCTCATTTTACTTTCTGTTCAACATTTTATGACAATCTAATAGAAGGATAATTTCAAATGATTTCCCCCTTGTGGGGTTTTTCCCTAGTCATTGACCAAATCCGCGTCTCTTGTTGATGTGTTGATTGTCTCCTATTATCATTGCATTACTATTCTATATTTAGTTACTATTGATTGATGAAAAGAATTAATTACTATTGAAAAAATGTTGTTTGAAGAATTGAATTGGGCTAAAGTAATTTAAACAACATAGAACAATGGTAAATTTAACACTAATCTCATGGTTTATTAAATTAAATACTTGTAGTGAACACTCACTGCCAATTTCACTAATGAATCACTTTTCTGTTAAATTAATTCATGGAAAAAAGGTACTTGCTACATTTTTTTTTCTTCACTCAGGCTAGGGTTAAATTCCTCAATAGATCAAATGAAAGAAACTCAAATATATGGCCCAAAAAAACAAGCAATAACGAAAAACTAACATCTAAAGGTAGGACACACTAAGAGACTTGTCTATTGAATTAGATTCCCTCGTCTGATCTTTGTCTCTTGGACCTCACATTTAGACCTGCATTCAGACAAATCAAACAAGAGTAGAAAACAATAATATCAAATTAAACTTGCATATAAAATGTTAATGAACTCCAAATTCCAATGCATGAATTTAAAGCATATCATATAAATAATGACATGAAGACACGAAAGATGGGTTTCTTATTTAGGCACTGAATGAAATTGTCCTTCGGATCCCTCCTCCTACTTGGGCCGTTGGAGGTCTCCTCCTATTATCTTCCACTCCAAAGTAATGCGTGAGATAACGAGGAATCAATATGAAGTTATGGAGATAGAATGAAGACAATAAAAAAAGGGTTTCCTACTAAGGTAAGAGCTTAAAATCTTAGGGAAGTAGACTCAAATCGGGGATAAAATTCATTTGCATTATATTGCACAAGTATGCATGCCTCAATACTTATACCCAGGCATCAATTTAGAGTCCCAAAACTTGGTTGAGGTCATTGCGGTTGGGCTATAGCAAGTGTTTTTCTATCTAACTCATAAAACCCACCCGAAAAATGCTAAAATGCACAAATTTTAATTGTTTCGATGCATATTGAAGGCATATGCAGGTTTCTTATAGAGGACCCACATATATACCTTTCTTTTTGGGAATATTTCATACATATGTTTTATGTGAGAGCAAAAGGGGCATATGGAAACTAAAAAAAGTGTTTTTCGAAGAATTTTTTGTGGAAAAAATGTTTGTTATAAGTAAAAAGGATATGATGTTAGGGCCAACAACTACTTCTCAGAACAAATGTGGAAAAATATTCTATAATATACCACCCCTCATGTGTGAGGTCAAAAGGGTATTTGATGGTCAAAATACATTGTATATAACCGAGAGGACACTATCAAGTGGGCCCAAGACAAGTTCACCAGATGTCAAACTATGCAATACCTATGAAAGAAGTCTTTGCAAGATAACTTCGAGCCAGGAATACCTATGCTATGGTTGAAAAATTAAGTACACTATAGATCCATTAACACTTATATATATGAAATGACAATCATGGCCAAAAAAATGCATAGTGGATCCATGCCAAAAATAGTACATAATGGAGATATGTCTCATTTTATAAAAATTAAAGGATATCTAGAGAAAACAAAGTGAAAATTTGATCACTCTCTGAAGTGCTAATGTCATGTGGAAAGGAGAGGTATTGTCCAAAAACTTGGGTACCAACATATAGGATGCTATTGAAATGAGAAGCATCATATCAGGATGGATGTCACTAGTGAAAACTAGATAGGTTTCCAGATGAACAAGGATGTTGACATAACTTGAGGTCTTTAGAACCAACCACCAATGGTACAAATCTACGACATGTGAATAAAAGATATAAAGTTGAACATGGGAGAAATCATTTGATTATGGTCATTGATGTATATTATTAACAATTGTGAGACAACCCACTAATGATGAAAATGGTTGTCAAGGTACCTAGTACATTCTAATAAGTGTGAATAGATGTGAAGTAAAACAACTAAAAAAATATATTAAGCAAGGGACATTGATGCATTCCCATTATCAACTATAGCAAGGGAATCTACCACTAATTACTACAAACCCCAATGCACTAAATCAGACTTTAGACCTTATTCCCATAGCAAATGAGTTGGAGTCGATGGAAAAAGATTCGTTGGAAGGAGGGAATTGAGGAATCCCCCATTAACCAACATGGGTGTAACTAGATGGCTAATGGTTTGAAAGGACTCTGATGAAGATATTGAATGGACCACCAATGTGTATGTCACTTACATGCACTAAATGGAATATCACATGAAGGAGACCCTTGAATAACAACTAATAATGAAAGTTACTAACAAAGGCAAGGAATCCAACCAATGAGGAAAATGGAACCCAAGGTACTTAATGTGTGATAATGTAAGTTAGTGTCTAACACAAGGGAAAGCACCATGTTAATGACCAATGATGAAATCACTTTTGATCACAAGGTCACCTATCAATGATGAAAATAGGGCAAGGGTGCCACTTTTTTCGTGAACATTGAACGAAGATGTCATTTAGATCTCCCCTTCCTAGGTCACTAAAGGTATCCTACTATCTTCTACTCCAAATAAATGTGTGATATAAAGGGGTATCAATACAAATTTATGAAGATATAATGAAGACGATAAAACAAGGGTTTTCTATTAAGGGTAGAGCTTAAGATCTCAGGGAAGTAGACTCAAATTAGAGGTAAAATTCACCAGTGTTATGTTGCACAATTAGGAATGCCTTAATCCTTAGCCCAAGTCATTGATTTATAGTCCTAAAAATTGGTTGGGATCATTGAGCTATGGGCTATAGAAAGTGGCTTCCTGTCTAACCTGTAAACCCCACTCGAAGAAGTGATAAAATGCACACATTTGATTTTTTTGTGCATTTTGAAGGCATATATGGACTTCTTTTAGAGGAATCATGTATACACGCACTTATTTCTTTGGTAATATCACATACATACACTTTATGCCATAACAAAAAGGACATATGGAAAGTCAAAAAGTATCTTTTGAAGAATTTTTTGGGGAAACATAGTTTGCTATAGGGAAAGGAATTCGATGTCATGGTCATGCACTACATATTAGGGAAAGGAATTCGATGTCATGGTCATGCACTAGATATTAGAACATATATTGGCAAAAAATGTTATAACAATAAGCCATGACATACCATAACAAATGCATCTAATCAAGTGAGTACAATCAATGCCAAGATGTCAAATCCGTTGCCCATATATTAATATAATGACTTATAAACCAAATACTTGTAACAAAAGCTCATAACCAAATTTAACAAAAGACTATGTCATGACACTTTGTAATACAAATACCTAGCTAACTAAGCACTACTAACACTTAAGGTTGAAACCCTTTCCCAAGTATTAAAAAAATATTCCTATTCCTGGTATCAAAATAACCTAATCAAAATCATGAAAATTGTATTTTTTTAATCATTATAAAAATTAAATTCATTCTAAATATTCCTTTTATTGAGTAGAAATATTTGAAAGTAGAAGTTGATCAATGAATTGAGATATTTTCCTTATAATCAAATTAGAATTCTCATTTTATAAAGACTCTAGCTCACGCTATACCAAAGAATAATAAACTCTAATTTTTATTTTACACAGAGATAGTAAAAATGCTAAAAAAGATGCTCTAAACACCATTGTGAAGATAAAAATAATGTCACGGGAGTGAATATATATATAAAGAGTTAGTAAAATCTTTTTTTAATAAAATAGAGAATGTAATTAACCCATGTAAGCATTAATATTACATACCTCCTCTGTACTTCGCTATTACACAAAATATAATTTCTTTTTAAAAATATAATTATGAAATGCTCCATGAATGAGGAAATGGATATAGATCTCTAATAACAAACCTGAATATTACAAGTAGTCATCACAAGTCATCATCACAAAAAATAAATTCATAAAAAAATAGCGAACAAAGTGAATGCATCATGCATAATGAAATTATATATATATAATTCTAATTTTATATATAATTATTTTGAGAATTGCATTTATAAATGTTAATAAGGTGTTTTGATAAGTAAAGTGGGTAACTTTACATTTCGTTTGAAATTGTAATTTTAACAAATAATAAGGTTGCAAACGAAATTTCAAAATGACATTCAAATTGAAACATAATATTATAAACAAAACACATTATTTTTTGTTTTAGCATTAAAATTTCAATATTTTTAAAATTTTATTTAAGAAAAACCAACAAGATTACACATAAAAATTTAAATTACAAATTAAAATTTAAATCAAATTATCAATAAATTACAAATACAAATTTAAATTAAATTTAAATTATAAATATACATGGAGAAAAAAAAATAAAATATATATATATATATATATATATATATATAAACAAAAATAAGAAGATAAAAATAATTTAAATAATTAAATTTAAATAATAATAATAATAATAATATATATATATATATAATAATGATAACTATAGAAGAAAAACCTGTAGTCTTTTTTTAATAAATTTTCTAGTCAATTTTACTCAAAATTTGGTAGTTATTTTTAAGAATCATTCATTTATATGTTTTATGGTCTTTATGGTCTTTGAGAATGGGTGGAACTTCCACCTGAAACGTCAAATAAGATAAACTTCTACACAATTCACATCCAAGTGATTCAAATAATAAGTTTAAGTTGTTTAATTTGCAAAGTTTGAACGCCTCCAGAGTTTCAAAGGGTGTTGAATCCATTTATACATTCAAATGTGCATTTTAAACAATAATAAATTACAATCTCACTCCAAATCATATTGGCCGATTCCAGCGAAAAAAAAATTCATTCCATTTAATAATTAAACTCTTTCCTAAAAAAAAAACAAAACTTTTAAAATATAACAAAAATTTAAAAATTTATGAAACACCCAGAATTTTATATAGTATTTTTAAAAATAATTATCATTCTTAATATTTAACCCTTACTATTATTAACCTTAAAATTTATTTGACCTACAATATATTTATTTATTATTAACATTTTATAATAATTCAATTACCTTAGTTATCTATTATAATCATTTATTTTTTAGTTTATTTATTTCCTAGCATTTGTTTTATATGAGCTTTGACTTAATCTTTGAGCTGGTACGAATTCTCTCATTTTTTATTCCCTCTATTGGATCAAATTCTCTCCATCTAATCATTTTGAAGATGAACCACATTAGCTGGTTCAAAACGCATCAATAATTTACAAAATTTATGTAATGAATTCGGAAGAGAGATCTCTGAAACCTTCTCTCTTCAAATTTCTCCTTTTCTCTTTTTCTCTTTATTTGATCTCTCACTATCTTCTCGAGTCCCTCCTCACATAAAATTGTGTTTAAAGACTGTAAAAGGGACTTTCCAAATGAAAACACTAAACTTCTTAATAAAAAAATAAAAAATAAAAATTTGATCCACTATGAGAAATGTTATCTTAAATAAAAACCTTTATAATTAGGAGTAGTCTTTAAGTGCGACTTTTTGGAGTTCTTGACAAAACATTTGTGGCCAATCTTGATTTATGTTGTTTAAACTGGGCTTTTTACTACATATATGGATTTAGAACCCTCAAAAACCCCTGAGGCACTTTGATTGAGAAAAGTTCACCTATCAAACTTGTGATTTCAATGAATCTCTTTCAAATTTAAACAAATTAAATCAAAAAATAAACTAGAAAACTTTCCAAAAGTTAAACTTAAAAACTACTCATTACAATCCTACTTCAAAATAAAAATTTTAATGTTGGCCTCAAAATAAGACAAAATGATTTAAAATAACATATTAAATCATTAATGTAATCATTCAAACTTTAATAAAATGACTTAACGGTAACTTTTTGGTGGCCCTTGAGCAACACGATTTGAAGATTTAGTTATGTTATTTTTTTTTTTAATTATTTCATGATGATACTAAATATTTTAAAGTGTTTGAAACATATTATGAAGATATTTATAATATTATTTTTGTCCTATTAAAAATAAAAAAATGAATTTTGTCATATTAAAAATTGTTTAGGTTTATATTTGTGAATTTTAAAATTATTTATGATTTTTAAAATTATGCTTTTTACTTTTTTTTATTTATATATATAGATATAGATATAGATATATAGATATATTATTTTTTGTTGTTGTTCAAATAACTTTTATTATATTAATATGAAAATACAAAATACGAAACGAGTCTTAATGTCTCTCTGGTTCAGTTTCACTGGATTTGTTATCTAGGTGAGTCAGTGGAAGTTTTTTCCGGTGAGGCTTTATTTCCGAAGGGCTAGAAAGCCATACATGCAAAAAGAGAGACAAAATAAGAAGACATCATGTGGACGACATGTCAGTCCGGTGGTTGAGGGGAGTGAATAGGAGGAGTTGTCGTTAGGCTTGGATTGTCATGCATGTGGAAATCTATGTGTTCCACTCTAGCCTCCAGTGCATGCAGGTAATCATTGGTCTGTCGTTGGCTCCTACGTAAGTTGGCCAATTCATTGAGAACCTTTGTCTGACTAAATTGGATGTCGTTCATATATGCCACTAGCTTGTTCCATTCCTCATATCTATGATTCCTGAGGATATCCAGGTTGGCCTCGATGCCCCTCAATTGCTCAATTATCGATTCCAAGGTGACTAGAATGTCCATATGCCCTAGGGAGCAGCCCTGGTCCTCGAAAACTTCCCCCTCTCTCTCCATGCTCCCAGAATCTTATTTAGATTAATTGTATCTTCCTACTCATGCCACAACCAACTCATGTTGGTCGCCACGTCTACGGGGTCATCCCCTTTGACGGTTCATACCTGTTGTTATCACTCAGATTTTCCTTGAAGTTGTTGGGAAGAGGAAAGGGGTCTGAGGAAACCACAAACCAACTTTTAGATACAGAAACTAGCCAATCTGTATCCAAAGAGGGCTCTCTCTTTAAGTTTTAGCTTTGTTTTGAAGGATACTAGGCTAGTTATGAAAGTTTAAGAGTTTTGATCGAGTTTGGGCAGAGGGGTAGAACTGAGCAGTTTAGGCCATTGCGCTAATGGAGTCAAAGAAGATGGCTTAACTGAATTTGGTTTCTTAACAAGGGATGGTTTCACAGGGCAAGATAGGTGTACAAGGAACAAATAGAGACTTAAAATAGATGAAATGGAATTCAAAGGTATGAAGGGAAATTAAGAATCCTTCAACATATTCGAAAGAGGGAACATGAATGATTATCAATAAAGAGAAATTAAGACTTCTTTACTAAATAATCAAAGTGAATAAACTAGGAAACAGGAGCAATTAAGAATTCACTGTTTATTCTAGTTTAGAGGAAAACATTAAGAGCAAAAACGATTGAAAATAGATTACATTCAAGCACTTTCTGAATTATTCTCTTTCGTTTATCATTCAGATATGAAACACAGTTGATATAATAAACAAGAAAACTTTTTAAACATGAGATATAGAAGACTTATTGATCCGGTGTCTAACTCAAGAATCCTGTGAAAAGTCCTTTGCATCAATTCTTCATCCAGCTAGCCATACAAAATTTTGTCCAACAACGCTTTGTTCCAAAATAATCAGTTTTACAGCAATGTCTAAGAATTCACCCTCAATACTCCAATTGAGGGAGTATTTATAAAAAATATTTACAAAAAATATCTCATAACAGAGTGAGATATATTCTAGGATGACTTATGAATAAGTTACAAGAAAAATAGAGACAGATGGTCTCGTAGATAGAACATAAGGCAAACTGATGTTGTGTTGTTCCTATTCTTATGTGTGCTGGAGGCAAGCCCTATGATTTGGCTTGCTGTTGTCTTCTTGGTAATTCTATGCTGGCTGCCCTATTTTCACTGATACTCTTTACCTGCTCTGATACTCTTCGACCTGTTTGATCTCTGTTTATCCTCTTTACCATTACTTACTGTAGTAAATAACCAAAATTTACATTTTACCAAGGATAATTTACAAAATTTCTAACATTTCTTCCCACCATTGTGTTTCTGGTATTCTGGTTCTTTGAAGTTTTCTCAAGGTCTCATTAGTTTCTGTGTACCTGAAAAAGGTAGGCTGAATTGGAAACAAGTGCTTTATCTCATGCTCGACATAGAATAAGTTCTCTAGACTATCATAGAGAACTCTGCCTATAGGCAATGCTTTTGATGCTGATGCACTTGTTGATGGACCTGCCTGGTTGCTTGCATATTGATTCAAATTCTCCACATAGTCTATATACCTCATTAGTTTATCATTAATAACTAAAGGGCTAGGCAACACTTTACTCTACAAAATATCAAATCTCTTCATGAAAGCATTAATTTCTTCCTACATGTCATGGCACCTTCTTTCTAAATTTTGCATCAGAGTCCTTTTAGTAAAAACCCTTTTGACTTCTAGAATTGTTCATGTTCTGTCTCGATGCCCAGTTCTTCGAGCTGGTACTTATTCTTGGTATTCAAAAACTGTATGAGCCCGGTGGCTTCCTCAGGCATATTTCCTAACTCTTCCCTTGCCTTTTGAACCTCTTCTTGAGCTACCTTTACTAAATCAATTTGCTCAAAAATTATTTGAATTGATGGCCAAACATCATTTATTGACTAACTGATGTTGGCCCAAAGAATTTTCCTAATTTCTGTCAAAGGTTTCTCAAATGTGAGATCCTTTTCTAATGATTTCACTTTGTTTTCTAACCCTTTAATCTCTCTTGTCTTTTCTGCAACATTTATCTTTGAGAGATCATACCTCTATTCTAAGTTGGCATACTGTTCTTGTACCTTTTTTAGCTCTGAAACTTGCAGTTTCATGTCCTCCATTGATTTTATTAATTCCTCTGTACTCAAATTTGCAGTACTATCCTGTGTTGTTCTTGTTGTTCCTGCTATTGTTGTACCTATGATCACCTCTGCTGTGGCTGCTGGAATGTTTGGTGCTAGAGCTGTTCCAAGGTTTGAAGGGACTGCAGTTGAGACTACTGGTATCACATTGGGAGGCTGAGAGGTCGACTCTCCCTGCTTGTCCTTCAATGCTTTTTCTAGTTCTTGCTCAGTCTCATTCAATAGTTCATTAATTTTTAAGAGCAAATCCATCAGCTCTTCTTCAGATTTTTTCTTTATGATCTCAGCAATCTGTGGATGCCTTGAAGGAGGCAACTTTAGCTGCTTCCTTAGGGCAGCAATATCTTCATCTTTATTTTTTATTAAGGCTTCTGTAGCCTTTACATCTTTCGAATCATAACCCAATCCAATAATTATTTCTTCTAAAGACTTTAGTCTGTTATCTTTGGCCTAGGAGGAAGCTTTCTCAAAATGTAGTTGGGCAGTTGTGTTATCCAAAGAATTTTCTAGCCTTTGGGCCATCATAGCCTTACTAGTCAATGTGGAATAAATCATTTCTCTAGTTTGTTTATGCAATTCAATTTGATCCAAAGGATGAATATCCTTTTCCATGACTTCAAAATTGGTTCTAAGATAGTCTGCTGCTAATTGAGGCTGTTGCACTTTAGGCTTGAAATAACTCATTATCATTTTACCTTCTTTGATGTCATAGGCTGACATCAATCTGTTTTGATTTGTGGGAGCCATTTTCAAATATTGATTGTAGACCTGAAGCCTTAATGGATCATTTCTGGCTTTTATTTCTATAAATGTCTTTTTTATATCTAAAGTGTCCTTTCCTGTTGGTCTGAAAGATGATACCTTTGCACTTTTTTGTCTCTCTAGCTCCTTTCTCTTTGAGCTTGTAGATGTCCCACCTACTCGGAAAGTTTGCTGGCGATCTACTCCTTCTCTCCTCTGACTATCAGTAGTCTCTTCAACAAATTCTTCTTCTGAAAGGGGATTTAGCCTTTTCCTTTTGGTACCAGGTTGTCCTGAAGGTCCACTGGCAGGGGTAGTTGTTTCCCTGTCTCTCTTTTTATTAAGGAGTTTGCAAGATTGGAGGTTCTCCCACATTTCCCTGAATGGGAGGAGTGTGCATTTGGGCCTGTTCCTTAGAAGTTTCAGGCTGCTTAGACATTGTAGATTGCTCTGTGGCTATTTTACTGGTCTCTTTTTCTTTGCCTTTGGATGTTCCCGTGGTGTGTTGGTTTCATGTGAATGTTGCTGAGAGGTTCCAGCTATAGAGGGACCAGTCCTTGACCTTTGTACTTGCCCAAAAGAATCTAGTTCAAGTGTTTTCTCAAGATCTCTCATAACATTTTCAATATTGACCTGTTCATTATCATTTTCTACTAGGGTCCCTTCCCTCCATTCATCCATATTTGCAAATTGTTCAATCTCTAGAATCCTATGGTGAATGTATGGTGACAATCTGTTCTTCATTTTTCTATCACAGATAAAGTTGTTAGGGTCATATGGTATCCACCCAAAACTCTTTTGTAAGTTAATATGATCTTCTAAAATTATTTCTACTTCTCTCCATGCCTCCCAAGTGTTACAGACAAAAGGGCCTAATTGATTCTTGATTCTAAGCTGAGCTTTCTTCTTAGCATTATAAAAATGGACCAGATCCGAATTTATCATTTGCCTGCAATATTTGAATGCAAAGAGTCTCATTGGAACATGATTTGGTAGCTTAAAAGGGCAGAGCTCACACCCATATATCCTGATTTTTGTATGGTTCTTGTATAGGTACCAATCACCTATTATGTACTACTTGAAAAGCTGAAGGATCTTCTTCATATCACCATTGATCCTAGGAGGGGAAAATCCTGTCAATAAGGTGGTTGCTGGATGAAAAAATTGATCAATGAACTCATTGTATGAGTAAGGGGACCCTAAGGATGCATGGAAAATGGGACTCCAAAAGATAACAGACCTTGGATTTCCTTTGGTATAAAGTTTCATGATAGGGAAAGGGAAGTTCTCTGATTGATAGTACAAAATAAGATGATATATGAAAGTGGTGTATTTGAAAACTCCTTCATTGTCCAGTCTTAAGAACTGGTCATGAATCTTATTAGCAATATAGTAGGCATAATCATACTTAACAGCAGGGGTTGTCCAGGAGTAAAAATTGACAACAACACTAGGGTTACCTCATCAACAAACTCACTAGTGTTGAATCCCATAATTAAAGATATCATAACAATTATGAGTTGTCCCATAGCTATGAAGAAAGTTTGCATGTAAGGAGGTGGGCCATCAGGCTGATGCTTTGGTGACATGAAGGTCTGACAAATATGGTTCAGTTCTGACTGAGACAATTGAGTGAATTTATCCAGTAAATATCCCATGGAAATGGGAGTGAGAGCTTGATTGGAGTGGAATTGCAACATTTTGTTGATGGATTGAGCAGTTATTGGAAAGAGGAATGTTTGGCTTGGAAACATCACTACTCTACGTTTAGGGTCATAATTGGCCTGGCATTGGTGAATTATATCAGGGAAAACATGGACTGAGGGGAGAAGATATATGGGAAGGTTAGATTCCCTCAGTCCTAGGATGTCAGAACCATTCAGATAGTTATCTCTACTTTGGCAAAAGATTTTAAGGTGGTTTTTATCAGTGGATAAATCTTTTATCTGAAAGTCTTTATCTGCAAGAGGCAGATAGTCTAAATATTTATGAGGAGCATTCATGGGTACAACAGTCAAAGCCACAGGGGTTTCCGTTTTTGGTTCTTGTGGATTCAGAAAGGAATTTGGTTTTTTGGTGAAAAATGGACAAATTAACAGGTCTGTGAACTTATATGGTGAAACAAAGACTGAATTTGTAATGAATTTTGGCCTTTTATGTGGAATTGCAGTGTAAAACGTGAACTTTCAAGGTTTCAGCGGAAATTGGATAAATACCTGTGTTCAAGGAGTGAATAGTGCAAAAACAGGTGTAGGCAGTAGCTAACAGGTTCTGAGCTGCGTCGAATGCAAGCTTCTTTGCAAGGTGGCGGTTGGAAATCTTGGACAGTTGACCTCGACGTTCTTTGCATGGGAGCACAAGTTTGCAGTATAAAACAATGAAAATGACATTTGTTTGTTTTATTAACAAAGTCAAGGTTGGTGGGGGTTTTTTGGTTTTCGGGCGGATGACATGCACGAGGAATGAAATGATGTTTTGTCGTATATGGAACAGCGGTAAGCAGTTTCATCGCACCGCTTTTGGGGACGGGTGGTATTTAGCCGGGAGCCAGCGATTCCACAGATCGCTTGACACGTGGCAAAGGCACTGTGCGGAAATCGCTTGGTGATCGCGTGTTAACGAGCAGTCACAAAGGGGTGCACGATATCCTTTGAGGCCGTCAGATCTGGAGGACCTAATCGGACAGTTGACGGGGAGGTAAAGTGGCGAAAGGTTAGAGGAGGGCGGGCCCGATATAAATTAAAGGTTTTAATCATATCGGGGGTGATGCGATTGGTTGGGAGAGTTATTAATTAGTCCGGATGACTAAATTAATCCTCATTAAATGGTGGCAGGTTCGGGTTCTTAATTAACTACAGGTTAGTTAATTAATCCCATTTATTATTCGTTTTATGGTTATACTTAACCATCGGGGCGGGATATGTAATAATTTGGGGTTTTTCATAGTATAATAATACGGATGTGGGTAATTTTCTTTTATTTGGGAATTACATAATAAAACATTAATAGTTAATATGACAGAATGAATGGGAAAGCGCTAAGTGCAATGTTTTCTGAATATATTTCATCATATAACATATTAACTTAAGCTAAAGTGTATAAAAGGGTTTTTATGAAGATTTATTTCAATTTTCCTAAGTAAAATATGATTTTACTTAGGAAAAGACTTATGAAAGTAAATGAATGACTTATGGATGGTTTTAAGTGCTTAGGCTTTTAAATTATTGGGCCGAGAGTCTGATACCTCCAGAAGTCAGAGAAATGCTCTCAGCCCCTTTAATTTTTAAATGCCTTAGTACTTAGGAGGAATTAGTGAAAATTTAAGGAAAGTTGAGAAGGGGAGTTAATTATTTGACCTTGCTTTGCTTGAAATGCTTCCAGTGTAATGTTTGTCTTGCACTTGTGATGAGAGTATAAATTAACACATTTAGAGTCATTATCCATCACATGTAATTCTGCAACATCATCTACCTACCCTACCTACTTTAACCTAACATTTTTTTCTGCTTTATTTGGGTGCACTTAAACTGGCAAACCCTTATCCCACTTTATTTTCTTTTACATATAGATATCTATCTAATTCTAACCTTATTACATCCAAGGGCTTAGATTAAACTGTTGAGCTCCTTTTATTCACTCTACCTATCTACTTATCTGCCAAGATTAAACAGTTTGGTTAGATTTTATTCTCTATCTCTAAAACATAAAATTCAAATATGAACTAGCCAAGTTTAAGTTGTTTGACTATTCATCAATTATGGCATAAATTAACAAGCTGCACACAATTGTTGATTGCATAAGTGAAAAAAGTAGTGGCATTTATACTTGCACACTTTCCTTGGTCTTTCTTTTGGTGTGGTTCATTTTCTTTCACTTTTTTAACCATTTTATTCTTTTCACCCTTTGATTTTTCTTTTAGGGTATACCCTCTTTACATTTTTTAAATTTTTTGATTTTTTGAAAATATGGAAAATCTTTGCAACAAGGAAAGGTATGAACATATTCATAGCTCATCAAGTCAATCATGAAATATGACACCTATTAGTATAGGAGCATAACACTGGCTCCAGTTGGGGATGGCTTTTCCTGGTGGAAAGTCAAGAATAGCAGGTCAGATGGCCTTCGAATGATTTTGACTGAACTATTGAATCTTCTTCTGCTTGTTGCTTTATTGTATATATGACAGTGATGCTTTTGAAGCTTAGGGCCTTCTCTTCTGGCTTCAACTCCAACAAGTTACTATCCAATCAAAACTGTGACAATACAAAGGATATAGTATGTATATGTTATAAATCAGGATACATTAATAAGTAGGATCAAAGTAATGTTTCAACATCCGACCATAAAATGGCCCCTCTTCTATTTTTGTGCCATCCAAGTTTTTCAAATAATATGTGTTGTTTCCTTGTAAGGCATAGATAATATACGATCCTTTCCATAGGAAGTCAAACTTCCCATGTTTTCCCTTATCCTCTCTCCTAGAATCCTATCTTAACACTTTGTCTCCAAGGTAGAAATCATCTGCCTTGGTTCTTTTATCAAATATCTTCTTAATTTTCTCCTGCAACACATGGGATCTTTGATACACTTCCTCCCTGGTCTGCTGTAGATTGATGGTCTGGTTTATCCTCCTTTGAATATCATTAGGTTCCACCTGAGCTTCTTGAAGTAATTTCATTATAGGAACTCCTAACGATGAAGGAAATACAGCCTCCATGCCATAGACTAACTCATAAGGACTAGTTCCAATAGATTTTTTGGTGGTGAGTCTGTCTGCCCATAGTGCATTTGTCAGTTTCTTGTGCCAATTTTTCTTGTTCTCCTCCAATAATTTTTTAATAATATTAATGAGGCTCTTGTTGGAAGACTCAGCCAGTCCATTACCTTGAGGGTAATAGGCTGTGGAATGGCCTAAGGTGATATGGTATTTGTTACAGAAACTTATCATCTTCTTGGACTTGAAGGCAACAACATTGTCAGTTATGATTTTATCAAGACAGCCAAATCTAGACAATATGTTGGTTTCTAAGAATCCTATGATCACTGTGTCATTGGTTTGTCTAGAAGGAATGGCTTCTATCCATTTGGTGAAATAATATGTGGCAATGAGAATCCATTTGTGTTGGCCAAAAGAGGGAGGATGGATTTCTCCAATGAAGTCAAGGCCCCATTGTTGGAAGGGTTTTTCAGTGGAAATTGGTCTTAAGGGTAAAGGTAACAATTTTCTCTTGCCTTCAAAAATTTGACATTTATGGCAAGCAGTGACAATTTTTTTTACATCAGCAAACAAGGTTGGCCAATAAAATCTAGCCCTTAGGATCTTGTCTGCAGTTGATTTCTAGTAAAGGTGTCCACCACAGTCTCCTGCATGAAATTCTTGGAGAGCCTTGTTAGCTTCTTCTTTTAATAAACAATTCAATAGAATTCCTTCATGATTTTTCCAAAAAAGAGCATTATCTAAAATACAAAACTTTGAAGCTTTCATATTTAAAAACCTTTTCTTTTTTCTGGATAACCCTGGAGGAGCTTGCAGGTTTAATAGTACATAAATTACATCAGCATACCAAGGTGAATCTAAGAAGGCCTAGCTGATTTGTGGAGTCGCCATCTCCTGTTCGTTATCCATTTCATTGATGTCCAGGGCTTGACAATTTGTTTCTATCATGATCTTGGCCAATCCCTGTCCTTTTATTGGCTTTGTAGGTTTTATTTCAATATCATACTCTAATATGGTAGCAATCCATTTACCTCTTTTTCCCTCAATTCCATCCTGGGTTAAGATGTCTTTGACAACAGCATTTGGTACATAGGCTATCACATGGGAGTACAATATATAGACTCTGAAGTCTTTAATGGCTTTTACAAGTGCAAAAGCTTGTTTCTCCATGATTTTGTATTTTAATGATGCATCCCTAAGTGCTTTACTAAAAAAGGCTATGGGTTTCTCACATCCTTGATCATCCTTTTGTAATAAAATAGCTGCTATAGTGTGTTCTAATGCAAATGAAAATATTATGAAGTCTCTATCAAATTGTGGATTGGTAAGGACCGGTGTTCTAGTTAAAGCCATTTTAATTTCTTCAAATGCTTGTTTGGCTTCTACTGTCCATTTAATACTTGAATCCTTTTTTAACATATCATTAAGCAATCTAATTAGTTCAACTAAGTTAGATATGAATCTTCTCAAAAAATTTATCTTCCCTAAGAAAGCTTGAAGTTCTTTGATATTTCTTGGGTGAGGTATCTGCAGAATAGCTTCTATTCTATCTGGATCAATTCTAATGCCATATTTGGAAATGATATGGCCCAAGAGTTTACCTTCCTCTAGACTAAACAAGGACTTCTTGGGATTCAAAGAGATACCATATTTTTCTACATTTTAGGAATACTTGTCTAAGATGGTCCAAATGTTGTTGATTTGATTTAGAAAAAACAGTTAAGTCATCCAGATATATAACAACAAAATTATGAATTTCTTTTGCAAATTCTATGTCTGTTTCTCTTTGGAAGGTTGCCCCTACATTTTTAAGTCCAAATGCAATTTTGATGTACATGAATGTGCCCCATGGTGTTGTAAAAGCAGTTTTTTCTTGGTCATTAGGATGAACCAGAATCTAGTTATACCCTGAGAACCCATCTAAAAGTGAAATCCTAGAAGCACCTACCACCCTTTGTAAAATATGATCCATCTTAGGTAAAGGGTAGTTATCCTTTAAAGAAACCTTATTTACATTTCTTAAATAAACACATAATCTGATTTCCCCAGTTTTCTTCCTAGTAGGTACTAGATTAGACACCCACTCTAAAAACCTAATAGGAGCAATTATCCCTGCTTCATACATGCGTTTGATTTCTTTCTTAATTAATGGTAGCAGTACAGGGTTAATTCTTCTGAGTTTTTGTTTGAATGGTTCTTGATTTTATTTCAAAGGTGTTGTATGTTGAATTATAGAGGTGTCATATGATTTCAAGTCCTCATAGCTCCAAGCAAAGACATCCTGGAATTCTCTCATTAGTTCAACATATTTTAGTCTTTGGTCAGGGGGCGAAGATTTAGATAACTTTATCATTTTTGGATTTTCTTCAGTCCCCAAGTTATTTTCTTCAATATTTGCTTTTAGTGGTTCCATCTTAGGTTTCTTTGGAATGTCATTAGAATCAAACAGGTCTTCTAGAGGAGTTAATCCTTTAGGCAAATGATTGTCTTTTAAATTAATGACTTCAGATTCTCCTTCAATAAACTCATCAATATCCATTTGTTTAAGGTCCTGCATTTCTTTGTTGGTGAACTTTGTAGGATGAAGCATTTGAATTGTACTCTCTTCTGAAATGTCTGTTTCCACCTCATTTGTTTGATCAAATTCAATAACTGTATCTACATCTATATGACTGTTAGAAAATTCTTCATCTAAAGTCAAGAAATTATTGATCTACTCATGACTATCAAACGCTTGCCAGATCATTAAATTGTCAAGTATGTCTAGTCTGTGTCTAATCTCAGCTGTGAACTAACGATTAGGTTCGAATGGTAATTTGCAGGTGCTGGCAAACATTGCCAGACTATGGGCCTGCAAGTTGTGTTTTCTTGGGATTTTAGCAAGCTGAGTTTCTAGAAAAAGTATTGAGAATCTCTATAACTATTCCTATGTAGTATCTCAATCTGGGATCATTTGTCAGATACTTCCCTTTGATCTGTTGAATGATTAAATCAGAATCTCCTATGACAGATACTCTAATTTCCCCTAATCTTTTGACAAGTTTAAGACCTAGCAAAAGGGCTTCATACTCTGCCATATTATTGGTGCACTTAAAGTTTAATCTGTAAGCATGGCCTTCAGCATGGTCGTTTTCAAGATTGTACACCCAAAATCCTGCTCCTTCTCCTAATTTGTTGACTAAACCATCAAATTCTAAGTGCCAAATAATTTCATGTTCGTAATTGGTATCAGGAGTATCAGGAATTTGTTTAACAGTGAGATCTTGTTTTTTACTTTCTTCTGGTCTCTCTTGGGTATCTGATGTTTCGTCGTTCTCAGAGATTTCTTGGATTTGAACACTAGACTTTTCTTTTATAATTTCTTTTGGTTTTGCTGCTAAAAGTTCTAGTTCATTGGAGGGATCGATTTCAGCATTGTAAAGAATGAAAGAATCCATATCATAGTGTACTGAGTAGATGGGGAAATTTTGCGGTTTCTCCTAACTACTTACTACATATTTCATTAAATTTTCTCTGTATAGTTTCTTAGGTTGGCCGAAAACTAAAATAGTAGCATATGACATGTCCAATTGAAGAGATCCCTGAAGCTTTGCACCCCAAAATCTGGACAATAACATGCCATACTTTGGTGGAATATCTGCTACTACTATGTCCATTAAGATTGTCTTTGCAGGGTATTGAACTAGTGAAACACACAAGTATTTTATTAATCCTAAGCATCTCACCTGACTTGAATCAAAAGAAAAGAGGTCTTTGTATGGCCTGGTGATGTCTAGGTCTAATTTTTCCATTACACTTTTTGGCATTAGGTTATGAGATGCTCCAGAATCAAACATGGAATTATGAAGTATTTTGTCATGTATGTTTAAACTTACATAGAAAGGAGGAATTCCTCCATCTAAGGGTTTTCCATTTACTTCAGGGCCAAAGATTAATTCAGGTTGGTCATCAAAAACATTTACTGAGTCTTCATTTCCACTGATTTTGAGTGATCTATTGATTTGACTTCAGTAGACATCATGTTTAGCTAACTCAGACAATGGAACAACTATTTTTAATTTGCCTACTTCAGTCTCCAGATTAAAAGGTTTTTCAGTCTGAGTTCTTGTATTTCGGACAGTTGGATTCTCTTTATCTTCTATATTTTTTGTGTTTTTCTCCTTCTCAGGAGTGGGGTTATGAGCTGAAGTTGTTTCCAAAGCAACTTCTAGAGGTTCTTCCACATGGGAGGAAGAGAAGTGGAGATTTGTCTGTTATTAGGTTGATTATCGGATACATCTTCAATAATTGGATTAGGAGGGTTAGGAACTGATCTAGAAAGAATATGTACTGGTACAGTATAGGTATTACCTTTGTTGGGCTGTTTTGTGGCTTTTTGTTTGTTGGTTTCAAGGACATCAATTCTTCTCCTCCTTAGATTATATTGTTTGTGGACTTCATAAATGGCTATATCATATCCCTCCCTAAAGTCAAATGATTCACCTGACTGAGTTTGAAATTGTTGAGAATGTGAGCTTCTTGATCCTCTTGGGTTAAGAAAACTTATTGTTCATTATTGAGTCCCATTAAGTTTATTTGAGTATCTTTTATTGGTTCATCAAAATTTGAGGCTTTAGCATAATTTTCCTAGAATTGGGGCCTAATGTTTTGGTCAAGACCAGTCTTTCCAATGTTCTGATTTTGATTTTTCCTGAAATTTGGATTTCTTCCAGTATTGGTCGGCTGGCCATCCCAAGAGGATTTCCTTTCAATTGTTTCTACTCTATCTCCTAGCCTATCCATCCCTTTAATAATAGCATCCAGTTTCTATTCAAAGGCTAAGGGTTCTTCTTTCAATGGTATCCTCCTTTCACTTCTGGCCTTGGCTCGTTTAGACATCAAGTTGGCTTCAACACTGACAGCCATACTTTGCATATCTTCTAAAGTTCAAGGAGCTCTTTCCCTAAGCTAGTATGCCATGTCAGAATCAAATCCATCAGGGAATTTGATTAATGCTAGATCTGGAGGAGGTCTGACGTTTTGAGGGATAGCATTGTAAACATTAATGAACCTAGTGCAGTAATCTTGCACAGTTTCTTGTGTTCCTCTCTTTAGGTTTTTATATTCTGATAAAATTTGGAGAGGATCTTTCTTCTTTTCCCATATGTTCAAGAATTGTCTATAAAGAGCTTCTAAGTCATTGATACTATTTGCAGGAATGGCTCTAAACTAGGTTCTAACTTCTCCAGTCAGACTTTGAACAAATATTCTCATTCTTACATCATCTGTATCTATTTCATATATTTCAAAGTAATCAGTCATTTTTTTGGTATGTTGTTGTGTAGTGTAGGTACCAGAACCATCGAATGGAGTGATTTTACTTTGATAGTCTTGGGGCATAGCCCCTGGATTGGCTGGTAATACAAAGGGAGTATATATGTTTTCCATTGCAGTAGATAGTGATGAAACAACAGCTGGAGTTGGTGTTGGAGTGGTGGATGGAGGGGTATAAGGGGTGGTTTGAGGTTGATATGTCTGAGGAAATGATGATGGACTTGGAGAGGTAGTAGTGATCACAGAAAGGTTGGGTGTTCCTTCAGAGGTAAGATCAGATTGTATGGAGTTCTGCAAATGTCTATCAAGATGTGAAGTAACAACTTCAGGTTGTAACTTGGACCACGCGGACCAACTCAGATTCAGAAAATGTTACAAATAAAGAGGTCTCAAATTGCTCATCAAAGGGTTCGTCCTCAAGGTAGATCCATTTTACAGGGCAGGACCTTGATCTGTAGATGGGCCGAGAACTAGCAAAACTTTCTTGGCTTTCCTGTTTCCTAAGAATTTTGGGGATCATATTAGGATTTTCAAACACAGGTGGTGGATTTGGATCAATATTAGCTCTGGTGTAATGGGTCCTTTCTAAAGCCAGGTTTCTAGGTGTATTTTTGGTTTTTCTCTAAATGGTATTAACAACACAACTTTAACAATTTCTTTAAGAGGTTTTAGATATGGGATTTGAACTTTTTTAAACACTTATTTGACAAGAGGAACTGGTCGAGTGTTTGAAACTAGATGTTCAATCCATAAACTAGACCGGAGATAGACTGAAGCAGCATTCATTTACTGTGCAATTGCAAAGCAAGAGCAGTTCAAAAGCTACCTGGCTAACTTTAGGCTTCATCAGTAGTTTATAAAGTAAACAATAGTAACAAACAAACTATTCATTCCCCAGTCGAGTCGCCACTATGTTATCACTAATATTTTCGTTGAATTTGTTGGGAAGAGGAAAGGGGTCCAAGGTAACCACAAACAAACTTTTTGATACATAATCTAACCAATCTTTATCCAGAGAGGGCTCTCTCTTTAAGTTTTAGCTTTGTTTTTAAGGATATTAGGCTAGTTATGAAAGTTTAAGAGTTTTGATTGAGTTTGGATGGTGAAATTCAATAGATGAGGGGTAGAACTGAGTAGTTTAGGCCATTGGGCTAATGGAGTCAAAGAAGATGGCTTAACTAGATTTGGTTTCTTAACAAGGGATGGTTTCACAGGGCAAGATAGTTGAACAGGGAACAAATACAAACTTAAAATAGATGAAATGGACTTCAAAGGGATGAAGGGAAATTAAGAATCCTTCAACATATTCAAAAGAGGGAACTTGAATGATTATCAATAAAGAGAAATTAAGAATTCTTTACTAAATAATCAAAGTGAGTAAACTAGGAAACAGGAGCAATTAAGAATTCATTGTTTATTCTAGTTTAGAGGAAAACATTAAGAAAAAAAATGATTGAAAACAAATTTCACTCAAGCACTTTCTGAATTATTCTTTTTCATTTATCATTCAGATCTAAAACATAGTTGATATAATAAACAAGAAAAATTTTAAAACATGAGATATAGAAGACTTATTGATCCGGTGTCTGACTTAAGAATCCTGTGAAAAGTCTTTTGCATCAATTCTTCATCCAGCTAGCCATACAAAATTTTGTCCAACAACACTTTATTCCAAAATAATCAGTTTTACAGCAATGTCTAAGAATCCACCCTCAATACTCCAATTGAGGGAGTATTTATAAAAAATATTTACAAAAAATATCTCATAACAGAGTTAGATATATTCTAGGATGACTTATGGATAAGTTACAAGAAAAATAGACACAGATGGTCTCGTAGATAGAAGAAAAGGCAAACTGATGTTGTGTTGTTCCTATTCTTATGAGTGTGCTGGAGGCAGGCCCTATGATTTGGCTTGCCACTATCTTCTTGGTAATTTTGTGCTGGCTGCCCTGTTTTCACTGATACTCTTTACTTGCTCTGATACTCTTCGACCTGTTTGATCTCTGTTTATCCTTTTTACCATTACTTACTGCAGTAAATAACCAAAATTTACATTTTACCAAGGCTAATTTACAAAATTTCTAACATCTCTTTCCACCATTGTGTTTCTGGTATTCTGGTTCTTTGAAGTTTTCTCAGGGTCTCATCAGTTTCTGTGTCCTGAAAAAGGTAGGCTGAATTTGAAACAAGTTCTTTATCTCATGCTCGACATAGAATAAGTTCTCTAGACTGTCATAGAGAACTCTGCCTGTAGGCAATGCTTTTGATGCTGATGCACTTGTTGATGGACCTGCCTGGTTGCTTGCATATTGATTCAATTTCTCCACATAGTCTATATGCCTCATTAGTTTATCATTAATAACTAAAGGACTAGGCAACCCTTTACTCTGCAAAATATCAAATCTCTTCATGAAAGCATTAATTTCTTCCTGCATGTCATGGCACCTTATTTCTAAATTTTGCATTAGAATCCTTTTAGTAAAAACCCTTTTGGCTTCTGGAATTATTCCTGTTTTGTCTTGAATGCCCAGTTCTTCGAGCTGGTAATTATTCTTGGTATCCAAAAACTATATGAGCCTGGTGGCTTCCTCAGGCATATTTCCTAACTCTACCCTTGCCTTTTGAACCTCTTGTTGAGTTGCCTTTACTAAATCAATTTGCTCAAAAATTATTTGAATTGATGGCCAAATATCATTTATTAACTGAGTGATGTTGGCCCAAAGATTTTTTTTGATTTCTGTCAAAGGTTTCTCAAATGTGAGATCCTTTTCTAATGATTTCACTTTGTTTTCTAACCCTTTAATCTCTCTTGTCTTTTCTGCAACATTTATCTTTGAGAGATCATACCTCTGTTCTAAGTTGGCATACTATTATTGTACCTTTTTTAGCTCTGAAACTTGCAGTTTCATGTCCTCCATTGATTTTATTAGTTCCTATGTACTCAAATCGGCAGTACTATCCTATGTTGTTCCTGTTATTCACGTTGTTCTTGTACCTGTGATCACCTTTGTTGTGGCTGCTGGAATGTTTGGTGCCAGAGTTGTTCCAAGGGTTGAAGGGACTGCAGTTGAGACTACTGGTATCACATTGGGAGGCTGAGAGGTCGACTCTCCCTGCTTGTCCTTCAATGCTTTTTCTAGTTCTTGCTCAGTCTCATTCAATCATTCATTAAGTTTTAAGAGCAAATCCATTAGCTCTTCTTCAAATTTTTGCTTTATGATCTCAACAGTCTGTGGATGCCTTGAAGGAGGCAGCTTTAGCTGCTTCCTTAAGGCAGCAATATCTTCATCTTTCTTTTTGATTAAGGCTTCTGTAGCCTTTACATCTTTGGGATCATGACCCAATCCAATAATTATTTCTTCTAAAGATTTTATTCTGTTATCTTTGGCCTAGGAGGAAGCTTTCTCCAAATGTAGTTGGGCAGTTGTGTTATCCAAAGAATTTTCCAGCCTTTGGGCCATCATAGCCTTACTAGTCAATGTGGAATAAATCATTTCTCCAGTTTGTTTGTGCAATTCAATTTGATCCAAAGGATGAATATCCTTTGCCATGACTTCAAAATTGGTTCTAAGATAGTCTGCTACTGATTGAGGCTATTTCACTTTAGGCTTGAAATAACTCATTATCATTTTACCTTCTTTGATGTCATAAGCTGACATCAATCTGTTTTGATTTGTGGGAGCCATTTTCAGATATTGATTGTAGACCTAAATCCTTAATGGATCATTTCTGGCTTTTATTTCTATAAATTTCTTTTTGATATCCCAAGTGTCCTTTCCTGGTGGTCTGAAAGATGATACCTCTACACTTTGTTGTCTCTCTAGCTCCTTTCTCTAGTAGCTAGTAGATGTCCCACCTACTGGGAAAGTTTGATGGCTATCTACTCCTTCTCTCCTCTGACTATCAGTAGTCTCTTCAACAAATTCTTCTTCTAAAAGGGGATATAGCCTTTTCCTTTTGGTACCAGACTGTCCTAAAGGTCCACTGTAAGGGGTAGTTGTTTCCCTATCTCTCTTTTTATTTCTTTCCTCATTCAGAGGAGTTTGCAAGATTGGAGGTTCTCCCACATTGCCCTGAGTGGGAGGAGTGTGCATTTGGGCCTGTTCCTTGGAAGTTTTAGGCTACTTAGACATTGTAGATTGCTTTGTGGTTGGTGTACTGGTCTCTTTTTCTTTGCCTTTGGATGTTCCCGTGGCTGGTGTGCTGGTTTCCTGTGAATGTTGCTGAGAGGTTCCAGCTGTAGAGGGACCAATCCTTGACCTTTGTACCTACCCAAAAGAATCCAAGTCAAGTGTTTTCTCAAGATCTCTCATAACATTTTCAATATTGACCTGTTCACTATCATTTTCTACTAGGGTCCCTTCCCTCCATTCATCCATATTTGCAAATTGTTCAATCTCTAAAATCCTATGGTGGATGTATGGTGACAATCTGTTCTTCATTCTTCTATCATAGATAAAGTTGTTAGGGTCATATGGTATCCACCAAAAACTCTTTTGTAACTTAAGATGATCTTCTAAAATTATTTTTGCTTCTCTCCATGCCTCCCAAGTGCTACAAACAAAAGGGCCTAACTGATTCTTGATTCTAAGCTGAGCTTTCTTCTTCGCATTATAAAAATGGACTAGGTCTGAATTTATCTTTTGCCTGAAGTATTCCAATGCAAATAGCCTCATTGGAACATACTTTGGTAGCTTAAAAGGGTAGAGCTCACACACATATATACTGATTTCTGTATGGATCTTGTATAGGTACCAATCACCTATTCTGTACTGCTTGGAGAGCTGAAGGATCTTCTTCACATCACTACTGATCCTAGGAGGGGAAACTCCTATCAATAAGGTTGTTGTTGGATGAACAAATTGATCAATGAACTCATTGTATGACTAAGGGTACTCTAAGGATGCATGGAAAATGGGACTCCAAAAGATGACAGACCTTGGATTTCCTTTGGTATCAAGTTTCATGACAGGGAAAGGGAAGTTCTGTGACTGATAATATAGCATAAGATGATATATGAAAGTGGTGTATTTGAAAACTCCTTCATTGTCCAGTCTTAAGAACTGGTCATGAATCTTATTAGCAATATAGGAGGCATAATCATACTTAACAGCAGGGCGCTGTCCAGGAGTAAAAATTGGCAACGACACTAGGGTTACCTCATCAACAAACTCTCTAGTGTTGAATCCCATAATTAAAGATATCATATCAATTATGAGTTGTCCCATAGCTGTGAAGAAAGTTTGCATGTAAGGAGGTGGGCCATCAGGTTGATGCTTTGGTGACATGAAGGTCTGACAGATACAGTTCAATTCTGACAAAGAAAATTGAGTGGATTTCTCAAGTAAATATCCCATGGAAATGGGAGTGAGAGCTTGATTGGAGTCGAATTGCAACATTTCATTAATGGATTAAGAAGTTATTGGAAGGAGAACTGTTTGTCTTGGAGACATCATTGCTCTGCGGTTGGGGTCATAATTGGCCTGGCATTGGTGAATTATATCAGGGAAAACATGGACTGAGGGGAGAAAATATATGGGAAGGTTAGATTCCCACAGTCCTAGGATGTCAGAACCATTCAGATAGTTATCTCTACTTTGGCAAAAGACTTTAAGGTTGTTTTTATCAGTGGATAAGTCTTTTATCTGAAAGTCTTTATCGACAAGATGCAGATAGTCTAAATCTTTATGAGGAGCATTCATGGGTGCAACAGTCAAAGCCACAGGGGTTTCCATTTCTGGTTCTTGTGGATTAAGAAAGGAATTTGGATTTTTGGTGAAAAATGGGCAAATTAACAGGTCTGGGAACTTATATGGTGAAACAAAGACTGAATTTGTAATGAATTTTGGCCTTTTATGTGGAATTGCAATGTAAAACGTGAACTTGCAGGGTTTCAGTAGAAATTGGACAAATACCTGTGTTTAGGGAGTGAACAGTGCAAAAACAGGTGCAGGCAGTAGCTAACAGGTTCGAGGCTGCGTCGGCTGCAAGTTTCTTAGCAAGTTCGCGGTTGGAAATCTTGGATAGTTGACCTCAACGTTCTTTGCATGGGAGCACAGGTTTGCAATATAAAACAAAAAAAATGATGTTCGTTTGTTTTATTAAAAAAGTCAAGGTTGGCAGGGGTTTTTTGGTTTTCAATCGGATGACGTGCACGAGGAATGAAATGATGTTTTGTCATATATGGAATAGAGGTAAGTGGTTTCATCACACTGCTTTTGGGGACGGGTGGTATTTAGTCGAGAGCCAACGATTCCATAGATCGCTTGACGCGTGGCAGAGGCACTGTGCAGAAACTGCTTTGTGATCGCGTGCTAACGAGTGGTCGCAAAGCAGCGCACGATATCCATTAAGGCCATCAGATCTGGAGGACCTGATCAGATGGTTGACGGGGAGGTGAATTGGCGGAAGGTTAGAGGAGGGCGGGCCCGATATATATTAATGATTTTAATCATATCGAGGGTGATGCGATTGGTTGGGAGAGTTATTAATTAGTCCGAATGACTAAATTAATTCTCATTAAATGGTGGCGGGGTCGGGTTCTTAATTAACTACAGGTTAGATAATTAATCCCATTTATTATTCATTTTATGGTTATACTTAACCATCGGGGCGGGATATGTAATAATTTTGGGTTTTACATAGTATAATAATACAAGCATGGGTAATTTTCTTTTATTTGGGAATTACATAATAATAACATTAATAGTTAATATGACAGAATGAATGGGAAAGTGCTAAGTGCAATGTTTTCCAAATATATTTCATCATATAACATATTGAGTTAAGCTAAAGTGTATAAAAAGGTTTTTATGAAGATTTATTTCAACTTTCCTAAGTAAAATAGGATTTTACTTAGGAAAAGACTTATGAAAGTAAATGAATGACTTATGGATGGTTTTAAGTTCTTAGGCTTTTAAATTATTGGGCCGAGGGTCTAGTCCCTCTAGAAGTCAGAAAAATGCTCTCAACCCCTCTAATTTTTAAATGCCTTAGTACTTAGGGGGAATTAGTTAAAATTTAGGGAAAGATGAGAAGGGGAGTTAATTATTTGACCTTGGCTTGCTTGAAATTCTTCCAGTGTAATGTTTGTCTTGCACTTGTGATGAGAGTATAAATTAACACATTTAGAGTCATTATCCATCACATGTAATTCTGCAACATCATCTACCTACCCTACCTACTTTAACCTAACGTTTTTTTCTTCTTTATTTGGGTGCACTTAAACTGGGAAACCCTTATCACACTTTCTTTTCTTTTACATGTAGATATCTATCTAAGTCTAACCTTATTACATCCAAGGGCTCAAATTAAACTGTTGAGCTCCTTTTATTCACTCTACCTATCTACTTATCTGCCAAGATTAAACAGTTCAGTCAGATTTTATTCTCTATCTCTAAAACATAAAATTCAAATATGAACTAGCCAAGTTTAAGTTGTTTGACTGTTCATCAATTGTGGCATAAATTAACATACTGCACACAATTGTTGATTGCATAATAGTAAAAGGTAGTGGCATTTAGACTTGCACACTTTCCTTGGTCTTTCTTTTGGTGGGGTTCATTTTCTTTCACTTTTTTGACCATTTTATTCTTTTCACACTTTGATTTTTCTTTTAGGGTATACCCTCTTTAAATTTTTTAAATTTTTTGATTTTTTGAAAATATGGAAAATGTTTGCAAAAAGGAAAGGTATGAACATATTCATAGCTCATCAAGTCAATCATGAAATATGACACCTATTGGTATAGGAGCATAACACTGGCTCCACTTGGGGATGGCTTTTCCTGGTGGAAAGTCAAGAACAGTAGGTCAGATGGCCTCCAAATGATTTTGACTAAACTATGGAATCTTCTTCTGCTTGTTTCTTTATTGTATGTATGACAGTGATGCTTCTGGAGCTTAGGGCCTTCTCTTCGGGCTTCAACTCCAACAGGTTACTATCCAATCAAAACTATGACAATACAAAGGATATAGTATGTATATGTTACAAATCAGGATACATTAATAAGTAGGATCAAAGTAATGTTTCAACATCCGACCATTAACTTGCCCTTCTTCTGTTTCTATGCCATCCAAGTTTTTCAAAAAATATGTGTTGTTTCCTTGTAAGGCATAGGTAATATATGGTCCTTTCCATAGGAAGTCAAACTTCCCATGTTTTCCCTTATCCTCTCTCCTGGAATCCCATCTTAACACTTTGTCTCCAAGGTAGAAATCATCTACCTTGGTTCTTTTATCAAATATCTTCTTAAGTTTCTCCTGCAACACTTGGGATCTTTGATACACTTCCTCTCTAGTCTGCTGCATATTGATGGTCTGGTTTATCCTCCTTTCAATATCATTAGGTTCCACCTGAGCCTCTTGAAGTAATTTCATTACAGGAACTCATAACGATGAAGGGAATAAAGCCTCCATGCCATAGACTAACTCATAAGGACTAGTTCCAATAGATTTTTTGGTGGTGAGTCTATCTGCCCATAGTGCATTTGTCAGTTTCTTATGCCAATTTTTCTTGTTCTCCTCCAATAATTTTTTAATAATATTAATGAGGCTCTTGTTGGAAGACTCATCCAGTCCATTAACTTGAGGGTAATAGGCTATGGAATGGCCTAAGGTGATATGGTATTTGTTACATAAACTTATCATCTTCTTGGATTTGAAGGCAACAACATTGTCAATTATGATTTTATCAGGACAACCAAATCTAGACAATATGTTGGTTTCTAAGAATCCTATGATCACTGTGTCATTGGTTTGTCTGGAAGGAATGGCTTCTATCCATTTGGTGAAATAGTTTGTGGCAGTGAGAATCCATTTTTGTTGGCCAAAAGTGGGAGGATGGATTTCCCCAATGAAGTCGAGGCCCCATTGTTGGAAGGGTTTTTCGGTGGAAATTGGTCTTAAGGGTAAAGGTAACAATTTTCTATTGCCTTAAAAAATTTGACATTTATGGCAAGCAGTGACAAATTTCTTTACATCAGGGAACAAGGTTGGCCAATAAAATCCAGCCATTAGGATATTGTCTATAGTTGATTTCGAGTAAAGGTGTCCACCACAGTCTCCTGCATGAAATTCTTGGAGAGCCTTGTTAGCTTCTTCTTTTAATAAACAATTCAATAGAATTCCTTCATGATTTTTCCAAAAAATAGAATTATCTAAAATACAAAACTTTGAAGCTTTCATTTTTAAAAACCTTTTCTTTGTTCTGGATAACCCTGGAGGAGCTTGCAGGTTTAATAGTACATAAATTACATTAGCATACCAAGGTGAATCTAAGAAGGCCTAGCTGATTTGTGGAGTCGCCATCTCCTGTTCGTTATCCAGTTCATTGATGTCCAGGGCTTGACAATTTGTTTCTGTCATGAGCTTGGCCAATCCCTATCCTTTTATTAGCTTTGTAAGTTTTATTTCAATATCATACTCTAATATGGTAGCAATCCATTTACCTCTTTTGCCCTCAATTCCATCCTGCGTTAAGATGTCTTTGACAACAACATTTGGTACATAGGCTATCACATGGGAGTACAATATATAGACTCTCCAGTCTTTAATGGCTTTTACAAGTGCAAAAGCTCATTTCTCCATGATTTTTGTATTTTAATGATGCATCCCTAAGTGATTTACTAAAAAAGGTTATGGGTTTCTCACATCCTTGATCATCCTTTTGTAATAAAATAGCTGGTATAGTGTGTTCTGATGCAAATGAAAATATTATGAAGTCTCTATCAAATTGTGGACTAGTAAGGACCGATGTTCTAGTGAAAGCCATTTTAATTTCTTCAAATGCTTGTTTGGCTTCTACTCTCCATTTAATACTTGAATCTTTTTTTAACATATCATTAAGCAATCTAATTAGTTCATCTAAGTTAGATATGAATCTTCTCAAAAAAATTATCTTTCCTAAGAAAGATTGAAGTTCTTTGATACTTCTTGGGTGAGGTATCTGCAGAATAGCTTCTATTCTAGCAGGATCAATGCTAATGCCATCTTTGGAAATGTTATGGCCCAAGAGTTTACCTTCCTCCAGACCAAACAAGGACTTCTTGGGATTCAAAGAAATACCATATTTTCTGCATTTTAGGAATACTTGTCTGAGATGGTCCAAATGTTGCTGATCCGATTTAGAAAAAATAGTTAAGTCATCCAGATATATAACAAGAAAATCATGAATTTATTTTGCAAATGCTATGTCCATTACTCTTTGGAAGGTTGCCCCTGCATTTTTAAGTCCAAATGACATTTTAATGTACATGAATGTGCCCCATGGTGTTGTAAAAGTAGTTTTTTCTTGGTCGTCAGGATGAACCAGAATCTGGTTATACCCTGAGAACCCATCTAAAAGTGAAATCCTAGAAGCACCTACTACCGTTTGTAAAATATGATCCATCTTAGGTAAAGAGTAGTTATCCTTTAAAGAAACCTTATTTACATTTCTTAAATCAACACATAATCTGATTTCCCCAATTTTCTTCCTAGTAGGTACTAAATTAGACACCCATTCTGAAAACTTAATAGGAGCAATTATCCCTGCTTCATACATGCATTTGATTTCTTTTTCAATTAATGGTAGCAGTACAGGGTTAATTCTTCTATGTTTTTGTTTGAATGGTTTCTGATTTTCTTTCAAAGGTATTGTATGCTAAATTATAGAGGTGCCATATGATTTCATGTCCTCATAGCTCCAGGGAAAGACATCCTGGAATTCTCTCATTAGTTCAACATATTTTAGTCTTTGGTCAAGGGGAAAAGATTTAGATAACTTTATCATTTTTGGATTTTCTTTAGTCCCCAAGTTATATTCTTCAATATCTGCTTTTAGTGGTTCCATCTTAGGTTTCTTTTGAATGTCATTAGAATCAAAGAGGTCTTCTAGAGGAGTTAATCCTTTAGGCAAATGATTGTCTTTTAAATTAATGACTTCAGATTCTCCTTCAATAATCTCATCAATATCCATTTGTTTAAGGTCCTGCATTTCTTTGTTGGTGAACTTTGTGGGATCAAGCTTTTGAATTTTACTCTCTTCTAAAATGCATGTTTCTACCTCATTTGTTTGATCAAATTCAATAACTGTATCTACATCTATATGACTGTTAGAAAATTCTTCATCTAAAGTCAAGAAATTATTGATCTTCTCATCACTATCCAACACTTGCCAGTTCTTTAAACTGTTAGGTATGGCTAGTCTGTGTCTAATCTCAGCTATGAATTGATGATTAGGTTCGAATGGTAATTTGCAGGTGCTGGCAAACATTGCTAGACTATGGGCTTGCAAGTTGTGTTTTCTTGGGATTTTAGCAAGCTGAGTTTCCAGAAAAGTATTGAGAATCTCTATAACTGTTCCTCTGTAGTATCTCAATCTGGGATCATTTGTCAGATACTTCCCTTTGATCTGTTGAATGATTAAATCAGAATCTCCTATAACAGATACTCTAATTGCCCCTAATCTTTTGACAAGTTTAAGACCTAGCAAAAGGGCTTCATACTCTGCCATATTATTGGTGCACTTAAAGTTTAATCTGTAAGCATGGCCTTCAACATGGTCATTTTCAAGATTGTACACCCAAACTCCTGCTCCTTCTCCTAATTTGTTGACTGAACCATCAAATTCTAAGTGCCAAAGAATTTCATGTTCATAATTGGTATTAGGAGTATCAGGAATTTGTTTAATAATGAGATCTGGTTTTTTACTTTCTTCTGGTCTCTCTTGGGTATCTGATGTTTCATTGTTCTCAGAGATTTCTTGGATTTGAACACTAGACTTTTCTTTTATAATTTCTTTTGTTTCTGCTGCTAAAAGTTCTAGTTCATTGGAGGGATCGATTTCAGCGTTGTAAAGAATGAAAGAATCCATATCATAGTGTACTAAGTAGATGGAGAAATTTTGGGGTTTCTCCTAACTACTTACTACATATTTCATTAAATTTTCTCTGTATAGTTTCTTAGGTTGGCTGAAAACTGAAATAGTTGCATATGACATGTCCAATTGAAGAGATACTTGAAGCTTTGCATCCCAAGATCTGGACAATAACATGCCATACTTTGGTGGAACATATGCTACTACTATGTCCATTAAGATTGTCTTTGCAGGGTATTGAACCAGTGAAACACACAAGTCTTTTATTAATTCTAAACGTCTCACCTGACTTGAATCAAAAGAAAAGAGGTCTTTGTATGGCCTGGTGATGTCTAGGTCTAATTTTTCCATTATAGATTTGGGAATTAGGTTGTGAGATGCCACAGAATCAAACATGGCATTATGAAGTATTTTGTCATGTATGTTTAAACTTACATAGAAAGGAGGAATTCCTCCATCTAAGGGTCTTCCATTTACTTCAGGGCCAAAGATTAATTCAGGTTGGTCATCAAAAACATTTACTGAGTCTTCATTTCCAATGATATTGAGTGATCTATTGATTTGACTTCGGTAGACATCATGTTTAGCTAACTTAGACAATGGAACATCTATTTTTAATTTGCCTGCTTCAGTCTGCAGATTAAAAGGTTTTTCAGTCTAAGTTCTTGTATTTCGGACAGTTGAATTCTGTTTATCTTCTGTATTTTCTGTGTTTTTCTCCTTCTCAGGAGTGGGGTTATGAGCTGAAGTTGTTTCCAAAGCAACTTTTGGAGGTTCTTCCACATGGGAGGAAGAGAAGTGGAGATTTGTTTGTTATTAGGTTGATTATCGGATACATCTTCAATAATTGGATTATGAGGGTTAGGATCTGATCTAGAAAGAATATGTACAGGTGTAGTATTGGTCTTACCTTTGTTGGGCTGTTTTGTAGCTTTCTATTTGTTGGTTTCAGGGACAACAATTCTTCTGCTCCTTAGATTATATTGTTTGTGGACTTCATAAATGGTTGTATCATATCCCTCCCTAAAGTCAAATGATTCACGTGACTGAGTTTGGAATTGTTTGAGAATGTGAGCTTCTTGATCCTCTTGGGTCAAGAAAACTTGTCGTTCATTATTGAGTCCCGTTAAGTTTATTTGAGTATCTTATGTTGGTTCATAAGAATTTGAGGCTTCAGCATAATTTTCCTAGAATGGGGGCCTAATGTTTTGGTCAGGACCAGTCTTTTCAGTGTTCTGATTTTGATTTTTCCTTAAATTTGGATTTCTTCCAGTATTGGTCGGCTGACCATACCAAGGGGATTTCCTTTCAATTGTTTCTACTCTATCTCCTAGCCCATCCATCCCTTTAATAATAACGTCAAGTTTTTGTTCAAAGGCTAAGGGTTCTTCTTTCAATGGTATCCTCCTTTCACTTCTGGCCATGGCTCGTTTAGACATCAGGTTGGCTTCAACACTGATAGCTATACTTTGCATATCTTCTAAAGTTCAATGATCTCGTTCCCTAAGCTGGTATGCCATGTTAGAATCAAATCCATCAGGGAATTTGATTAATGCTATATCTGGAGGAGGTTTAAGGTTTTGAGGGATAGCATTGTAAACATTATTGAACCTAGTGCAGTAATCTTGCATAGTTTCTTATGTTCCTCTCTTCAAGTTTTCATATTTTGATAAAATTTGGAGAGGATCTTTCTTCTTTTCCCATCTATTCAAGAATTGTCTATAAAGAGCTTCTAATTCATTGATACTGTTTGCAGGAAGGGCTCTAAACCAGGTTCTAACTTCTCCAGTCAGACTTTGAACAAAATTTCTCATTCTTCCATCATTTGTATCTATTTCATATATTTCAAAGTAATCAGCGATTTTTTTGGTATGTTGTTGTGTAGTGTAGGTACCAGAACCATCGAATGGAGTGATTTTACTTTGATAGTCTTGGGGCATAGCCCCTGGATTGGCTAGTAATACCAAGGGAGTATATATGTTTGCCATTGCAGTAGATAGTGATGAAACAACAGCTGGCGTTGGTGTTGGAGTGGTGGATGGAGGGGTAGAAGGGGTGGTTTGAGGTTGAGATGTCTGAGGAAATGATGATGAACTTGGAGAGGCAGTAGTGATCACAGAAAGGTTGGGTGTTCCTTCATAGGTAAGATCAGATTGTATGGAGTTCTGCAAATGTCTATCAAGATGTGAAGTAACGACTTCAGGTTGTAAATCTTCAATAAATACTGGGTCTTGGACCAAGCGGACCAACTCAGAGTCAGAAAATGTTACAAATAAAGAGGTCTCAAATTTTTCATCAAAAGGTTCATCCTCAAGGTAGATCCACTTTACAGGGCAAGATCTTGATCTGTAGATGGGCCGAGAACTAGCAGAACTTTCTTGGCTTTCTTGTCTCCTAAGAATTCTGGGGATCAGATTAGGATTTTCAAACATAGGTGGTGGATTTGGATCAGGATTAGCTCTGGTGTAATGAGTCCTTTCTGAAGCCAGGTTTCTAGGTGTATTTTTGGTTTTTCTCTAAATGGGATTAACAACACAACTTCAACAATTTCTTTAAGAGGTTTTAGATATGGGATTTGAACTTTCTTAAAGACTTATTTGACAAGAGGAACTGGTCGAGTGTTTGAAACCAGATGTTCAATCCATAAACTAGACCAGAGATAGACTGAAGCAGCATTCATTTATTGTGCAATTGCAAAGCAAGAGCAGTTCAAAAGCTACCTGGCTAACTTCAGGCTCCGTCTATAGTTTATAAAGTAAACAATAGTAACAAACAAACTATTTGTTCCCTAGTGGAGTCGCCACTATGTTATCACTCATATTTTCCTTGAAGTTGTTGGGAAGAGGAAAGGGGTCCGAGGTAACCAAAAACCAGCTTTTAGATACAGAATCTAGCCAATCTATATCTAGAGAGGGCTCTCTCTTTAAGTTTTAGCTTTTTTTTTTAAGGATATTAGGCTAGTTATGAAAGTTTAAGAGTTTTGATTGAGTTTGGGAGGTGAAATTCAATAACAGAGGGGTAGAACTGAGTAGTTTAGGCCATTGGGCTAATGGAGTCAAAGAAGATGGCTTAACTAGATTTGGTTTCTTAACAAGGGATGGTTTCACAGGGCAAGATAGTTGAACAGGGAACAAATAGAGACTTAAAATAGATGAAATGGACTTCAAAGGGATGAAAGGCAATTAAGAATGCTTCAACATATTCGAAAGAGGGAACTTGAATGATTATCAATAAAGAGCAATTAAGAATTCTTTACTAAATAATCAAAGTGAATAAACTAGGAAACATGAGCAATTAAGAATTCACTGTTTATTCTAGTTTAGAGGAAAACATTAAGAACAAAAACGATTGAAAACCGATTTCACTCAAGCACTTTCTGAATTACTTTTTTCGTTTATCATTCAGATATGAAACATAGTTGATATAATAAACAAGAAAAATTTTAAAACATGAGATATAGAAGACTTATTGATCTGGTGTCTGACTCAAGAATCTTGTGAAAAGTCCTTTGCATCAATCCTTCATCCAGCTACCCATACAAAATTTTGTCCAATAGCACTTTATTTCAAAATAATCAGTTTTACAGCAATGTCTAGGAATCCACCCTCAATACTCCAATGGAGGGAGTATTTATAAAAAATCTTTACAAAAAATATATCATAACAGAGTGAGATATATTCTAGGATGACTTATGAATAAGTTACAAGAAAAATAGGGACAGATGGTCTCGTAGATAGAAGAAAAGGCAAACTGATGTTGTGTTGTTCCTATTCTTATGAGTGTGCTGGAGGCAGGCCCTATGATTTGGCTTGTTGTTGTCTTCTTGGTAATTCTGTGTTGGCTGCCCTGTTTTCATTGATACTCTTTACCTGCTCTGATACTCTTCAACCTGTTTGATCTCTGTTTATCCTCTTTACCATTACTTACTACAGTAAATAACCAAAATTTACATTTTACCAAGGATAATTTACAAAATTTCTAACATTTCTTCCCACCGTTGTGTTTCTAGTATTCTGGTTCTTTGAAGTTTTCTCAGGGTCTCATCAGTTTCTGTGTCCTGAAAAAGTTAGGCTAAATTGGAAACAAGTGCTTTATCTCATGCTCGACATAGAATAAGTTCTCTAGACTGTCATAGAGAACCTGCCTATAGGCAATGCTTTTGATGTTGATGCACTTGTTGATGGACCTGCCTAGTTGCTTGCATATTGATTCAATTTCTCCACATAGTCTATATGCCTCATTAGTTTATCATTAATAACTAAAGGGATAGGCAACCCTTTACTTTGTAAAATATCAAATCTTTTCATGAAAGCATTAATTTCTTCCTGCATGTCATGGCACCCTTTTTCTAAATTTTTCATCAGAGTCCTTTTAGTAAAAACCCTTTTGACTTCTAGAATTGTTCCTGTTCTGTCTTGAATTCCCAGTTCTTCGAGCTGGTACTATTCTTGGTATCCAAAAACTGTATGAGCCTGGTGGCTTCCTCAGGCATATTTCCTAACTCTACTCTTGCCTTTTGAACCTCTTGTTGAGCTTCCTTTACTAAATCAATTTGCTCAAAAATTATTTGAATTGATGGCAAAACATAATTTATTGACTAAGTGATGCTAGCCCAAAGAATTTTCCTAATTTCTGTCAAAGGTTTCTCAAATGTGAGATCCTTTTCTAATGATTTCACTTTTTTTTCTAACCCTTTAATCTCTCTTGTCTTTTCTACAATGTTTATCTTTGAGAGATCATACCTATATTCTAAGTTTGCATACTGTTCTTGTACCTTTTTAAGCTCTGAAACTTGTAGTTCCATGTCCTCCATTGATTTTATTAGTTCCTCTGTACTCAAATTGGCAGTATTATCCTGTGTTGTTCCTACTGTTGTTGTACCTGTGATCACCTCGGTTGTGGCTACTGGAATGTTTGGTGCCAAAGCTGTTCCAAGGGTTCAAGGAACTGCAGTTGAGACTACTGGTATCACATTGGGAGACTGAGAGGTCGACTCTCCCTGCTTGTCCTTCAATGCTTTTTCTAGTTCTTGCTCAGTATCATTCAATCGTTCATTAATTTTTAAGAGCAAATGCATCAGCTCTTCTTCAAATTTTTGCTTTATGATCTCAACAGTCTGTGGATGCCTTAAAGGAGGCAGCTTTAGCTGCTTCCTTAAGGCAGCAATATCTTCATCTTTCTTTTTGATTAAGGCTTTTGTATCCTTTACATCTTTGGGATCAGGACCCAATCCAATAATTATTTCTTCTAAAGACTTTATTCTGTTATCTTTGTCCTGGGAGGAAGCTTTCTCCAAATGTAGTTGGGCAGTTGTGTTATCCAAAGAATTTTCCAGCCTTTGGTCCATCATAGCCTTACTAGTCAATGTGAAATAAATCATTTCTCCAGTTTGTTTGTGCAATTCAATTTGATCCAAAGGATGAATATCCTTTGCCATGACTTCAAAATTGGTTCTAAGATAGTCTGTTGTTGACTGAGGCTATTGCACTTTAGGCTTGAAATAACTCATTATCATTTTACCTTCTTTGATGTCATAAGTTGACATTAATCTGTTTTGATTTGTGGGAGCCATTTTCAGATATTGATTGTAGACCTGAAGACTTAATAGATCATTTCTGGCTTTTATTACTATAAATTTATTTTTGATATCTGAAGTGTCCTTTCCTGGTGGTCTGAAAGATGATACCTCTGCACTTTGTTGTCTCTCTAGCTCCTTTCTCTGTGAGCTAGTAGATGTCCCACCTACTGGGAAAGTTTGCTGGCTATCTACTCCTTCTCTCCTCTAACTATCAGTAGTCTCTTCAACAAATTCTTCTTCTCAAAGGGGATTTAGCCTTTGCCTTTTGGTACCAGGCTATCCTAAAGGTCCACTGGCAGGGGTAGCTATTTCCATGTCTCTCTTTTTATTTCTTTCCTCATTTAGAGGAGTTTGCAAGATTGGAGGTTCTCCCACATTGCCCTGAGTGGGAGGAGTGTGCATTTGGGCCTGTTCCTTGGAATTTTCAGGCTGCTTAGACATTGCAGATTGCTCTGTGGTTGGTGTACTGGTCTCTTTTTCTTTGCCTTTGGATGTTCTCGTGGCTGGTGTGCTAGTTTCCTGTGAATGTTGCTGAGAGGTTCCAACTATAGAGGGACCAATCCTTGACCTTTGTACCTACCCAAAAGAATCCAGGTCAAGTTTTTTCTCTATATCTCTCATAACATTTTCAATATTGACCTGTTCACTATCATTTTCTACTAAGGTCGCTTCCCTCCATTAATCCATATTTGCAAATTGTTCAATTTCTGGAATCCTATGGTGAATGTATGGTGACAATCTGTTCTTCATTCTTCTATCATAGATAAAGTTGTTAGGGTAATTTGGTATCCACCCAAAACTCTTTTGTAACTTAAGATGATCTTCTAAAATTATTTATGCTTCTCTCCATGCCTCCCAAGTGTTACAGACTAAAGGGCCTAACTGATTCTTGATTCTAAGCTGAGCTTTCTTCTTGGCATTATAAAAATGGACCAGATCTGAATTTATCATTTTCCTGAAATATTCGAATGCAAAGAGCCTCATTGGAACATACTTTGGTAGCTTAAAAGGGCAGAGCTCACACCCATATATCTTGATTTTTGTATGGTTCTTGTATAGGTACCAATCACCTATTCTGTACTGCTTGGAGAGATGAAGGATCTTCTTCATATCACCACTGATCCTAGGAGGGGAAACTCCTGTCAATAAGGTGGTTGCTGGATGAAAAAATTGATCAATGAACTCATTGTATGAGTAAGGGGACTCTAAGGATGCATGGAAAATGGGACTCCAAAAGATGACAGACCTTGGATTTCCTTTGGTATCAAGTTTCATGATAGGGAAAGGGAAGTTATCTGACTGATAATACAACATAAGATGATATATGAAAGTGGTGTATTTGAAAACTCCTTCATTGTCTAGTCTTAAGAACTGGTCATGAATCTTATTAGCAATATAGGAGGCATAATCATACTTAACAGCAGGGGGTTGTCCAGGAGTAAAAATTGATAACAACACTAGGGTTACCTCATCAACAAAATCACTAGTGTTGAATCCCATAATTAAAGATATCATATCAATTATGAGTTGTCCCATAGCTATGAAGAAATTTTGCATGTAAGGAGGTGGGCCATCAGGCTAATTCTTTGGTGACATGAAGGTCTGACAGATACGGTTCAGTTCCGACTGAGACAATTGAGTGGATTTCTCAAATAATATCCCATGGAAATGGGAGTGAGAGCTTGATTGGAGTGGAATTGAAAAATTTTGTTGATGGATTGAGCAGTTATTGGAAAGAGGACTGTTTGACTTGGAGACATCACTGCTTTGTGGTTAGGGTAATAATTGGCCTGGCATTGGTGAATTATATCAGGGAAGACATGGACTGAGGGGAGAAAATATATGGGAAGGTTAGATTCCAACAGTCCTAGGATGTCAGAACCATTCATATAGTTATCTTTACTTTGGAAAAAGACTTTAAGGTGGTTTTTATCAGTGGATAATTCTTTTATCTGAAAGTCTTTATCCACAAGAGGTAGATAGTCTAAATATTTATGAGGAGCATTCATGGGGGCAACAGTCAAAGCCACAGGGGTTTCCATTTCTGGTTCTTGTGGATTTAGAAAGGAATTTGGGTTTTTGGTGAAAAATGGGCAAATTAACATGTCTGGGAACTTATATGGTGAACGAGAGACTGAATTTGTAATGGATTTTTGCCTTTTATGTGGAATTGTAGTGTAAAACGTGAACTTGCATGGTTTCAGTGGAAATTTAATAAAACCTATGTTCAGGGAGTGAACAGTGCAAAAACAGGTGCAAGCAGTAGCTAACAGGTTCTGGGCTGCGTCGGCTGGAAGTTACTTAGCAAGTTGGCAGTTGGAAATCTTGGATAGTTGACCTCGACGTTCTTTGCTTGGGAACACAAGTTTGCAGTATAAAACAATGAAAATGACGTTTGTTTGTTTTATTAACAAAGTCAAGGTTGGCGGGGTTTTTTGGTTTTCGGGCGGATGACATGCACGAGGAATGAAATGATGTTTTGTCGTATATGGAACAACGGTAAGCGGTTTCATCGCACTGCTTTTGGGGACGGGTGGTATTTAGCCGAGAGCCAGCGATTCCACAGATCGCTTGACGCGTGGCGGAGGCACTGTGCGGAAACCGGTTCGTGATCACGTGTTAACGAGTGGTCACAAAGGGGCACGCGATATCCATTAAGGCCGTCAGATCTGGAAGACCTGATCAGATGGTCGACGAGGAGGCGAAGTGGCGAAAGGTTAGAGGAGGGTGGGCCTGATATAAATTAATGGTTTTAATCATATCGGGGGTGATGCAATTGGTTGTGAGAGTTATTAATTAGTCCAGATGAATAAATTAATTCTCATTAAATGGTGGCAGGGTCGAGTTCTTAATTAACTACAGGTTAGTTAATTAATCCCATTTATTATTCATTTTATGGTTATACTTAACCATCGGGGCGGGAAATGTAATAATTTTGGGTTTTACATAGTATAATAATACGGGCGTGGGTAATTTTCTTTTATTTGGGAATTACATAATAATAACATTAATAGTTAATATGACCGAATGAATGGGAAAGCGTTAAGTGCAATGTTTTCTGAATATATTTCATCATATAAGATATTTACTTAAGCTAAAGTTTATAAAAGGGTTTTTATGAAGATTTATTTCAATTTTCCTAAGTAAAATAGGATTTTACTTAGGAAAAGACTTATGAAAGTAAATGAATGACTTATGGATGGTTTTCAGTTCTTAGGCTTTTAAATTATTGGGCCAAGGGTCCGGTCCCTCCAGAAGTCAGAGAAATGATCTCAGCCCCTTTAATTTTTAAATGCCTTAGTACTTAGGGGGAATTAATGAAAATTTAGGGAAAGATGAGAAGGGGAGTTAATTATTTAACCTTGCCTTGCTTGAAATGCTTCCAGTGTAAGGTCTGTCTTGCACTTGTGATGAGAATATAAATTAACACATTTAGAGTCATTATCCATCACATATAATTCTGCAACATCATCTACCTACCCTAATTACTTTAACCTAGCATTTTTTTATTCTTTATTTGGGTGCACTTATACTGGCAAACCCTTATCACACTTTCTTTTCTTTTACATGTAGACATCTATCTATGTCTAACCCTATTACATCCAAGGGCTGAGATTAAATTGTTGAGCTCCTTTTATTCACTCTACCTATCTACTTATCTGCCAAGATTAAACAGTTTGGTCAGATTTTATTCTCTATCTCTAAAACATAAAATTCAAATATGAACTAGCCATGTTTAAGTTGTTTGACTATTCATCAATTGTGGCATAAATTAACAAGATGCACACAATTGTTGATTGCATAAGAGTAAAAAGTAGTGGCATTTAGACTTGCACACTTTCCTTGGTCTTTCTTTTGGTGGGGTTCATTTTCTTTCACTTTTTTGACCATTTTACTCTTTTCACCCTTTGATTTTTCTTTTAGGGTATACCCTCTTTACATTTTTTAAATTTTTTGATTTTTTGAAAATATGGAAAATCTTTGCAACAAGGAAAGGTATGAACATATTCATAGCTCATCAATTGAATCATGAAATATGACACCTATTGGTATAGGAGCATAACACCTGCATACAAACTTTTAACCCAAACCTGGACCACAATTTGGTCACCAACACCCTCTATGACACCCACCATAGGAACATAGAACAAACACTGATAGACCAAACTAGAGGGAATGAAGACAGACCCCAGTGCTTAGCAGACCCCACATAACTCAAGGGTGGCAGAATTCTTGACCACCCCTAGACAAAGCTTTCAATCATCATTAAGGCTTGATAAATTTATAATAATTCATCACCCCAACCGATACTCCGAGATAGACAATGCTTTGTGACAGACCAGGCTCAGAATATACTTTCCCGAAGCATTGAAACAACAAACACTATGAAACAATTCCAGGGCGGGGCTATACTGAAAGCACCTCTAATCAATTAGCAATAGTATGACACGGGACCTAAAGGACGGAAATACTTTCCCACCTAGAATCCATTGGTGACCCGACTGTAACCAAAACCTGAGGAGGAGGGAGAGAAACGCAACGACATAAATTCCCCACAGGTTGGGCCACAACAAGAGAGCCCAATACCCAAGGCACGAAAATCCCCACAAAGGCAACCAGGTTCCTATCACAACAGAAACAAATGACCTATGCCAAAACCACAAACAAAAAGTATGGAATACCTAAATTCTACTGAACGACTCACAAGAAAAGGGCCAACAAAGATGGTGGAAGCCATTGTTGAGGGCTACATAACCTTGCCAATGAAGGGGACCTCCAGGGAAGGACGGTTTCTCTCTAGGATCCCAAATAAACACCTTAGGGCTGACTGGTACAAAAACTCCATCATTCAAACCCTCTGAAATATCTCGTCACTCGTTCGGCTCCCAATGTGATCCTTCTTGGTGGACACTGTTGAAACTTTCACCCTACACCCTCTATTCATCTCCCAATTTTCAACAACATTCCACATTCAGCTGAGCAACATAATAAGTAAACCCATTGCCTCTAAAGGCTTCATAGTCCGAACATCACTGTGTTTAATGACCATTATGGCTGAGAGCATGTTTGTCGCATGTTATATGGGGAAGGCCCCGAGACCATTTGATTTGTTGATCGCTCACCCCCATTTGGGGTTTTTCCACATATTATTACAATAATAAGTTATTTATAATAATAAGCAATTTAGATTCATTTTAATTTTGTATCTACCAAGTGTCAAGAGAGATTGAATATCCTTTCATCCTAAAAGTGTTTTTCAACTCAAGAGATTTGATCCCTCTCAATGATTAGTAGATTTAGAGTTAAGATGGATCTAGGTTGGTTTAATAATTAATAATTAAAATTAATAATTTTTATTTTTATCTTTATGTAATTTGACTCAGTCAAAATGTTTTAATTAATAATTATAATTATCAAATTTTTTCTTTTCTTTTATTTTTCTTTTCTTGTTTTTATTTTTATATAGTTTGACTAAGTCAAAATGTTTACATAATATAACAGGACAAGATAGGACAACATCTCTTCCATACTAGACTAGAGAGCGTCTCTCGGCACAATAATAAGTTATTTATAATAATTTAGATTTTTAGGCGATGGTTTAAAATTTGATTTTTATTTTTTTTGTAACTAGGTTGACTCTATGTTGGGGCCAACCTACTTATTGGTTGGAAGAAGACATATCCACCCATGATGGGATGCTTATCACCAATATTTCACAAGGCTCGGTCGAGCCTGGATGTTCCTTTGGAAGTTTAATTCCCTCAAAGTTTCTTCCATTCTTTAGCCCCTCCCCATGAGGTTTGAACATGTGACCTGGCGAGGACTAAACCCCACGTAAACCAAATTTTAATCCTAGGAAAAAAGTGGGCTACTTCTAATTCCATGTTTCAATTTGGAGGTTATTTTCATAGTTTCAAGTTTATGATGATACCAGTTGTCATGGTCATAGTTTAAACAAGTTATAATGGAAACTTAAATAAAAAAGGGTGCTACTAGTAACACCATTTTAGTTTCAGTAGGTGATTTTAAGGTTTTTTTCACAATAGTATTTATTGATGAGATCATGATTTCAAGCAATTTGTAATTTTAAGCTCAAGAAAAAAGAAGAGTGATTTTATGAGCACCATTTTTGTTCTCATCAATTTATTTTGAAGCTTTTGTTTGAAACTTTATAAATCACGATTACAAAAATTTGTGACTTTAACTCCTCAGAAAACAAAATAGTGATATTGATAACACCATTTTCTAAAATAGTTGTTAAAATAACTATTAAGTGTGACCTTTAAAAAATGAAAACTCTAGACAATTCTTGTTAATTAATGACTTTATCTTTATAAGATTTTCATCCCACAAAAAAAAAGCATTATAATGACAACAAAACATATTAGGAACACTAACACCCTTGTATAATTTAAATTTCATCGTATATTGATAAAATTATTAGGTAAATTTAATCCAAAAAGAGAGTCAAGATAGTTAGGTTAACAATGGTGGTTTTCGGCACCTTTAATTAGTGACTCGTGGTATTGAGCCCATGGTCACTACATGTAGTTAAAGCTTTTAACAAGCTTCATGATTCTCCATTGTAATGTGTTAGAGTTAAGTGGAACGCTCACTTAGCCAAGTCCAAGGTGTTGGCTAACTTGGCCTCATTTAATTTAGGGATAATAATAAATTTTTTGTTAGATGGTTTCTCCCCAGTTAGGGTTTTATATAGTAAATCATGTGTATATGGTTTATGTGTGTGTTACTTTATAATTTATTTTCTTCTCTCGTCATTTTAATTATTACCAAGTGGTATAAGCCAAACGAAGGGCCAAAAAGGAGAAGTTGATATGTGGTGATGGAAGACTTGTAGTATTTGGTCAAGAAACAAAGGGTTTAAGAGTAGTGCATGTAAGACCCACCTAGAGATGAAATGAGATCGATGGTTTAGTGGCTCATGTAGAGGTGAAGACCAATGCCAACATAGAAAAAAACCAAATAAGGATGTTAATCATAATGAAGCAACATGATTAGAGCACCTGCCATGAGAAAGTGTGCAAAAGTGAGAAAATGGTGACACAAGTTCATGAACGACAATAACCAAAAATAAAAATCAGAAAATTTGCAAACTACTTGTAAATGGGCATATGGATGTGAGCTCTAGTTAGGCATGTGTACCCTAGTCGATAAAGTCTTGATGTGGGCCTAGGTGATAGAGGAGAGGAGAATATGACTTTTTTGGATTGAATTCAAAGAATTTGTCTAATCAAGTTTAAGGGGGGATTCTTAAGTAAACTTGACTTGGTGAATGACTTAAGGTTGTTAGGTCAAAAATTGTGATCTTAGGCATTAGTGACCCATCATATTAAATGCAGTTAAAGCCTTTAAAAGGATTAGGGATTCTCCATTGTAATGTGCTAGAGTTGAGTAAAAGGCTCACTTAGTTGTGACCAAGGTGTCGGTCGAATTCACTGCATTTATGTCAAGGATAATAATAAATCCAATGTTAAGTGGTTTGATCTTAGTTAAGATTTTTCAAAGTAAATCATGTGTACATGGTTTATGTCTGTGTTGCTTTATAATTATTTTTCTTCTCACATCATCTTAATTATTAACGAAAACTCAATTAAATATTTCATTTAATTACTATAACTTTAAAAAAATATAAATAATTAATAGATTAAATATTAAATAAAAAATAAAAAATCTATATAATATTCGTATATTAATATTGAATTTAGATGTTAAAGTGACTTTAAATGTCTAAAATACACTATAAAAATCTACATTGAAAATATGTCATCCACATGGTAATGGTGATTATATTGAACTTGTTTTTTTATGCGTAGATCAATTGGTAATAGAGTGCACTATCAAGGCACTTTGTGTGACATCATTGATTTTAATTTTAATTAGCTCTATATGTCATGTGAGAGATCAGAAAAGTATATTTAAATGTTACAATAATAGTGCACAAAAATAACATCATGTAACACATGTCTAAACACACCCTAGTTATTGATTCTTAAAAATAAATATATAAATAAGTGCGTAATATGTATTATTTTAAGGAAATAAAATAACTAAAAAAATACCTATCTCCAAAACATGAAAATCAATATTCATAGTTTTTCTCAAAATCAAGTTTAAAACAATCCTCGAGCAACTCAATTGGCAAGTGTCGTGATAATTAAGTATTATGGACCAAGAGACTAAACGTTCAAATCACCTGACTTACCAGTGTCTGTGAAAGGGGCATACATAGGCACCTAGAGATTATAGTGGTAGTGGTAGCAGCCATGGTGGTGCCGAATTTTTTGAAAAATAACATTTAAATTAATTTATTAAAATCAAATATTATTAAAAATTTCTATTAATGAGAAATAATCGAATAAAAATAACTAACAAGAATCCAAAAATCAAAGTCAAACTCCAAACAAAGAGGAATTCAAAAATTATAAAAAAGAGTCAAGACCCTAGTCGAGACAAGATTATTATTAAATAATAATAATAATAATAATAATAATAATAATTAATGGAAATAAAATAAGATAAAATAAAAATAATTAATGGAAAATAAATAAAATAAAATAAAAATATACACAAGTATATATATATATATATATATATATATATATATATATATATAGGTAATCAATAAATAAAACAGGGTCAACAATAAAATATGGCGCCGAGGCTTATTAAACAAATAACAAAAATACTAAAAGGAGTTAAGAACGAATAGGATGATAAAATACTTAAGAAAACACGAAGGATCAAGAATATAAACTCTAATGAAGAATAAACCAACAAAAAATACTATAAAAACGACACTGATACCTACACAGATAAATAAACAAAAAAATTAATCCAAAAAAAAACCTAAAAAACTAGGAGGATATGAGAGGGACCCAACTTCTACTAATAATCCAACCATCGTCTCTATTCAAATTATTGGGTCTTTTTTTTTTTATTTCTAGGGCCTCCCTCAATTTACGGTGATGGAAATGACTAATGCTAGCAACGACTTGGGCCTCCTCAATGTAGATGTGATTTCTATCGAAAGATTTTTCTTAATTCACTATGGATCACAGAACCCTGAATTCAGAAAGTATGGATCTATATTAACCAATAAGAAATAATAGCACTGACATATAAATTAAATGGTTGGTAAATGTCGATAGGCATCAAAACACTTACATCATACTACATCTCACATTACAAAAAAAAAATCATAAAAAATAACTAAATTAATAAAATTATAATAATAATAGTTTAATATATATGTGTGTGTGTTAAAAAATGAAATAAGATTCTTAACCATGGGTATTCATCTCCACTTTATCAGGGAGGTTTTTAACTTATAAATAGGTTTTTATACAATGCTAATACTATATGGTTTATTAATACCACATGTTCAAAAAAACTATAATTTATTTTCTTATCACACATGTTCATGTGACATTTTTTTTAATTAATCAATTTAATTAAAAAAGCAAAAATGACATAACTACTTTAAAGATAAATATCAATCTTTAATTTGTGAATACCATTAAAAATATTCTAAAATATTACATGAGAGTTAAATTCTTACCATCTACCTAATAATTAAATTGAAATTTTGAAAATTCTAATCCAAAATAAAAATATTTATAAACATAATTAAAATTTTAAAATATTTAAGAAATAATAAATCATTTAACAAGTAAATCATAGATCATGATCGCAATAAGTTAAGTGTATTCAAATTAATAAAATGTGATCTCTATGAAGTTGTTTGTTGTTGATATATATAATATAAGGGTGCTTTTGCTTGATCTCCACTATTTCTATTATCTATCTTCCTTTATATTTACTATGTATATTGTAGTATAAGATTGCTTGGTGTATAAATTGCTAGTAACTAATACATATTATTTATTAGTAAATTCAATATGCACAAGTTTGGAAAAGACAAAAGAGTGGTTGTAGAGAAAAATCAACAACCAGTTGAAAGAAACATTCATTGACAGAAGTTAGATCGCACTTCTTTACAGAAACCCACAGGAAATATATCGAGTTAATCCCCTCATAATTTGATAAATACATTGACTAGCCATCTATTGCAGTAGGGTTGATGTTAAAATTGACAAATGAGAAATAAACGCATTTGCACGAATGGGGTTGAAAAGATACACTTGTGAATATTATAAATAAAGATAAGATAATGATGTGGTAGGGTATCTATTTCAATTTATGGATGTGATTTTGAGGATTAATAAAATAAATAAACTGGATTTCATTTCAGAGAATTATTTTTTTATCGTATACATTATCAAACAGATTATATAAAACATATGTGAAGTCGTTTTTAGTTTCAAACCAATAAATAATAAATTAAATTTAAATTTAAATATGCCACGTGTTAAGTGAATTGATCCATTGATCCATAAGGCCACTGGAATTGAACCGTTTTGCCTCATTTTGTTTCAATAGCTTTTGCCGCAATCGATACCCTTCAAAGCAAACCCTGACCGCTCTTTTGGTCCTCCAGGAGAGGCCATGGACGTTACCACCGACACTGACAAGACCCATGTCGAAAGGGTTATTAAGATTCTTTTATATAGTTATATTAGAGAGCTGTGGTCTTCACGCTAGGTTAAGCTAAGCTAGTTTCGAAACATGTATAACGAATTCTCACAAAGTCTAACACATAAAGTATTGGATAAGAAGATGCACTATCTCCCTTTAGCTTATTGGATAAGAAGATGCACTATCTCCCTTTAGCTTTATTAGAGACCTTACGTTTATACCCTATGGTAAAGCACTGCACTATATTTATTCAGGTATTTAGTTAGCGGCCTCAACGTTACATTCTTTCTTTCAACTATTGATTGTCCATAGAGTATTTGTATCTCTTCTTGTTACATGTACTGGAATCCCTATGAGGATAGTATATCATATTTCCGTGTCGCCCAAAACCTATTTCTCTTATGGTTTGTCTCTCTTATGATTTGTCTCTTGTAAAAAGATGGATAGGACCATTTCAATTTGGATTCCTATATTGGAACATACATAAACATGCTCTTTCCTTTTTGTTTGAATCGAAGATTATGTCTCATAATAAATAACAAAACAAATTAAATGTAGGATCCAAAGCATGTAGTAGTTTATGGGAGGATATATATCCTTCCAGATGGATTCAAAGTCAAGAACAAAATCAAGAAAGGTCATATGGTGGCCTATGTACCGTACTCTATGGGAAAAATGACATAACTGTGGGGAAGGTCATATGGTGGCCTATGTACCGTACTCTAGGGGAAGAATGACATAGCTGTGGGGAAGTGATGCAGAAGACCTTTGCAGTAGTTGACTAAAAAGGCAAATTGTCAGTACTGAAGTACAATAGTGGGTTGTTATTTATTTTTAAATAATTAATATATGCTTTTTTTATATATAATGAATAAGATTAAATGTATTGTATTGTGGTTGAGTTTATGTATGTAAAAAAAATTATGCCATATAAATGATTTTTGAATATTTAAGTTAGGTATATTATATTAAAAAATTGTTCAAATAATTATATAATAAAGTAGATTATTGATATATGTTTATAATTTATATCAATCACATTTATTAATGTAGTTGTGCTAGTTATAACAAGGAGTCACTGTTGTGGCGCTAGTCCCTGCCGGTTAACAGAACAGTTTGGTGAGTTGGTTTGCATTACTAGTGTGTTGTAGGCATGCTTACTTGTATTAAGATTTAGTGAATTGGATAGCGAATTGTTGTATGGACTTTTTGACTTTATGCAAAGAGTGAAATATAATGAACTTTGCGTTTGTTAAGTAAGAATTGTGATAAATGTAAGATTAGTTTTAGATGTAATTTTCCAATGTGTCATGATTTAAAAAATGCTTAGATTAATAATTAAAATGTAATAAAATTTAAGAGTGAATCATGGAAAACTTGAGGGAAAAAAACTATAAAAGGTAATAATAATGCATTATAATGTATGAAGAATTAGAGAGTGTTAAAGTAAGTTATGTATTTTAATAAGCACGGGGTATAAAATATATTTAAATGCATAATAATGAATTCATGGTGCACAAAACATAGAATTTTGTTATTTTTTTACATTTGAATATTATGGAAATATTCATAAAATGATAATGAGCAAATAAACATTATTATGAATATAAATTTGTTAATTAAATTCGTGGTGGAGAGTGTTCAATATTTAGATAAATCATTCTCGAAAGTCAAAGAAGAACTTAAGCATTTAAAAATTATGGAGTCTTGAACCCATGATTGAAAGATTAGATATCTAGTAACATGTTTGGACATAAGTGATACCATTCAGGTTAATGTCAATGATTGGGGAATTATTCCATGCTCAAAAGAACAAACGATATATTTATTTAAAAATATTGTTTATCATAACTTTAGTGTGAACTTTAAATTTGTCCAATTACTAATTAGCAAAGAAAATAAACCCTACATCTAATTTCTAATTAGTAATTTGTTGCATTTAATTAATAATTTGTTGTGATGCAAAAGGACATGACTTTTGGTCTTTTTTATAATTTTGGGTTAGTAAATATAGCATCTAAGTACAATAGCAAAGTAATTTTGATAAGTTTATTTTATAAATTAAAAACTAAAATAAACAAATTAAAATTAAAAAAACATTTAAACTTTACGAGTTGAAATGTAAATTGATCATGATCTGCAAGAAAAAATTCATTATCTTTTGGTGTTGTATACTCTTGCTTTCTGCAATATCTGTGTTCCATTTAAGTAAGTTAGTTTTTTATTGAAATTTTCTTGAAGTATGATGAAAGGACTTACGTCACAGATAAACAGATGCCATTAAACATAGTTGTTTTTCTATTTTGTGATTATCTTAATTAGGGAGTATAGTTTAATATAATTCATTTATTTGGCATAACATAAGCATAGCAGGTATGATGACATATAGAATGACGAAAAATGCGATAATTGAAAATAATAAAAGAATGGAGATTGACTATACCACTTCAAATTACTCTATTTATTAGTTAGAAATAATGTTTTGACAGCTTGATTTTTTAAAACTTATTATGTTATTAAACTTTATACCTGGTGACAAGAAAGGCTTACCTTGGCATAAGCTAATTATTGCTGGTTAATACAACTGGGAGAAATGATATTACATGTTATAAATTATGAAAATCATATTCAATTAATACTGTTTTAAAAAATACATAAAAGTTCATTTCAATGTGGGAATCTTTTTATTCAAGGAATTTTATTTCTTTGTGATTGGAAGTGTAATCTTTCCATTATGAATACTGAATAATAAAAATATTATAGGAAATTTATAATTAGTTAAAACTATAAATAATTTAATACTTATAATTAAATATGAATAGATAACCAATATTTAATATTATATGGGTAATTTAAATCATAAAATGCATTATTTATTTAAACATCCAAGATAGAGTGTGATATTATAATTAAATAAAAACAAATAATAATAATATTTTTATATTGGATCAGAGATATTTAAATTTAATTATAATTGGCATGTTTATCATGATTAATAATAGTAAAAAGTGTTTAATCACAATTAACATGGTTGTGATGCTAATGCATTGTCATCTCGCTAATCCATGGTCAAAGTGGTCAATCATCATTAAAATGGTGAATCATGGTAAAGCGTGCCCAATGTAGTTAACAAATATTAAAAATAAACAAACCCAACTATTAAATAAATGAGTTCAAGTAACTAAATATAGTAGATAGAAAATGGTGAATGATGGTAAAGCATGACCAACATGGCTATCAAATATTAGAAACAAACAAACCCAAATATTAGATAAATGATTTCAAGTAACTAAATATAGTAAATAGTAATTTATATTTATGAAACTTGTTCAAATTGAATTATAACATTGATTTTCTACATAAAATCAAATATATAACACATAAAGAGCCTAATTTATTAAACATTAGCATAATGAATCAAGAGCCATAGAGACAAAATAAAAACTGCCAATGCCAATTTTTATCAACTAATAATTAATGCAACATTCCACTAGATGAATGTTCAAATACAAGATGATCATTTAAGAACATAGGATTTGTGCTGTAACATTTTGTCATTCTGTCAGTACAATGTCATTTTGTCAGCAATGACAACACTTCATTCCAAGTCTGCATGTTTCAAAAATTTCAGTTGAAGGGGATCCCATGGAATTTGCAGAAATTTATGCTTCTTTATACCAGCTTAGCTGCTGAATTTTAACAAGATCATTTCCAGACTTTCCTAGAATGGCTGCAACTGTGCGTTCAGATGTTACAACTTCAACTGTAGTTTTTGTGATAAGCTCACCAGCTGCTGTCACACTGCCAAAGGTGATATACAATGCCAGGGACATTAGTACAGAAATAGTGATCAGCAAAACCACCATGATAGCAGCAATTGAAATTTTTTGCAAATGTTGTGTACCTTTCAAATCTGGCAGAAGTCCGTTGACGAAGAATTGGGTCCTCAAACTCAGAGAAATTTCCAATACTGTTTATATTGCGATTTGACTGAATTTTGAAACAAAGCATATAGTTAGTACTACAGGGGTTGGTGTTTGCAGACAGATTTATGCTTAATTATCTTAAATAGAAATTTAATTGCAGCAAGGAATCTGCTTTTGTTCTAAGAAATCAAAATCAAAAAGTAGCAACAGAGGGACAGTAGACGAATTGTTGGCAAATGTTGGAAAATGTCGGAGGGAGATCAAGAAATGCATACAAAATGGGTGCACTTGTTTGCTGTGGATTGCCTGAAATTTCAATCAGTGCTTCAGATTTTCCTGGTCTAACTTCAAGAAGATTAACTTTGGCATGAGAAATCTGACCATACAAAGAAAACATGATCAGTAAATAAAGTGTCTTCATAGCAAGGCATCAACAATTGAGCTTGTACTGTGGTGGTCTTGTGGGCGGACAACTGTCCCTCGTCGAGATCCTGGAAAGTTACTCGACTTGGGTTTTACCCTATTCGCGCCCTTTGGGTTATTATTGTTACTTGGTTGTTTAGTTCTGCAGTCTCTGTGATTTTTCATTTGTATTTTTTGTATTGTGTGCGGTGAAAACACAATGCGATTCCTGCCTGCTCGGTTAACTGTATAGCAAACATTTGGTTGTGGTTCTCTTGTTCCAGGTCCGGCAGTATTGTCTGTTCGTTTCCCTCAAGAGTCCATGGTTATTTGAGCATTATAAGTTAATGGCATTCTGGTTAAATACTGAGGGTTTCTCTTACCTGCATGGCTTTTATGAGCGATATAACCTAAGTCGAACCAAGGTTTTGGGGGTGGAAAGGTTTTGGGGTCTTATTGGGGGCTTCGCATCGTTCGAGGTGAAGGGCATGTGGTCCGGTGACTCCCAAGCGGATGTGTAACGTTGGTATGAATCGGACCCTGTTCGCACCCTTTGGGTTATTATTGTTACTTGGTTGTTTAGCTCTGCAATCTCTGCGATTTTTCGTTTGCATTTGTTGTATTGTCTGCGGTGAAAACACAATGCGGTTTCTGCCTGCCGTGATACTGTGGGCTTCTCTTAGCTACATGGGTTTTATGGAAATTTCCGTAAATGTCGGTTTCGACCACCATTTTGGGCCGAGACAACCTGGGTGAAGCTATGGTTCTTGGTACAGATTGAGTGGCAGTCTTTTGTAGTTTGAACTGTTTTTGAAGATGAAGATCTAAATAAATTGGGGTTTTTGAACTGTTTGAAATGTTAAAATATTGAAGATTGCAGTGTGTTTTGTAACTGCACGGTTTCTTATCCTAGGCGTGTATTCAAGGTTTTTCGCTTGTATAATTTATGTGTATGTTTACTTTGGTGCATAATGTTTTTTTAAGTTTGTAATTCTGTTATGGATGTACAAATATTCGACTCTGATATTACTCCTAGAACGGAAGGTTGCTTTGTTGACTAAAGCTGTATAAGACTAAAACACATGCCTAAGATGGCTTGTTGCAGCTTTGCAATGTTGACGAGATCTCTTTTGATTTGCAAAAACAATTTATTAGAAAGTGAGTATTGTACATACCTGAACCAACTGATCAGTTTCGAAAGCACACCGGGGAAGCTGTTCTCTTTGTAATATTCTAATATTGGCAGTTGTTGTGTGCCTCATATCAGAAGTCAGTGCAGCACCCCTGCCAATTAGACAACACAATTTCAAAATAAGATCAAGTTGCTGAAACGTACTTTATCATATGCAATCCTATTACTGGTTACAGAACTGTATCTGCGATCAAACTTCAGATTCATGCTAACTAGCTAAACATGAGAATGCAGAAGGAGAGATCAAAAGTGTGAGGCTGCAAAGTCATAAACTTCTGGAACAAGGCTTGCAACACGTGCTTTTCAATGAGATCTAATAGAAACATTGGCTGAAAATATTGCACAATGCTGAGGATGTAGGCAAGTATGAGATTGGCATTGTTTTAGTATAGAACAAAGGGGCAAAATGGTGCAACAAAATGCAAACAACCGACTAGAAATTTTAGGCACGGGTTTCATAAAAAGGTTTAAGTCCCCTTGCCGAAGTACTCCAAAGGTAGCTTCTGCATACACGACACTGTGTGTGAAGTGCACTTCAAATCATATAAAAAATGAAATGGGTTGAGGTAAACTTACTGCTTGGACATTCTTTATCATGCTTATTTTAAAAGCTTGCATCATTTTATTTATTATTTCTAAATAACTATGTGTCATGATCTTTCTTTTTTTATTCTCGAGTCAAATGAATGCAATTAAACTAAAACAGAATGCACACAGAATCCTAACTAACACATAGGAAAGTTTTAGAGACATATATGAAAAACCAACTGAAGCACAAAATAAACGTACCTTCACGTTGAACTCTGACCGGTTCTGTTTTAGAAGATAAAGAATTGCAAAAAAGTCATCTGTATCTATATCCGAATCCAACAGAATTTGATGCGGTGCTCCATGTGATGGAAAAATTTGACAACTTAGGTAAGCTAACAGAAATATTTGGGAAAGAATAAAAGCACGTGACATCATCATGATGCTCTCTCACGAGCTGCACTTTATATCATCAACTGCAGTTGCTCATGCAAATAAACTAGTTGAGTCAAAACAATACTCAAATTACGCAAGACTGAAATAACATGGAAGTGTAACCTAAAACATCTCAATTCAATTTTGCATCTAATAATATCTTGATCCATAAATAAAAAAAAAGATGTCTGGATATGGTATTTGCAAAAAAACCTGAAATACTTGCAAACAGAAAGAAGCATCAAATACTTGCAGATTGTACTTGCCTTATGTGAGCAGGGAACAACACAATTTCAAAATAAGATCAAGCTGCTGAAAGGTATTTTATCATATGCAATGCTATTACTGGTTACAGAACTGTATCTACGATCAAACTTCAGATTCACGCTAACTAGCTAAACATGACAATGCAGAACCATATTCATATTACTTTTGCATTTGTTCTGGATGTGAAGGCCAGCATGTTCCTGCATTTTGTAATCTGTAGAACAAATAGTTAGTTAGAATAAAATGATAGCATTGTAAATTGAAGAGAGGACATATTTGAGAGAAAACATGTTAAGGAGTTATGTGAACTAAGGTTTCTTGTGCAATCCTTATATCATGTACAATGTGTCAAAAGCTTGTTTAACATTAAAAAGAGTATTTGATTGAATAAAGCTGTATAAGAGTAAAACAGATCTCTAACATGGCTTGTTCCAGGTTTCCAATCTTGACAACATCTCTTTTAATTTGCAAAAACAATTTATTAGAAACTCAGTATTGTATATACCTGAACCAACTGATCAGTTTCGAAAGCACACCGAGGAAGGTGTTCTCTTGGCAATATTCTAATATTGGCAGCTATTGTATGCATCATTTCAGAAGTCACTGCAGCAGTGCTGCTAATTAGAGAACAAAATTTCAAAATAAGATCAAGCTATTTGAACGTACTTTATTTAAGATTAAAAGGAGTATTTGATTGACTAAAGTTGTATAAGACTAAAACACATGCCTAACATGGCTTGTTGCAGCTTTGCAATGTTGACAAGAAAAACAATTTATTAGAAAGTGAGTATCAAGTATATACCTGAACCAAGTGATCAGTTTCGAAAGAACACCGAGGAAGCTCTCCTCTTTGTAATACCCTAATATTGGTAGCTGTTGTGTGCCTCATATTAGAAGTCAGTGCAGCACCCCTGCCAATTAGACAACACAATTTCAAAATAAGATCAAGCTGCTGAAAGGTATTTTATCATATGCAATGCTATTACTGGTTAGAGAACTGTATCTGCCATCAAACTTCAGATTCATGCTAACTAGCTAAACATGAAAATGCAGAACCATATTCATATTACTTTTGCATTTGTTCTAGACGTGAAGGCCAGCATGTTCCTGCATTTTGTAATCTGTAGAACAAACAGTTAGTTAGAATAAAATGATAACATTGTAAATTGAAGAGAGGACATATTTGAGAGAAAACATGTTAAGGAGTTATGTGAACTAAGGCTTCTTCTACAATCCTTATAGCTGTATAAGAGTAAAACAGATCTCTAACATGGCTTGTTCCAGTTTTCCAATCTTGACGAGATCTGTTTTAATTTGCAAAAACAATTTATTAGAAACTCAGTATTGTATATACCTGAACCAACTGATTAGTTTCGAAAGCACACCGAGCAAGGCGTTCTCTTGGTAATATTCTAATATTGGCAGCTGTTCTGTGCTTCATTTCAGAAGTCATTGCAGCAGTGCTGCTAATTAGACAACAAAATTTCAAAATAAGATCAAGCTGTTCAAAGGTACTTTATCACATGCAATCCTATTACTGGTTACAGAACTCTATGTGTCATCAAACTTCATATTCACGCTAACTAGTTAAACATGGCAATGCACAAGGAGAGATCAAAACCATGAGCCTACAAAGTCATAAACTTCTGAAATAAGGTTTGGACTTCAAATGATATAAAAAATGAAATGGGTTCAGATAAACTTACTGGTTTGAAATTCAGCATTGAGTCCGAGCAAGAATACCAATGGAATGAGTGGAAGCTACTAGAAATGTATATCAGCCATTGTGTCCTTTGTGCTTTGTAGATTGGAAACCATGTGAGCATTCTTCAGATTGTAAACTGCAAATCATGTCAGCAATCTCCAGATATATGGCATATTCACATGGTCTGTGGGATAAATTCTTTCCTGGTAATATTACCAGATTTTATGCAAAGCAGTTACCCTGTAGCATTTGTTTCGAAAATATAACTCTACGTTTGACTTTGAATCAGATGTGTTTAGGAACATGGAAAAAATTTAAGCAAATTGTAGAGCTAACAGTAAACAGAAACATAGGTAATATAAAACAAAACCTTTCGAGCCCAAAACTTTCATTTGGCTTAAGGTTATAATGCTATTATAATGAAAAATCATGCGGATCAAGCAACGGTCAGCAATTGATCGATTGCATATAGTCCCAGGGAAGGACTAATAATACCAAATGCATTATGTCATAATTCCATTTTCAAACAACATATATTCATTTTAAAGTCCATATAGTTTGATGCTATTTATAAAGTCTAGCTTCAAGCATGTTGCAGAATGCGTTTGATCTCAAATACAAGACAGAAACAGAAACAATACAAATAGACATGTATAAAGACTTTCTAGCCCTCTTTCCTGAATCGTTAGCTACACTATGCAACAAACAAAAACTAACATAGCATTCAGCCATAACATAGGAGGAGACAGAAATGACTAGCCGATTCAATATACAATTTGTCATTTAACTTGAGTAGATAATAAGTGCCATGTTTAATCAATCTATGGAATCTTTGGTGTTTGCATTCAGCAGCTGTAGATACAAAATTATTGCTAATCTGATGTTGCATTTGTTGTATTCAATGATATAATTTAAACCAAACATGGTACTTTTTAAGATGCGACAAACATATAGATACAAAAGGTGGCAAGACAATCTCTGGTTGTCAAGCTTGAAGCATGATGCAGAATGCGTTCCATTTGAGATACAGAACAGAAACAGAAACAGTACAAACACAGATGCATAAAGACTTTCTAGCCTTTTTTCATCAACTGTTGCGTTACATATTCTTTGTAAATGAGTCAAAATTGCAAGTCAAATACTTGTATTATCGTGAGAGCATAATATGAAGAAACATATTCATATTACTTTTGCATTTGTTATGGATGTGAAGGCTGCCATGCTCCTGGATTTTGTAATCTGTATAACAAATGGTTAGTTAGAACAAAATGATAACAGTGTAAATTGAAGAGAGGACATATTTGAGAGAAAACATGTTAAGGCATATGTTGATGTACCTTCCATTTGTTAGTTGACATGTAATAGCTCACTATCTTCATTGAGTGTGAACTTGCTCTGAATTTTGAAGTCACGTAAGATGTAAACAGTGGTAGCTTTCTGTTGCAAATATGGCTCATATGACATTGATTTTAAATCAGGAAGTAAGTCATGTAATAAGGGCTCCATGATAATGCACTGGACAAAGTTATTTGTAATGGATTCTATTACAGCATTTATACAATGCTTGTAGAGGAAAGGGCAATTATCATTGCATTGTGAACAAAAAATTGTTGCATTGGCTATTGCTATGGATGAATTCATTGGGCAGTTACAAATTGCACAAACAGGTTCGAAAGGAGTTGAATATGGATTTGTTGTGGTCAGAATACCTTCGACCTGTTTATAAAACATTCAAACGTTAATTTACATTATTACATGCCAAATGCAAATGCAGCAAAAACATTATTATTGCTATACTTACAGCATAGGTAGATGTAGTTAGTTTTGTGAGATTGTTGAGTGCATCTGTGTTAAGTTCGGTCATGAACGTTGACTTCGATGCTCTGAATATTGTTTCTGTTGTGTTTTCCTTTTTTGTTAAATTTTTGAAAAGAATGAGCGGAAAGTGTCCTTTTTGCAATTGCTTTTCCATTGAAAGGAAAAATTGTTCATATGTGTCAAAGAGTTGCAACTGCAGAACAGAAATTGATATGTATTGAAAAATACAAAAAGTAATATGCAACTACATTGTTCGTATGCATTGAAAAATTGCAATTGCAGAAGACAAATTACAAAAACTATGGACAAATTACAACAACTATGTATTGAAGTGATGCATGTTATCTACTGAAAATTAGGAATAAGTAACATCTGAATACATACAGTTGCATTGTCGTTTTCAGAATCTCCATCTTTGATATGGAGTATGTAATGCAATCCAACTCGTTTGGCAAGTGTAACGGCAGCAACGATTGTGCCAATTGGGTACATTTCTTTTTTATTTGCAAATTGCCTAATGGTCGTATTGGGAATGAAGCAATATTCTTTGCAAACTTCAGGTACAGTTTCTATGATACTTGATTCATTAAGCAATATTATTTTGTCACAGTCACCGCGATCATAAACAGTTTTAGGCAATATCCTGAAATTTGTAATTGAGATGTTGTTGCCTTGCAAAATTTTCTGTTCATGTCGCTCCACCAAATGTGCAAGTACACTCAACGTTATAGTCATCATTCCTTGAGCATATGTCAAATCAGCTCGCAATACTTGACGTGATTTGTTTGCTTTATCAAGGAATGCACTATAGACAACCATTATGTCTCCAACAAATACCTGCCCAATTTTACGACTATTGAGATCTTCAATTGATACTTTAATTGGCAATATCTGTTTTTGCCTATTAAAATTGCTTAGTTAGAAATTGCTATAAACATTTGTAGAATACTATGTTTCTCCTAAAGACTGAATAACTAGAAATAGATTAGAGTGTTGTGTTTCATATGCATACCTTTTTGATGTATCATTTTGCACATTTGTTGAATGAAGTTTGGCTGCGATTGTTTCAGTTGGACTAACACAGGCAAACACATGGTTCAATATGATGTGGATATTATCACATGTATTTTGTGATAAGCAATCAATAAAGAAATTGTGATATGTAACCTGTACATGTCTTCTTGCTGCATTGTTTGGGGGGACTTACTACTAGTGCTTTCTTCACTCGTCCAAGATTTTCTAATTTATATACATTTAAATATAGATATGTAAAAAGAGAAGATATATATATATAAGATATATAACATTTAAATATAGATATGTATATATATAGTAAACATTAATATTTTAAATAGAAAATAGCATATTTGTATAGTTGTCATACATACCTTTTCAAAGCAAGTGGTTGGTTTGCCTTTCCTAATTGAGTTATGTGGTCTATTTCTTCAGTTGTTTATTTTCCTTTTTCAGGATTTATGCTATGTTATAGAATAGGAACATATATTTAGTTCAATTTCAAAGAGCATATAGAAGTAAACAGTTAACAAGGAACATTAAAACCATAGAACCATACATATGTAAAGATAGAATGCATATATACTAAACATTAATATTCTAAATACAAATTGGCATATTTGTATAGTTGTCATAGACATACCTTAGTGAACATTATTATTCTAAATACAAATTAGCATATTTGTATAGTTGTCATAGACATACCTTTGCAAAACAAGTGGTTGGCTTGCCCTTTCTAATTGCGTTATGGATTCTATTTCTTCAATTGTTTCTTTTCGTCTCTGAAGATTTAGGCTATGTTATAGAATAGTAACATATATTTAGTGCAAATTAGAAGTAAAAAGTGAACAAGAACATTAAAACCATAGAACCATACATATGTAAAAATAAAAATAGAATGCATATATAGTAGACATTAATATTCTAAATACAAATTACCATTTTTGTGTAGTTCTCATAGACATACCTTTGCAAAACAAGTGGTTGGTTTGCGCTTTCTAATTGGCTTATGCATTCTATTTCTTCAATTGTTTCATTTCCTTTTTCAAGATTTATGCTATGTTATATAATAGTAAGACATATTTAGTATAAGTCAAAAGAACATATAAAAGTAAAACTTGAACAAGAAGACAAGATCCATAGAAAAGGAAAGGCAAAAAGAATATACTCTGTTTGTTTATGTTGCATGTTGTTGTTCTTTTTTCTTGGTCGTTCTGTTCAATTGAAAAGGGTTTTACTAGCAGAATCTGCATGCATAAATAGATGAGGTCATATCTGCAAATTTATGATAGGATACTTGTGTTGGTTAATTGAAAAGGCTGTCTTTGGCATAAGTTGCATTGATCAATACAGAACGCCATATATGTAAATGTAGAATAGAATGCATAGTATGTATGCTGTTATCACTTCGTTTAGCACAAAAAGGATATTGTAGTATGCTTTAGTAAAATAGATATGGTAAAACCAATGAGGTATTGCAAAAATGTCAAAATTTGGAATTTTGTAAACTGTTTCATGTGTATATCATAGGTCAAGGACAAGAGATATTGTATCATGGTCAGACCAATATGCATCCAATACGAAAATTCTATACTTTATATTACCTAGATTTGCCCAAACATGGTCAATCAATGATTTGTGCATGCTATTAGTTTTGTCAACTAGGAAATGAAGATTGTAGTTTTGCATGTAGGTTTCTAGCTGCTTTGTTTTTTGATTGCAATGCACCATATCAATATTGAAGTCCCCTAATATAACTATGATATTGTTTAGATCTAAGTGGTATAAAGCTTTTGCAATGACATTGAGGATATTGTTTAGGTTTGCATGTGGCGATGCATATATATTGAGTATTGCAATTTGTAATGTGTGAACTTTTATTTTTGCAAGCAATGCTTCTACAAAGCAGTCTTCAAAATGGGTATGTTCAAGGATAATGATATTTTTCTTTATCAATATCATTACTCCATGCTTAATGCAACTTGAGATGCAATTGAAATTTTTGAAGTATTCATTTTGCATAGACAGCAACATATGTGTTTCTTGTAAGCACAAGATATCAGATTGCATTGTGTCATAGTCATTGCATATGTCAGTAAGATGCGCATGAAGATTGCGAGTGTTCAATGAAAGAATAAAGATGGATCGCAATGATTGTATTGATGAACAGTCGTATTCTAGTTGCCATTTTGCAGTGGTTTGCAAACGTTGCATTTCAGAATTTACTTTTTGCTTGATCTTGAAGTTACTATGTTTAAGAGGATTAAGCAAATACAATGATTCTATGTTTCTGACACGTGATAGTGCTGTGTATACTAGGCCATGGACTTGTACTCCAGTAGGGTCGAATGCAAGCCTATCCAAGGTTAAGCCTTGTGATCTATGTATTGTGCGTGCACATGCAAGTTGAATTGGAAATTGTTTTCGTATTTTCAATGGCGCCATCTTTGATGTCATAGGCATTGGTTTTGATATTCGCAATATTGGTGTCCAATCATGTGCTATCTCTGAAGTGTACAAATGACCTAGTTTTCTAGATTGTCGATGACCAATATTAGGGTCATGGAACTTAATCCATAGAACATCGACCTTATTTGTATGGGTATATGCTTTAACTATTCCATCTGCACCATTCACTAGCCCATCTGGTGCATCATAATTGCAAGCATACATTTCAACTAACATGTTCAACTTTATCAAAAGGTGCGGAGGCAAAATAGCCGTATGTTGATGAGCTGGGAAATTGTCGTTATTCTCCTCATTTTCGTTAATTGCATTAATCAAAATTTCTTTGCCAGGCATTAGCATCAACATTTTCTTGTTATGCATTGCAACATCTTTGTTTTTGTAAAATAAATAGGGAAATGTTGGATCATTTGGTACAGGGCGCATGCAACTTGTATTCATGTATGTTATATCGTCAGATGTTTGACAATTTGTTCGCATTCTATTTAACACTGATATGAATCTCTTATTTGTTTGTCGCATAGTCATATGCAATTGGAAGCACTTGACATTATCCTTCCAGAAATCATGTGTTATTGTTTGATTGTTGATTGTTGGTTGTTCAAAAATAAGAGAGTCTTGAATAGGTTGTGCTTGATAGAAATCACCACAAAATATGATGTCAATGTTCCCAAAGTATTTTGTTTGGACATGTTTTATGTTTTTGAGTCTATTGTCAATAGAATATAAGAACCGACTTCTAATCATCGAGATCTCATCTATGAAAGCTACTTGCAATTCTTGATATAGCTTTGATAAGTTGTCCAATACTTCTTTGCTCAGTGAGAACAGTTGAGACTTGTTAAAAGGCATTAGCAATGCAGAATGGATTGTTGTTCCACCTGCATTATATGCAGCTTTTCCTGTGTATGCTAATATTAGACCTTTTGGTTTCATAGGATCAGTTGTGTTTTGTGAATCATAAATTCGTATAAGCATTTGGAAAATCGCTTTTGCTGTGAGCGTTTTACCTACACCTGCTCCACCTGTAATAAAAAGGTAAATTGGTTCCTTGGGGTTTTTTTTTTTTTTAATTGCAATGTCTTTTACAATTGCTTGTTGTTCTTTGTTCAAGATTCTTCTAAGTTTGTAATATTCATTGTTCTCCATTAAAAATGGATGGGCAGTAATTTGAAATCCAAGATTGATTTTTTTCTTCATTTCAAATTGTTTTGGAAATTGCAAGTCCGATTGCAAATCATATTCCTCATAATGGGAATTGTTCTCTTGGTTTTGCATATTCATTTCGTTAGTATTCAAAGAACTAATTTGCTCATTTGTTGCAGTCTCTAAATCACCCCATGTTGGATTGATGTTATATGTAAATTTGGCTTCATTAACTTGAATTGTTTTTTCATGTAATGTATATGCAGAGAGTCATGTAGGCAATTCTTGTTTCAATGTATCTTCACAATTTTCAAATGGCATATATAACAATAATTTCTCTCGACAAAAGTTTTCAATATCATTGTGTTTGTTATATTTGACAAATCGTATAACATTTGGTTTTTTCCTTTTAGATATGGGTTTGCCATTTTTCTTGTAATTTGATACAAATTCTGCAAGGCAGATTTTTCTAATGGAACTTGGTCGTCCAATGTAGTAGTCAACAATGGAATGGCACATAACATCTTCTGAATCATCAGGTTCTTGTTTCAAAAGAATAGGCGGTTTAAGCATAAACGTGCGTTCATCAACTGGAGACGTGTTTACAAATATACATTCCCTTGAACTAGAACTCAATGGCAATGAAAGTGCTATATGCACTGCTTGTTGAGCTGACATTTGCTGTAGATTGAGTAATGTATTTCCAAGTTTACGAATCATTTGCATAGCATCAATTTCATCTTTCTGATGCTCTTTGCGTATTCTTCTAAATGCATTTGTCATAGACTTGTCAATTTTGGTCATATATGAACTACAATATGATGCTGCAGCATATGCATTTAGCACAAATTGTGCATCTGTATTTGCATTCCATAAAGCAGGGATACCGTTTGCAAAACTGTTATTCCAAATGTGAGAAGGTTTTCGTTTCAGGAAAATTGTTGGTTGCTTTATTGTATGTTGTAATAGTTCTATGTACTCATTTTGTAGTAGCCCTATTTCTAGGAGGAAATTGTCATGTGTTGTTGAATCATTGTAGTTTGTTTGCTCCAAGAATGCAAAAAACGATATTGATTTCTCTACGATTTTTTTATTTTCTGCATTGGTTGGTTCAATGATCATTGTTGATTTCATTGGTGGCATGGGGAAGTTGTATCTGCAATTTGAATTTTTTCGCTTCTTACAACTTTTTGTATGGTGATGTTTATGCAATTTAGCAACATCTGGCTCCAAATGATCTGTATTACAAGTGATGTAATTGTCAAGAAACTTCTCAATTTCTGAGTTGCTTTCTTTTCCATATATTGGAGCATTCTCTATCCATAACAGTCCATGTTCATGTTCAGTTCCTCTATTTTGGAATTCTGTTACGAAATAGTAATCAGATATTTTTCCAAAGAATGTAGTATCTTGAGATATCAATCGCTTTATAGCATTAATTCTATGTCTATAGTATTGGCTACATGTGACTGGATATTTTCTTATAAGGTAGTCAATGTCATCATCTTCTAATATATCAATAGCATTTTTATTTGCTTTATTTCTAAACAATGTGACAAGTGTATCTACTAATGGTTTCCATCGATGTTCTGCACTTGTGAATGTCACAAAGAAAGTTGGAGGCCCCAGTTGTCGTATCATTGCAAATATGTTTTTCCTAATTTGTTCCAAATGGTCAGAAGATATGCGAATGTTTTTGAAATCTATGTATCCAATGTCAGACTTCAATAACTTTTCCAAATTTGCTCGATACTTGACATCTTTTGCTAATATTTTCCTGCCTTTTAGTTGTCCTTTTCTTATTCGCACCCATATGCAAGAAAGCACTTTATCAATTATTATTCGCATTGTCTTGAAAAACAAATTTGTTGTATGATATTGGAAGTCACCACTTGCTTGTAACAATTCCCATTGTACAATTTTTTGGTAACTAAACCTATTTGTGATGTCATGATCACGTGCATTGCCATAAAATAATGTTGGAAAGTTCATTTCTTCTGCATATTTGTCCTTGAAGATGCCTAATGGTCGTTGTCCTTCAGCAGGTGCCAATTCAATAATCTTGTCTTGCAGATCGTAGATGCGTTGTGATTCTATTAATCCATGCACCAATGTTTTAGTAGGTGTTTCATTATTTGCATCACTATCTGTATCACTTTCATTGTCACTGTTTGAATTTTGTACAATGTATTCATTATTCTCTTGTAAAACATGGGCCCAATTCTCATTTATACAAATGTTGCTAGCTTTATAAAGACTTCTAGAACATAGTTCGTTCAATGCCTTCATGACAATAATCGGACGCACTTTACCTGTTTGGTATGCATTTTTGTATTGCAATCGTCTTTTCAATGCAACTGCAATTGTCATTGTATCATTTAGATATTGTGGCAATGCTTTTTGCACAATGTCCATATGAACTGGTACATTGATGATTGATCCTGTTAAGCCAATTTGTGACCGTCTATGTCCCCATTGTCTGATTTGTGCAAATGCAATTCTCAATGACACAAGTCTTTCTTCTAGGTCTGAAAGTATATTTACAGTTGGCAATGAAATGTTACGTCTTATTTGTTCAGGTGCTGCAAATTGTGGTAGCTTTCCATTCTCGAGTGGTTTCTTGCAAGAAACACATATGTTTTCATTGCTAAAGGTCCTATTGTTCAACGTCAAATTCATATGCTTTTCTTGCAAATCTATAGTGAAGAATCTAATATTTTTTGCAAAATGCAATTTGTTGCAAACTGCACATGTATTCCTAGGCGTGTCTTCGACTTTTTCCATATAAATTTGTATTGCATTTTTCTTTCTTGACTTCTTATTAGAAAATGGTTTTTTTCATTTGTCATTGCATTTGCGTTTTGTACGTATGAATTGCTTTAGCTTGTGATAATTCAGCCTACAATCCTTAGTTGGTTGCATTTGCTCTAAATGACATGCTATCTCAAATGCAATATTATTGCTAAAATGTACTTGAGATATACATTGCTCTTTTTCTAGTACATGCTCATGACGCAATTGATTACAAACATCATTTGCTTCCATGCACAATTGTTGAGAATTGTGAACATATTCTTGTATCATTGCATGGTAGTGAATATGTGATGTATTTGTCATGAATGACAAGATGTTAACAATATCATTTCATCTCGAATAAGCGGAACTGTAATTGACAAAGTTATTAGTAACAGAGGACCATACTTGGATATTGACTTTGAATATGACAGATATCCATTGTAGACAAAATGGTCTGCCTTCCACTTGTCCTTTTTCATATGGCATTGCCATATTTATCAGATATTGTTGCCAGTTGCTATTCATTGTATAGTGTATCGCATCAACTACTAGGTATTGCTCTAAACAATGCAATGCCTCTTGATTCTTATGCATAACTGCATTGCAAAAAGATTGCACAATGTAAAGTCGCAAACACTCTGCATTGAATTCTGTTGCTACTAAATAGCAAATTGCATTAAAGAGACTGTCACCACAATTAGATGTCACTTGCTTTGCAATTGTTAGTCCATTTAAAAGCATATTATTTGCAATGTGCATCCAATTGCTTTCAATATCTTTGCAAATAGGTGATAGGTAGATATTAGACTGGTTGCAAATGCAAATTGGAAACTTTTGGTAAACCAATGGTTCATAATGACCACTAACAGGATTTGCATCGTGAAAGAGAATGCAATATGGAATTGCATTTTCATGTTGATTAAAGAGCAAATATCTCGTTTTTCTTGTCAATGACCAAACTGCAATTGATATATCTAGCCATTTAGCTAACCAACGTATGCAAAAGGTATCACCCCATAAACCTCGTTCAGACTCCTTTATATTTGTAGATGCAGAATAACGCATTTTATGAAGATATGTACCAATATCATTAACACCATGTAACTCATATAGGAACTCAGGTGCTAGTTCATATTGATATGACTGTATTGCTTCAACGTCATTGTTCTTTAAGCAAAAAAGAAAGTGGTCTATTAACCCATTTCGCAATTCATTTGAAGTATAACGAAAATGTAGAAGCATTTCGAATGAGTCAAATAGACAATCTCCTACACTATATGAAAATGCATTTAGTCTAAAAAGACCATTTCCTTTTAATACAATATCAATGTTCTCAGGCAAAATGCATTGCAATCTGAATTTGTAATTGTCAACATCTATTATTTCTTCCATCATTTGCAATTGCTTACCAGAGTTGGCTTTTGCAATTGTCTTGTACAGCTTTGCAAAAAATATTAATGAAGTTAGCAAAAACTGAACATGATTGTTTTGAACAAAATGTATGTATATTAAAAAAATAGGCTATTGCATTATCTTGGTAAACAAATATCAAATTTCTAGCAACAAGTCATATTTATAAATAACAAAGAAATTGGAAATGGAAACAATGCAAAGACATAATGAAAAAATGGAGCATAATTCTAAGAATATTTGTGCAAGTTAACAAAAGGGAACAATCGAAACACAAAATGAAGTTAACAAAAGGAAGCAATGGAAAGACAAAATGAACAAATGCAACACAACTTTAAGAATATTTCTGAAAGTTAACATCATTGTCAATTGCATTTGTGAAATAAAATAACCATGAGGTTATTTATGAGTTTTACATAAGTGGTGCACCAATTCAACTGTCAAAATATAAAAAGTATTGTCTCTGATTTGTGCTAGGTTGCAACTCCAACATATTCCAAGGTAAAAAGTTTCCTGCTATTCGGTATCAGACTATGGTTATACTATATGGATCTAAACATAATTCAAGGATCAAGGAACCCAAACAAGGCATTGAGAACCAGATACGAGTAGTGCATAAGCGTACTTCCATAACGCTTCTCAACAAGATCCATCATTATTGGACGCTGCAGGTATGATCCATATAAATGATGAACATGTAATATGTTCAAAGGACAGCTTTGGCAAACACAGCAACAATCTGCCTAAGCAAATTTTCCCAAGACTGTTGGCAATTCTGGCACGTGAAAAAAGATGCCCAAAAATTACAGATCTTTGATGATTCACAAATTATGGTGAATTGGATGAATGGAACAAATTCATTGGATAATTATAAATTTCAACCTATATTTCAGGAGATTCAACTTGCTTAAACAGAGTATTTAACACATTATGTTTCAACATGTTTACAAAGACAGGAACATGGAAACTGATGGACTGTCAAAAGCAAGATTACACTTGGTAGCATGAGCTTGGATCATTCAAGAGAGAGTGGAAGGAGAGCTCATGGAATGTCTTGACACACTTTTCATGTAACCATGGGATTGTTTAAATGTCAATATCTATATGTATACTTTTTTATGGCACTGTTTATGAACATATCTAGGACCTAATTTTTTATGAGACAAAACTGGTTTCAAACCTGTGATGTATGTCAGAATGACCATGACAGGGCTGTCATATTGACATTTTTGAAAACTGGTTATGAAGCAACATATCTTCTCAGCCATACTTTTATCACTTCCTATGCTTAAGCATATCTCTATATCTATATTTTTTTATGGGACTGTTTATGGACATATCTAGGAGCTAATTTCTTATGAGACAAAACTGGCTTCAAAGCTGTGATATATGTTAGAATGACTATGATAGGGCTGTCATATTGACATTTTTGAAAACTGTTTATGAAGCAATATATGTTCTGAGCAATACTTTTATCACTTCCTATGCTTAAGGATATCTGTGAAATGCAAAAACATATATAATAAATGTAATTTTGTTTTCATAATAAATTTTTTTTTTCTCTCTGAGCAGAATAAGGTAGTTGAACATCATATTAGAACCAATCTGGTTATAACTAGCTAACATGAGATTTTAATCTAAGGTTTAAATAGACAAAATGTCTTTATACATCATTATACGGAGCTAGTTGCATGCATTACCCAACTTCTACTTGTTGGGATCATCTCAAATAATATTATTGTTATGATTATAACAATTGATAATATTAATATTAATATTAATGTAAACACAGAATAAACGATGACAATTCCAGATTTGAATTCCAATATAATTGAATGAGAGAAAAAATATAAATGACCGAATACAGCTTAAATATCTATATTTTTTAAAACAATCACAGAGTAACTCGACTATAAATCTAGAGTAACTGAACCATAAACCTACACAATGCAAAAATTAAAAGCCTAACAAATTCACAAAAAGCAATTAATAGAAAAATTGACAAAAAGCAATTAGTCGAATAACGCCGTACCTGGAACAAAGCCGAGCGTTCAAATTCCTTCTCGTCTAGACCATATTCATGCACAACAGAGCCTGTACCAAGAATCACAGCTCCACCTAGGTCATCTCGGCCCAAATGACAAGGAAGTCACATGGTGCTCGAAACTGACATTTATGGAAATTTCCATAAAACCCATGCAGGTAAGAGAAACCCTCAGTATCACGGAAAAGCTTATAATTTTCGCAAACGAAACATTTCATCTAATATATAAACAACAACAAACGAACAACATCTAGTACCAATATAGCAAACCTTCAATTCAACACTTCTTAACAAAGCAAATGAACTTAACACTAACTAAATGAACTTAATAGAGTTGTTAACAAAGCAACCTTCCGTTCTAGGAGTAATATCAAAGTCGAATATTCATACATCCATAACAGAATTACAAACTTAAAGAAACATTATGGACCAAAGTAAACATACACATAAATTATACGAGCGAAAAACCTTGAATACACGCCTAAGATAGGAAACCGTGCAGTTACAAAACAGACTGCAATCTTCAATATTTTAACATTTCAAACAGTTCAAAAACCCCAATTTATTTAGATATTCATGTGCAAAAACAGTTCAAACTACAAAAGACTGCCACTCAATCTGTACCAAGAACCATAGCTTCACCCAGGTCGTCTCGGCCCAAATGATAAGGAAGTCACATGGTGGTCGAAACCGACATTTACGGAAATTTCCATAAAACCCATGCAGGTAAGAGAAACCCACAGTATCACGGCAGGCAGGAACCACATTGTGTTTTCACCGCAGACAATACAACAAATACAAACGAAAAATCGCATAGATTGCAGAGCTAAACAACCAAGTAACAATAATAACCCAAAGGGCGCGAACAGGGTAAAACCCAAGCTGAGTAACTTTCCAGGATCTCGAGCAGGGACAGTTGTCCGCCGATAAGACCACCACAGCACATGCCGTAACCCAAGTTAATTATAAATCAATCCGAATTTATTACCAAATCAATTGTATACTGTCTGATTCATACCAGCGTTACACATCCGCTTGGGAGTCACGGAACCACGTGCCCTTCACCTCGAACGATGCGAAGCCCCCAATAAGACCCCAAAACCTTTCCACCCCCAAAACCTTGGTTCGACTTAGGTTATATGGTTCATATAATCAAAAATCACGTCGGTCAACCAACGGCCAGCGATCGATCGATCGCATATAGTCCCCGGCAGGGATCACGGAGTAACTCGACTATAAACCTAGAGTAACTGGACCATAAACCTACACAATGCAAAAATTAAAACCCTAACAAATTGACAAAAAGCAAGTAATACAAAAATTGACAAAAAACAATTAGTAGAATAACGCCGTACCTGCAACGAAGTCGAGCGTTCGAATTCCTTCTCGTCTAGACCATATTCATGCACAAGCCAGCCTATGCCAGTACCATGAGAAAATGTGCAAATGACGAAATTGGTTAACGAAGTCTGCACACAAAACCCTCAGTATTCAACCAGAATGCCATTAACTTATAATGCTCAAATAACCATGGATTGTTGCATGCAGGTAACAGAAACCCTCAGTATTTAACCAGAATGCCATTAACTTATAATGCAGTAGCCGAACTTAACCTCTAAACAATACAACCAAGAATCACAGCTTCACGCAGACATTTACCCAAATTTCCATAAAACCCATGCAACTAAGACAAACCCTCAGTATTCAACCAGAATGCCATTAACTTATAATGCTCAAATAACCATGGAGTCTTGCATGCAGGTAACAGAAACCCTCAATATTTAACCAGAATGCCATTAACTTATAATGCAGTAGCCGAACTTACCAAAGCGACACCACACAGTCGAGGCATACAATCCGGACCTGGAACAACAGAACCGCAACCAAACGTTTGCTATAGAGTTAACCGAGCAGGCAGGAACCGCATTGTGTTTTCACCGCAAACAATACGACAAATACAAAGGAAAAATCGTAGAGACCGCAGAGCTAAACAACCAAGTAACAATAATAACCCAAATGCCATTAACTTATAATGCAGTAGCCCAACTTAACCTCTAAACAATACAACCAAGAATCACAGCTTCACGCAAACATTTACCAAAATTTACATAAAACCCATGCAGCTAAGACAAACCCTCAGTATTCAACCAGAATGCCATTAACTTATAATGCTCAAATAACCATGGACTCTTGCATGCAGGTAATAGACACCCTCAGTATTTAACCAGAATGCCATTAACTTATAATGCAGTAGCCGAACTTAACCTCTAAACAATACAGTAGCCGAACTTACCAAAGCGACACCAGACAGTCGAGGCATACAAGCCGGACCTGGAACAACAGAACCGCAACCAAACGTTTGCTATACAGTTAACCGAGTAGGCAGGAACCGCATTGTGTTTTCACCGCAGACAATACAACAAATACAAAGGAAAAACCGCAGAGACCGCACAGCTAAACAACCAAGTAACAATAATAACCCAAATGCCATTAACTTATAATGCAGTAGCCCAACTTAACCTCTAAACAATACAACCAAGAATCACAGCTTCACGCAGACATTTACCGAAATTTCCATAAAACCCATGCAGCTAAGACAAACCCTCAGTATTCAACCAGAATGCCATTAACTTATAATGCTCAAATAACCATGGACTCTTGCATGCAGGTAACAGAAACCCTCAGTATTTAACCAGAATGCCATTAACTTATAATGCAGTAGCCGAACTTAACCTCTAAACAATACAGTAGCCGAACTTACCAAAGCGACACCAGACAGTCGAGGCATACAAGCCGGACCTGGAACAACAGAACCGCAACCAAACGTTTTCTATACAGTTAACCGAGCAGGCAGGAACCGCATTGTGTTTTCACCGCAGACAATACAACAAATACAAAGGAAAAATCGCAGAGACCACAGAGCTAAACAACCAAGTAACAATAATAACCCAAAGGCCGCGAACAGGGTAAAACCTAAGCCGAGTAACTTTCCAGGATCAAATAACCATGGACTCTTGCATGCAGGTAACAGAAACCCTCAGTATTTAACCAGAATGCCATACAGTAGCCGAACTTACCAAAGCCACACCAGACAGTCGAGGCATACAAGCCGGACCTGGAACAACAGAACCGCAACCAAACGTTTGCTATTCAGTTAACCGAGCAGGCAGGAACTCCACCGCAGACGAAAAATCGCACAGACTGCAGAGCTAAACAAGCAAGTAACAATACTAACCCAAAGGCCGCGAAGACAGTAAAACCCAAGCCGAACTTTCCAGCATCTCGAGGAGGGACAGCTGGCCGCCGATCAGACCACCACAGCGCATGCCGACCACGTGCCCTTCACCTGCGCCACGTGCCCTTCACCTCGAACGATGCGAAGCGCGTAATAAGACCCCAAAACCTTTCCACCCCCAAAACCTTGGTTCGACTTAGGTTATATCGCAAATATAATCAAAAATCGCCTCGGTCAACGCAAAGTCAGCGATCTATCGATCGCATATAGTCCCCGGCAGGGACTAATAATAAGATAATAAAATGTAATTAACAAAAAAATATAAATATATATATATATATATATATATATATATATATATATATATATATATATATATATATATAATTAGATATTTAAACAAAATTTTCATATATTTAAATAAGTGAATATGGTTTAAAATAAAAATAAACAAAAAATTAATTAATGTTTATTAGTGAAAACTCATTTGAATTTTAACTTTATTACAATTCGACTTTATTTAGTGCAAATTTATTTAAATTTTAAATTTACTATATTTTGAGAAAGATTAAATATTTTAAAGTTTATTTAAAATTCAAGTAAAATTTTAGAAAATTATAATTGAATTCAATAATATTTTTTATTACACATTTTTATTTAATAATATTTATTTATTAAATTTTATCTTTAATAATAATTGTTATTTTCCTAAACTTGCATTTCATTTATCATTATTGGTCTTTAGCTTTTTCAACATTCTTGACAAACTTTTGAGTGGGGAATGTAAATTCACTCATGAGTCTTGTTCTGTTGCTCTAGCATTTTTTATTCTTGGTAATAAACTATAATTTGAGTCGGTAATTGATATTCACCTCTAGGTAGAGAAATGTTTAGCATTTTTAAGTTGGCACTTGGGCTTTGATGCAATGGATAGCTCTCTAACTTGTGGACTGGCCATTCCTCTTTGCTGGTCAACTTTCCTCTCTCTCATTTTAATTCCTTTTACTTGTATTTCCTTTGGTTTGGTCTCGACTTTCCCCATAGTCGAGTTTTCGAGCTTTATTTCTTTTATGATTGTTTCATCTCCTATCCAACATTCTTGGCTTTTCATGCTCTCACGACATTTAGGTTTTTGGGGATTACTTCTTTATGGTCTCTTATGTTCTTGGTGATTTCATGTCCTATCAATCGCTCTCTTGAACTTGGGTCGCCCTTCTACAGAGACCTCACCCTCCCCCCACCTTTATCTCATCTTTGAAAACTTTCCCCTCACCTATCGGAACAAACTCTCACCCTATGTAACTATAATGCCTCGTGAGAGGGCTCGTGTGCATCAGGGGGAAATGTATTATCAAGAGCATGAAAATCAAGGGCACTCATGAACTTATCTCAAAGTTGAAGATTCAGCAGCAAGATTTTGAGATCCTACCCCACCTCACCCCACCTCCTATTTATGCATAACTCTTGCAGATTAAGATGGAAATAGATAATCAATGGCCTTCTCTCAAAAGTGAAGGTTCTGGAAAATATGATTGATTGGGTTATGGATGTAGGGCACACATGTGGATGATACAATCAATACATGCTACACATTGGACCTCTATTAGAACAAGAATTTTTTGTTTGTAATCTTGGCATGACTACATCTTCACCATGTCCCATATATCACCCCGATCAGGGCCTCTATTAGAAAAAGAATTATTTACTTGGAAAATTCTTATTGGATGGGCACAAAAACTGGGAGGACCTCCTCTCTATGGAACACTTGCATCGACATATGGAAAACCTAGATCATTGATTGGTATGCATCAAGAAGCATCTAAGAATCCCTCATGCTACATGCTACTCATCGGGCAGTAACAATGAGCCTATTCAGGTTGTAAGCACAGATTCAAATCCCTCTTCCTAGTCAATTTTCTCTTGCTATGGTTTTAGTTTATCAATTTTTGGCTTCCTTTTCTTTTTCTCAAGGCCTCAAAGGCTCAAGTTTTGGCATATGTATTTTGAATTTTGACTCTTCAGGCAACATTTTGTCTTCTGCCTCCTTGAAAAAATATATTTTTGGATATGGTTGGATTTACTTAGTAATCAACTTACCTAAAATATTCAAAACTACCCTATATATATATATATATATATATATATATATATATATATATATATATATATATATATATATTATTTACCTTTTTTTAATATTTTTTGAGATTTTAATTTTTATTATTTTCATTATAATCACATTCATTTTATTATATTAATTTTTTAGCATTTTATTTTTTATTTTCTATTTGTATTTTTATGTCGATATATAATATAATTTATCCTCTTTTACATGCTAATGTTATATTTTTAACATGATAATATCAATACCCTTATTTATTTTGAAGTATACATCATGAATAAAATCAATATACTATATTGGGGTGGCAGGATGGGGAGGGATAGATTCTCATTAATTCCGAAGGAATCATCAAAGATAGATATGCTTGGGGCCTGGTTAGGAAGACTAACAATCAGGTTGAAGCTTATGGTTTTTTTCTCGGTCTAACATTGGCTCAAAAAAAGGGCATCAGAAAGATCCAAGTCTTAGGAGACTCAATGTTGATCATAAAGCATATGAACTATATTTCATCAGCAAAAAACATGAACCTAAATCAAATTATTAAGAGATCCCAAGGGATTATTACCTTCTTTGATTTTGCATCATTTTTTCATATCCTAAGAGGGAATAACCAAGAATCAGATAAGCAAGCAAATTTGGCTTAGCAGTTGAATGCAAAAAAAAAGTACAGTGAACAAGGTCGAGGAAACGATATGAATTCCCTAATCTTATTCATGGGCTTCAATTATTGGTTTGAGGATGGCATTTTTGGCTCTGCCAAGAGGTTAGAGAGTACCAACAAATTGGATTATGCAAGTTCAGTCGCACATAAGGTTTCCTTACCCCCCCCCCCCCCCCGCCTCGCTTCATTCTCTCTCTTCCTGCCCCCCCCCCCCCCCTTTCCCCCCCTCCCCTCTTATCCTTTAACAACTCTCCTCCCTAATATTTGCCATCCTTCTTCATCTCATCTCGTTAAACTTCGCATTCTTATCGTTCCTCCTCTTATCCATTTCGTTATGCCCCCCTCCCCCATTTATTTCAGCCTCCTGCTCCTTGGTCCTTGTCACATCGTCCCATGCTTGGCCTAGCATATCCTTGTGCCTCGTGGCAAGGGTTATCTTAGTCTGCTCCAGCAACATGTCTGCGTCCTTCATATTAGTACTACACTTAGGCTTGGGAGACCAAACAGTGTGAGAATCCATCCCCCATGACATGGATTCTGTTGCAAAGGCCGACATTCCATCATAGGCGAAGGCAAGTTAATGGGAGATTGGAAGAAACATTTATTTCTCTGCTCAGAATTGCTCTGGACGCTCGTGGGAGGAAGGCGTGGGTGAGGATGAAGAACCAGGAGAAGAGCTAGGAAATTATGGTTGATAATTTGGAAATTAAGGAGGAGCATTGGGATCTCGGCTCTATTAGTACTAATCTCCAGTACAACATCAATATCGAGACCTACACCTTCTATTTAAGGAGTAATTGTTTGATATGCTATTATGGTTTAAGGTTAATCTTTATTTAGGTGGCATCTACGAAGACCCGACAGCTGAAGTTTGGGTCTTTTAGCATCTGTTGCGGGTTCTGGGTTGAAGTGTTGGCCTCTAGGGGGGTCTCTGGAGGAGTTAGTTGTTGCAAAGGGAACTTGTGTGTCGAATTACAGAGTGTTGGTAGTTTGAGTGAGGCCACGAATTGTCAAGATAAGCAGAGCTCGGTGGGGTTCTGGAGCAAAAATTCACAAGCATTCTGAAATTAGGGGTCTGTGGTAATTTGGAGTTGTGGGTCACAGGCATTCTAGAGTTGGGGGTCTGTGGTATATTGAAGTTGTGGGTCTGTGGAATTCTGGAGTGGGGCGTATGTGGAATTCTGGAAAAAATCATGAGCATGCACAACAATTCAGCAAAGGACAGCTCTATGTCCATCTCCTGGGGTCGCCGCGGGCCTAGGACAAGGGGGTCATGAGAGGGCAAAACTCGGGTAGGCAGTAGCAATAGGCAGGCCTATAACGACTGTGTGCAGGAACACTTGGAGATTCGGGAAGGTTTGGAAATTCTGCAGCGATGCATCCATCATCATTACATTGAACTTTGGCCATGCAGGAGCAGCAATTGGCAATGAAGGAGTGAATCCAACAATTGGAAGACGAGGTGGATGTGTTGCATCAGCAAATTGAACAATTGAAGCTCAAGATGGAGGAGAGTAGCAAGAGAAATGAAGAACAATTTATTAGACTGGATCTTAACAGTCCAGCGCCAATGGAAGAATAGTTTGTTCTCTCACTCTGGTTTTGCAAAATGTTTTTGAACGACACACTATAAATGTATATAGTAACTATTTCAGTTTTGTCGATTGTATAGCCATAAGCTACCAGAAATGAGAATTTTTTGTAAGAAGCATGGGGAAAACTCTTAGGGAAGGGATGGGGAACAATTGATATATCAGAAGGCCTCAGCAGGCTCGAAAATACAATGTGAAATCCTAATTTTGCATGCAGACGGGCGTGATTTATATATATAAAAACACTACTCATTCTGGTTAAGAAAAATCAATACACTATATTATTAATAAATCAAACTATTTTGAAATATATAGTTAAAATTAATTTAAAAAGATATTATTATTATTATTATTATAAAATAATTAGTATTTTATATAAATTTGATATTAAAATATTTTATTTTATTTTTATAGATATTGGATTTTTTTAGTGTTTTATTTTTAAATATCACATGTGAATTATTGAAGATGAAAGAACTACCTATCATCTTTATAATTCTATATAAATATCGTATTTTAATAGTAACATAAATTATTATAAGTAAAATCTACACTTGGGCACACCAAATTAAGTAGTATATTACATATAATATACTATAAGACATTAACTTAGGACTTAGTCGTGAGCTAGAATCATATTGTCCATACCATGTGGGTGTGAATATGTGTAATGTTTATAAGACATCCCTAAATATAATAAAAATATAAATATTGTATTTTAATAGTAACATAAATTATTATAAGTAAAATCTACACTTCGGGCATACCAAATTAAGTAATATATTACATATAATAGACTATAAGATATTAACTTAAGACTTGGTCCTAAGTTAGAATCATATTGTCCATACCATGTGGGTGTGAATTTGTGTAAAGTTTATAAGTCATCCCTAAATATAAGCAAAATTTAATCGACATTAACGAATTAATATTGAGACCAATGAAGATATAGTCCATCATCTTTTGCATTGTCTGGTTAGGTTGCTTCCTAATTCAGGTCTAGGAGGAACTTGAGAGGTGAAGAATAGTGAGTCAAGACAAATGAAGATGCAAAGAACCCTAATTCCAAGGTAATGTGTTCCCTCTTGTTTAACAAGTTGTAAACCTTTCGATTGAGACCTCAAGTTGCCCAATTCATCTTTTATTTGTAACAATTAGAGCCTCTGTTAGATCAAAATCTCCATTACAGAGGCCACTTATAATGCCAATTGCTCTCTTCTAACCTAGAGGTCGCATATAGTTTCTTCCACATTAAAAATTCCTACAGTAAGTTTCCATGACAAAGATCTAAACATTTAGTAGGGTTGTAACCAAGAAGCATAATAGTGACTATAGCACAAGTTAATACTAATTGGAGAATTTTATTATTGAAAATTTGCAGTCAGCCTATTGAAACTGTTGGTGAATGTTTGGGTAGATCTCAAGAAGATCGGTCCTTTGGGTTCATTTCTATTTAACCTCCCACTTTCCCCATTGTCTTTAGAGTCTAGAGATCATATAGAAGAGAGGATCAGGATTTGATCATGTATCTCCATCGAGTAGCTTGGAAACAATGGTTTTCCAGCGATAAAAGATAGCATAAATCACAATGGAAATGAACAATTACTATACAGGGAAAACAATGATGTTTTAGGCATGTGTGTTAGATAACTGATTGACGGGTAAAAAAATGACTTAACCCTTCGATGATTACAAAATAATCACATACCTCTTCGATGTCGGAAAACACTCTTTCAACATGTACCTTTCACCTTTGGATTTATTGTGGCATGACCAGGTAATCATTATTATGTTGTTCACATGGAACATGTCAGCACATTTCAAAATTTGAAATTCAAATTTTAATTTTGGTGCTTATACTCCAACTACCAACAAATACCCGTTGATGATGACACTCCCATTGTCAGAGTATTTCTCTAAAAAAAATACTGAACTCACAAAAGAATTGATAGTCCCAATATCAACATTATTTCCTGTTTATTACAAATATTTCCCTAGCATTGTAATTGTCAGTGCCTCTTAAAAAAATTGAAACTTAAATAAAATGTGATAAAATATTACATCGTATTGGATAAAAGTGTTGGTAGTAGACTTCCTTGTTTCACATTCTTATCTTACATGAGATTCTTCTTTGGGTTACATGAGTATGGTTTTGTGTATGAAAAGGGGAGCACTTCTCTCATCCGACACATTATTGGCATTGTCTTCAGTGTTGCTATGACCCTTTGCCATTCATGTCAAAGGGGGAGATCATTGGATGGATAGATATCAATTTCAGAGTTGCAACTTTAGTTTTGGAGAGTGTATGGAGATCAGCCTCACATGTTGGTTTGAGGTTGACAACAATACCATATGGGGATATTGTTGGCATTGTAGTGTTGGAATTGATGTCAATAGGGTAATGGTGTTGCTTGTTATATGTCTACCAGATGATGTAGTATTCCTCTTAATGTGTGAAGAATGTTTGGCTTGATGGTCTTGTTGGTTGACATTGATGTCAACATGTTTATGACATGACCTAGCGCAGTAATGGGAGTCTGAGTAGATATGGATTCAGGACATGTTGTGTTGTTGAATATGTTGGTACTACAGGAGGTTGGATTGCTACTATAGGTGTTGCATATGCTTCTACATGTGTTGGAGGCATTTAATATGTTTCTACACGTGTTACGTTCTGGTTGCATGTGTTAGAGGTGTCCCTACTAGGATTGGAGGCAGTTGGATGACTTGATATTATTGTTATAGGTGTTGAGGATGTTGTTATAGGAGTTAGAGATGTTATTATAGGTGCAAGAGGTGCTTGGAAAAATTGTGGTTGTTTCTTGAGGATATGGAGGTGTTGGTCTTGGTGATGAGGTTGGGAGACTAGGGACTACTTATCACTAACTTATTGTAGGAGTTCTTGACCTATGGAATTTATTGTAGACTTGTCACAGAGGCTTGGAGGTGTTCTTGACCTATGGAATTTATTGTAGACTTGTCACAGAGGCTTGGAGGTGTTCTTGACCTATGGAATTTATTGTAGACTTGTCACAGAGGCTTGGAGGTGTTCTTTGGAGATGATGAAGGTGTTCCTGAAGCTTGGTAGATCTTTGAGCTAACTTGGTTGTTTTATTCCTCTGAGCGCAGTCGCATGGATGGTGAGTCATGGGAGCAACTAAAAACTTCCAGTTATTGGAAGACATGCCTGTGGGAGCGACTTAGGAGATCTAGTATAATTTAGCTTGTTTTGTGTGTGCTACCAAGTTTTTTCACGACATTTTCTCAACATTCCTCACACAAATCAACTAATTTTGGTATTATGGCGATGTTCTTGGCTGAAATGTTTTAGTATATGGTCGGAAAAAGTAGTAGGACCTCCAGAAGCTAATAAAAGTTGAAAATATCAAAAGGCGAGCGCAGTTAGTGGGATGATCAATTCAATGAGGTGAATCTAGATCAACTCAAGCGTATGAACAATGTTTGTGGAGCTTAGTAGCTCTAGGTAATTATTGAGTTGATCACTTTATTTCATCTATATATTGTAGGAAGCTCAATGATAGTATGGTTGATTCTCTTGATGTGTTGAGTGAGTGTGATAGTGGAGAAGAGTGTTCAAGCTAGTGAGTTGTACTGCAAAAATTTTGAAGATATTTGTAGATATTGTTGCAAATATTAGAGTGTGTTTCAACCATCATCTTTGTGTAGTGAGTGAGAAGGTGAAGTGTGGATTAGTAGAAGTGTGTAGAGATTGTGTTTTAGTTTTTGGTGTATTTAGAGAATGGAGATTTGGTTTTTCATTGTGTGCTTTAATGATATGTTGTTGTAGTTCTTATGTTGATTAGTCCTTGGTTCCAATTTGAAATATTTTGAAACGCGAACCACATAGAGGAGTGGAGTTGCAGGACTACGGAAAAATCAATATCAGTGATTAGTTTTATCAATCTAATGGTGGTTGTATACTTCGACAAAAATTGGATGAGGCTCATTGGTCATGGTGGCTTCCAAGGGATTGGAGTCTGTAGAGTCAATTGATAGTTCAGGAGTAACTGGGCGAGGATCATTGATCGTGGTAGCCTTCAACAGATCATAGTACATAGATCCACATGAGAAAGAGTATCCATTTGAAAGTAGCCATTAGAATCTCTATGTAAATAATTCTTTGACATAATAGAATATTTTAGCAGAACAACAGTAGCGGGTGGTTTTTTTCCCTAGAGAGGGTTTTCCACCAGAAATATTTGTGTCCATTGTGTTGATTGCTTTCATGGTTTCATGTTTATATTTGATGCTCTAATCTGTGCTTTTTTGTTTCAGTTTATTCATGATTAAAGAATAATCATTTTGAGGAAATTTTATAAGTGCATTCACTATTGATTCGCTCCCCCCAGTAGTGATCTAGTTTCCAACAATTATCCTTTCACCCATTGGTGAAATTGTGAGTTTAGGGAGCATCTTTCTTGGCCCTAGTACCAATAACATTGTGGAGTAAAGTGTGTTTGTTAAAATCTTAGTCGAGGCTATTTTAATAGGCCTCTATCAATTGGTTTTAATCTAGACTCTTAGCTTGTGGTATCTTAGTTGAATCACATCTACCAATTTAGGCATGGCATGTTACTTATTCAATATGTAAAGAAATTTGTTCTTGAGCTATAATTTGATTACAATATTTTTAAACATGTCCCTACAAGTTATAATGCATGGCTAATTGATTAGCTAATTATAGATTGGAATGGCATTTGTAACATTAAAACATAAGTAAATAAACATGCATGTATAAAATCACATGGGATTTTTTTAACACTCATTGTAAATAACCATAAGTAGCTACTAAAATCATTATGTGCATATATAGTAAAGAAAGCATGCATATCAAACCATACCCCAAAAAAATATGAAATACACGAAATAAAAATATATATTGTCCTATTCTTACCTAATCCATGATTTCTTTCTTTCATAGTTTGATCTAACCACGGGTCTATACGTTTTAGGATAGGGTGGTGTTTTCATTATGTCATCCATTGGATCTAAGGTATAAATCCAAAATTGTCATATAATGATGAGGTTTAAGCCAATATTATTGAAGCGTCATTTACATTCTCGGTATCATTTCACTATGCCTTAGCTCCAATTCCATGACACTTACCTTACTCTTTTTACATGTTGTAACTTACACGGTAGTGCCTACCCCTCATGGCTAACCCTCGTAGTAGCCAATTGTTGTTTTGGAACCCATTTGTAGGCATATTAACCCTCTTTAGATATTTCCATGTCACAAATTCAATCCACATTCATCTCATTTTCAGACGCATCTCACTCATTCTTTTGTCTTAAATTTCTTACTGCATATTATTGAACTACTATTTTGCTTGACCCTACCTACTACCACCTCTTGAATTTACATCAATATTTATTTCAAATTGCAACCTATCTATGTTCTATAAGGTTACGCACGCTGCAGGCCAAGATATTAACCTAGATAAGATAGAAAATAAGAATTTGAGGCTTATCCACCTATCAACTCAAGCCCAGAATCCTCGTTAGTGCTTAAGTGAATTCAACCCATAGTCAAAATTTACATGTGATAAAATTATGCAAGTTATATCGTCTATCAAATATGCACAATATAGCATGACAATTCATGCATGATATAAGTTCTCTCATATGCGAAAAATTGTTCAAATCTCAAGTTGAATGGATGCATGTATAATTTGTAAAACGTTTAAAAAACAATAATACCTTGTCGTAATAGAGAGGTAATTCTATGGGGTTGATTGCGAGCAAATGAAGGAGAATATTAAAAATCAGCCGCATGTGTTTTTAGTGGAACGATCCCAACTATTCCTCAAATTGTGAAATATTTGCTTGATTCTCTAAACCATGTTTTCCAAGAATTCATGTTCTAGTAGTTTTCTAAAAATACCAAATTGTATTTTCTCTTAGGGATCTAATCCTAAATAACAGGGGTTGGTTGAAACCTACTCATACACCTTATGTATAAATAGACATTCAATTGATAGAATTATATTAGTGAGAAACATATTTATTTTGTAATTTAGATTTTTAATTAAATGAGAATTGAAGCATGTTGATATTTTGGAGTTAACATTTAGGCTTTGAGTTTGTTGTAGGAGCATCTAATTGAGAAATTTCATTGTATTTTAGTGGACATAAGGGGTCTTGTGTTTTCAAGGAAGTTGGTTTCCTGAGTATTAAATTAATGTAACTATTAAGGTTTCTATGTAAGTTTATGAGAGATATTAAGAATAGGTTTTAATTAAGTATTGTGAGGCATATTTGTAAATGTTCTCGAATGTTGGAGAACATGAGAGAATTACGATAGTTGAGAAATTGGGATATTTTGGAATTAATTGTAAATCTTATATTAGGAATTGGTTTCATGGTTTGTGGAACTAGAGAGGATCCTTAGGGATTAGTTGAGTCAAAAGTCGACTTAGAGAATAGTCAAGATTTAGTTGAAAAGATTAAGGATCTAAACAGAAATGGGTTACGGAACCTTTTGTATAAATGTAAGCCTAAAAGGCATAGAGAGAGTTAGTTAGTTAGAGAGTTAGTTAATTAGAGAAGCAGAGTTCAGAGATTAGATAGGTTTTGACTATAAGCCTACGGGCAGGAAAAGGAAGGCCACTGATTAGAATATAAGGCCAAAGAAAAAATCATTATGTAATCATTTGTTTATATATATACAAAGGATTTAATTCTGAATTGTGCAAGTGTGGATTGAGTAATCGAATGATAAATTGTGTGTGAGTTAGAGTAATTCTACGTAACATAGATTTGTAGGTGTGTAGAACCAGAGAAAAAGTGCAGAGAAGGGTGTTACGGGGTTTACACACAGACAATATTGGAGAAAACCTTCAATGTTACAACGAAGTTATAACTGTAAGCAGGGAAAATTTTAAGGATGCAAATTTATCTTAAAGTTTATAAATCTTGATGAATCCCACAAGTCCATCATATGGAATCTATAAAATGTTTGGATGTCCTTTTGAAAAAATATTCGAATTTATAATATTTTTATATAGTCTCTCTCTCTCTCTCTCTCTCTCTCTCTCTCTCTATATATATATATATATATATATATATATATATATATTTGGCTATTTTTAGGGTAAAAGAATTTCACTCTATAAAATTTGGGCAAATCATTTTTACAAAAAAATGGAAATTAGCGAATCTCTTTTTTGGAAAAAGTATAGAAAATTAGCCCATGGGCGAATATTAGCCCCTAAAATTTTCCCTAACTGTAAGGTTTCCTAAAACCTAAGGAATTATGAAGGAAGCATGAAGGCCTGAGGAAATGAAGTAACAGAGTGGAGATCGAGATCAGAATAGTTGAAGACCATAAGGCGAGAACAAATACACAGGTAGAAAGCCAAATGGGCTATTGCACAATAAGAAACAAAAGAACGTAATAGTGCACAGGAATCATTCGTTTGTGAGAGATTTTTCGGCGAAAATCACATGGAGTACCATTTGTCGACGCGTTTCGAACCAACTAGTGTGGTTCATCGTCAGGATAAGTTGAAGAAACAGATCCAGCTTAGCATGTTAAATAGTCCGAGCAGAGCCTCCAACGACTAACTTGACCAACGGCTAGTTTGACTCTAGGACCTGGGTCAAAATTATTTAATAATATAATTAGTAATACTTAGGATCAATATCTTAAAAATATATAAAATATTTTTTAATGGGTATTCCGTTCAAAAAAATATTAGAAAAATTATAAGTCAATTAGTATTTAAAAGGGAAATAAAAGACCTTATAATATATGAATAAATTAAATAACTACAAATAAATAAAGTAATATATAAAATAATTTTAAAAATTATAAGTAAATTAATAATTAAAAGGAAAATTAGTTACATAAGGGACCTGTATAAAATAAAGTAATATCAAAAGGATGTTAGGTTAGTTAGAATATAAGTTGATTAGAGTTTAAAGGAAATTAGTTTATAATATAAGAATAAATTATATGCATAAATGTAAATAAATGAAGTAATATATATAAAAATAATTGAAGTATTATTAAAGTTATAAGTTAATTAGTATTCAAAAGGAAAATAGTCATAACAGATCTTAATAAGACGCTAGATTAAATAAAGGAAACGAGAAAGTTAACACCCGTAAAAAAAAGATAAATAAATAAAAAATAAATAAAATAAATTAATTAATTAATTAAAAAAATAAATAAATTAAAATTAAAATAAATTAATAAATTAAAATAATAATAATAATAATAATAATATAGTAAATAAATAAATAAATAAATAATAATAATAATAATAATAATAACCTAAAGAGGGGGCGGAAAAAATGACTAGGAAGAGAGTGTTGGGATCCAACACCTACTGATTTTCCAGCCATCCTCCTTATTGAGATTGCAAGGCCTCTTTTCAATCTCAAGCGCTTCCCTAAATTTTCAATGATGGAAATGCGAAACCTTAGCAATAACACTAGCCTCCTCAATACAAACATGATGATTGGTTTTCTCAGCATGTTCAGCTAAAGCGAAAGACTTAGCTCTCCTATGCTTAAGGTCCGCTGCGTGCTCGCTAATCCTTTGATTAATGGAGCGACCAGTCTCCCCAATATAGGGGGTCCCACAGGAACAGGGGATCATATAAACACCTTTCATATCCTTAGGGTCGATGGGATCCTTCACCGATCTGAGGGACATACAAATGGTGTTCAGGGGCCTAAAGGTCACATGGATACTATGCTTCCTGAGAATCCTTCCAATTCTATTAGTGGTCCCCTGAACATACGAAAGATGGACACCTGGAATTCGTTCCTTCGGTTCCCTTTTAGTCAGAGAATTCTTGGAAGCTTTAAGGAAATCCCTCTGACCCAAGTACCTACTATAACCATTCTCAACAAAGACATCAAGCAGATGGGATTTTTCATTCTCAAAGCTCTTTTCGTTCAAGATCCTTAGGGCCCGAGTAGCAAGGGTATTGAGAACACCCATCTTTTGAGCCGGGAAATGGTGGGAACTAGCATGAAGATACTGCTCCGTATGAGTTTTCTTCGAAAAACTCGATGGGCGAGGGAACCATCACTATTCTTAGAAATAAGAATATCAAGGAATGGAAGGCATCCATCAACTTCCTGCTCCTTAGTGAACTTAATGGCTGAGGATTGATTGTTGAGATGATCAAAGAAGAGATCAAGCTCATCGTGGCCATGAGACCAGATGACATTAGTGTCATCCAAAAACCTTCTCCACAGCTTTGGCAAAAGCCTGGAAGAGTTAAGAGCCTTGGACTCAAAATCCTCCATAAACAGATTAGCAACGATAGGGGAAAGGGGTGAGCCCATCGCAACCCCACAGGTTTGCTCAAAGAATTCTCCCTCAAAACTGAAGAAGGTGGAAGTGAGACATATCTCAACCAATCTGGCTGTGTCAGGATCTGTTAGGCGGTTGATCACCTCCATGGCCTCATTAATAGGGATGCAAGTGAACAGGGAGACAACATCAAAACTAACAAGAATGTCCCCAGGTTCAAGCTTAATGTCCTTGAGTTCTTCAATAAAGGAAGCAGAGTCTTTCACGAAGGACTCCGTATGACCAACTAAGGGCTTATGCTTTAACGCAAGGAACTTTGCAAGAAGGTAGGTAGGACCTCCAATGGTATTGACGATGGGCCTTAAGGGGGCTCCTTCCTTGTGAATCTTGGGGAGACCATAGATTCTAGGAGTAATAGGGTTGCTTTCGATGACTTTATGGTGCAAAGAACTCAATGAGCCAATAGATTTAATGGCCAAAGCCACATTCCTAGCAACCTTCTTCAAAGGATTTTTAGGGAGCTTTTTGTAGCTCCCGCTATTATGAAGATGATCCAACATTTTGTTGCGGTAATCAGCCCTGTTAAGAATGATGGCAGCACCACCCTTGTCTGCCTTAAGAACAATGATATCTTTGTTCTGGTTTAAGGATCTGAGAGCTAAAGATTCCTCCTTGCTAAGGTTGCTTTTAGGTGGCCTAGCCTTTTTCAAGGCAACAGCACAATCCTGCCTAATAGTATCCTTGATCCTATCAGGTAAACCTCTGATCCCAAACTCAATATCACAAATAATATCCTCCACGGGGATTTTTCTCGGGGCTAAGGAAAAATTTAATCCTTTGCCCAGAACTTTAAAAACAGCAGGGGGAAAAACGAAACTGGAAAGATTTATAACCCTGTTACTAGAATGAGAAGAAAGGTGAAGTTTATTAATACCAGAAGTCCTCTTATTCTTATTATTTTTCATGTTAGAGATGTTGGTGTTAATCTTGCCCATACAGTTATTATTATTATTATAAATAATACTATTATTATTATTACTACCAAAATTAATATTATTATTATTATTAATACAATAAATATTATTATTACTATCATAGTTAATAATGTCATTATTATTATTCATAATATTATCATTATTCTTAATAACATTGTTATTATGATAATACATATTACTATTATTATAGTTATTAATGAATTTATTATCATAATAAGTCTTATTATTATAATTATTATTATTATTGTTAATAAAATTATTATTATTAAACATATTAATATTATCATTACTGTACATATTATTATTATAATTCATATTGATAATGCTATTATTCATAAAAGGGAACCGAAGGAACGAATTCTAGGTGTTCATCTTCCGTATGTTCAGGGGACCACTGATAGAATTGGAAGGATTCTCCGGAAGCATAGTATCCCTGTGACCTTTAGGCCCCTGAACACCATTCGTATGTCCCTCAGATCGGTGGAGGATCCCATCGACCCTAAGGATATGAAAGGTGTTTATATGATCCCCTGTTCCTGTGGGACCCCCTATATTGGGGAGACTGGTCGCTCCATTAATCAAAGGATTAGCGAGCACGCAGCGGACCTTAAGCATAGGAGAGCTAAGTATTCCACTTTAGCTGAACATGCTGAGAAAACCAATCATCATGTTTGTATTGAGGAGGCTAGTGTTATTGCTAAGGTTTCGCATTTCCATCATCGAAAATTTAGGGAAGCGCTTGAGATTGAAAAGAGGCCTTGCAATCTCAATAGGGAGGATGGCTAGAAAATCAGTAGGTGCTTGATCCTAGCACTCTCTTCCTAGTCATTTTTCCGCCCCCTCTTTAGGTTATTATTATTATTATTATTATTTTATTTATTTATTTATTTATTTATTATTATTATTATTATTATTATTATTTTTAATTAATTTATTTATTTTTATTTTATTTTATTTTTTAATTTTAATTTTTTTAATTAATTTTTTTATTTTTATTTTATTTTATTTATTATTATTATTTTTTTATTTTTTTTTACGGGTGTTAACTTTCTCGTTTCCTTTATTTATTCTAGCGTCTTATTAAGGTCCGTTATGACTATTTTCCTTTTGAATACTAATTAACTTATAACTTTAATAATACTTCAATTATTTTTATATATATTTTTATATTACTTCATTTATTTACATTTATGCATATAATTTATTCTTATATTATAAACTAATTTCCTTTAAACTCTAATCAGCTTATATTCTAACTAACTTAACATCCTTTTGATATTACTTTATTTTATACAGGTCCCTTATGTAACTAATTTTCCATTTAATTACTAATTTACTTATAATTTTTAAAATTATTTTATATATTACTTTATTTATTTGTAGTTATTTAATTTATTCATATATTATAAGGTCTTTTATTTAACTAAATTTCCTTTTAAATACTAATTGACTTATAATTTTTATAATATTTTTTTGAACTGAATACCCATTAAAAAATATTTTATATATTTTTAAGATATTGATCCTAGGTATTACTAATTATATTATTAAATAATTTTGACCCTGGTCCTAGAGTCAAACCAGTCGTTGGTCAAGTTAGCCGTTGGAGGCTCTGCTCGGACTATTTAACATGCTAAGCTGGATCTGTTTCTTCAACTTGTCCTGACGATGAACCACACTAGTTGGTTCGAAACGTGTCGACAAATGGTACTCCATGTGATTTTCGCCGAAAAATCTCTCACAAACTTGATATGGATCACAGAAGCCTGAACTCTTTAATCATTGGATTGGTTAGATCAACAAACAAGATTGTGTGCGATAGACGGCTAAGATTAAGTCATGAAAATAAAAGTCAAGAAGATGAATGGCGGAGATTAAAACCACATGTTAGCTGAATAGTGGCATGGTCTTTGTAGGTGGTAAGTAGTATCTCATGTAGACTCAAGGTGGTAAGTGGTATTCCTAAAATTCACCCGATTACCCTTAGCGGGCGACACGTAGCACGAGAAAACTACTTTTCTCGAACGCTCTCGACCTGATATCGGTCGTGCAAGATTTCACGCAAGATTACGCGATAGTCGTTCAATTGGGTGGGTCACATCGATGGTGGATATTGTCCGGGTTAGTTAGCGAGCGGACAATGCGATAGCCGTTAGATTGGACGAGACATATCAACGGTGTAGATTTGAAGCATAGGTAGAGCATCGATATATGTGCAAAGGTTTATGGAATGGAGGTGAGGTAAGGTTTAAGTGTGGTTTATGAAATATTTCTATTATATGGGAATTATAATAGAAATAAGTGGGATTAATGTATTATGGTTTAAGTCGAGTTTTAACTAAAGTCTAAAATCCATGGTATGGTTAATATGTGCAGGTAATAAGAATTAACCAAAGATTATAAAGGATTTATAAGGTTCCGCTCAAAGGTTTATAAAGGTCCAGACTTTGGATAGTTAAATCAAAAGTTTCCACATAGATTTTATTGAAGGAGTATTAAACCTTGGTTTAAGAACGTCCTACTAAGTAGGAATATTAAAATTCTTGGGACATGTATATGACATGCATTTTAGATGCATACTATGGGTAGTTGCAGTTTAGGTTGCATCATTTGGTATTAGAGCTGAACAAGGAAATTCTGCGTGAAAAAATATTTGAGAAAACTTAGAAAAAAGTTATGTTTTGGAGGTATGTATACAGGCAAGAGGAGATCATATTTTAAATCTGACAAACAATAGGCACACAGGGATAAATTATAGCAAAATTTGAAGATGCAAAGAAATAGAGAACAATCCATTCAAAGTGCAGGTGAATGGTAGAAGAAGATCATGTAGAGATCTTGAAGGTGAGATGATATGTTTTTGTTTTAATTTGGTTTGAAGATTGTGGTTATAGAATTCAAGTTGTAGATAAAAGAAGGTATCTCAGTAAAAGAAAAGAAGCAGTAATGAAGAAGGCTGGTAAGAATTTCTGAGTGAAATAAGAGGTGGCCAGGACCTAGTATTTCATTTGTGATTGAAATACAAGAGGACAGTTGTGTTCTTAAAAGGTGCAGATGAGTTGAAGCCTAGAAGGAGCAGAGAGAAGTGTTCAAAGAGGTTCGAGAGAATAGAGAACCAATTGCTTGCCAAAACACCAAGTACAGAGGAAAGCTTGGTGAGGTAAGTGGAAGTAGGGAGGACTTTCTATTGCATATGATTTAATACAGTTCATAGTAAGTGAGTGAGGAAATCATGAAGATAGAGAAGGAGATGACTACTGATAGTCATAATAGAGATAACAAAGGTTCTGAGGAAGACCACAATAGAAGAAAGGTGAAGAAAGAGGATTCCAAGGCAAATGGCATACAAAAACAATTAAGTGAAGAAAAGTATGAGAGGGAGAAAGCTGGGATTACAGTTCATCTTGAGCTATTGATGGAGATGTTGTAGATAAAAAAAGATGACCATAAGCATGGTTATTTCATAAGGAAGAAAGTAAAGTGGCAGAGGCTACAAGAGAAGAGAAATCAGAAGGTGAATATGCAATTAGCAGAAGAGCTGATGAAGCTTAAACAGGTAGTGAATTCTTAATTGGAACCTGAAAAACTCGAGAAGCTGAGTTGAAAATGGATGTTTCCATTTGTGAAGTAGAACAAGGTGAAGTTATGAGTGAAGATGAATAATGGAGATCTGTGAAATATCTTATGAACCATTGTGCGAATTCAAGACAATGGGAAGTTTGCTTTGTTGAAGAAGGAATTATTGATTATTTTCTGAACTGTTGGACAAATTCAGATCAACAGGAGGATATGAAACCTTGTATATTTGAATCTAATAATTTTGATGTGATTACAGGTTTTGCAGAAGATGAGTAGTCTTTTGAAGTTGTTAAAAGTATGGAAGAGTATATTTCAGAAGATAAATACTCTGAACTAAAGAATGATGCAAAATGTCTCTTCAATGAGAAAAGCAATGAATTATTACAGTAGAAAGAATTTAGTAATACATTCATGTTTGAATTTGTTACAACAGAAGAACAACTTCTTGTGAAAGAAGGAGATGAAATTCAGTTTGACGTGTTGATACGTGAAGCAATAGTTGAGACTGTTGAACCTTGTAATTTTCAAACTGATAATTTGTGTGAAAATGCAGGAATTATAAGTGACAATGAAGTACTTATGAAGTGTCAAAAAGAAATTGAATTACTGGAATATTTGTTGGAAAACTCAGAGTATGACAATGTGATTGCAGAAGAAGGAGTTCACTACAGTGGATAAGAGTAGAAAGACATCATTGAAGCAGATGGTGTGGAAGAGAGACTTGCTGACAGTTTCGAGAGTCCTTTGGAGAATTCTTTAGAGAGGTGGAATCAACATACTGATGTGCTCATAGAGAAGGAAAAATCAGAGCAGCATACTGAGATGTTGCTAGAGGAAGAGAAGGTAATGAGGCCTTATATTTTTAATTCTGATAATTTTTTTATGATTACAGGATTTGAAGAAAATGAGACAAACATGTTTCAAGTTCAAGAGTAAGTTTTAGAGCTGAAGAAGATTAGAATTTTCCAAGTCAGGCATGCTTATATGAGGAAAATGAAAAACATGAAGATACCGTGCTTGAAGAAATTAAATTGACTGTCAGAATCAGTCAAGGAAGTGAAGGACAATTACTGAGGGTTCTCAAAGAAGAGGAAGGAAAATATTCTGGAATTGATGAACAACATAGTGATGTATTTGAGAGGAATCAAGTACAAGGGGAATTTTGAAGGAAATTTATTTTTTAAAATTAAATTTACAGATATTGAACAGAGGTTGTTTGGAAAGTCACAAGAGGGTAAGGATGAAAGGGCGGTAGTAAGAATCTGACAACTTCAAAGAGAAGATAATGAACAAAAGTTTGAAGATGAGTGGACAGAGTACAATAACAAATGGCAGAGTATGTACCAAACAAAGGATGTGTTGGATATAGAGATTGAATAATTATGGAAATTAATGATGAAGCAGTCGAGATGGAGGAGATTGACAGCAACATGAAGAGTGATCAGTTAGAATTTAAAACCGATTGACAAGGAGAGTAAGATGAAATAGAAGACAACAAACATACAACAACAACAAAGGAGCAGAGCATTCAGATAACTACAAACTAAAGTTTGGGATCCTAGAGGTTTTCTATCAACATATGAGAACACATGATATGGAGATCATGAGTGTTTTCAACCTTGGGAGTTTGATGCAGGAGCATCCAGCTCAGAAATTTCATTGTATTTTAGTAGAAATAGGGGGTCTTGTGTTTTCAAGGAAGTTGGTTTCCTGAGTATTAAATTAATGTAATTATTAAGGTTTCTAAGTAGTTTTATGAGAGGTATTAAGAATCGGATTTAATTAAGTATTGTGAGGCATATTTGGAAATGTTATCAAATGTTGGAGAACATGAGAGAATTAGGATAGTTTAGAAATTGAGAGATTTTGGAATTAATTATAAATCTTATGTTCCGAATTGGTTTCATGGTTTGTGGAACTAGAGAGGATCCTTAGGGATTAGTTGAGTCAAAAGTGGACTTACAAGATATTCAAGATTTAGTTGAAAAGATTAAGGATCTGAACTGAAATGGGTTACAGAACCTTTTGTATAAATGTAAGCCTAAAAGGCATAGAGAGAGTTAGTTAGTTAGAGAGTTAGTTAATTAGAGAAGAAGAGTTCAGAGATTAGATAGGTTTTGACTGTAAGCCTACAGGAAGGAAAGGGAAAAGCCACTGATTAGAATATCAAGCCAGAGAAAGACTCATTATGTAATCATTTGTTTATATATATACAAAGGATTTAATTTTGAATTGTGCAAGTGTGGATTGAGTAATCGAATGATAAGTTGTGTGTGAGTTAGAGTAATTTTGCATAACATAGGTTTGCAGGTGTGTAGAACCAAAGAAGAAGTGTAGAGAAGAGTGTTACGGGGTTTACACACAGACAGTATTGGAGAAAACCTTCAATGTTATAGCGAAGGTATAACTGTAAGGTTTCCTAAAACCTAAGGAATTATGAAGGAAGTGTGAAGGCACGAGGAAATGAAGTAACAGAGTGGATATTGAGATCAGAACAGTTGAAGACCATAAGGTGAGAACAAATACACAGGCAGAAAGCCGAATGGGCTATTGCACAGTAAGAAACAAAAGAATGTAAGAGTGCACAGGAACTGTTGGATTAGTCAGATCAACGGACGAGATTGTGTGCAATAGACGACTAAGATTAAGTTGCACAAAATAAAGTCAAGAATATGAATGGCGGAGATTAAAACCATGTCTTATCTGAATAGTGGTGTGGTCTTCATAGGCGGTAAGTGGTATTCTTAAAATTCATTCGATTACCCTTAGTGGGCAACACGTATCATGAAAAAACTACTTTTCTCGAGTGCTCTCAACTTGATATCGGTCGTGAAAGATTTCACGCGAGATTACGCGATAGCCATTCGATTGGACTTGTCACATTGACAATGGATATTGTTCAGGCTAGTTGAGTAGACAACATGATAGCCCTTGGATTAGATGAGATAGGTGAACGCGAAGTGCTTGTAGAGCATCGATATATGTGCAAAGGTTTGTGGAATGGAATGAGGTAAGTTTTAAGTGTTGTTTATGAAATATTTCTATTATATGGGAATTATAATAGAAATAAGTGGGATTAATGTATTATGGTTTAAGTCGAGTTTTAACTAAAGTATAAAATCCATGGTATGGTTAATATGCGTGGGTAATAAGAATTAACCAAAGATTATGAAGGATTTATAAGGTTGCACTCAAAGGTTTATAAAGGTCCAGACTTTGGATAGTTAAATCAAACATTTCTGCATAGAGTTTATTGAAGGAGCATTAAACCTTGATTTAAGAAGGTTTTAATAAGTAGGAATATCAAAATTCCTGGGACATGTATATGACATGCATTTTAGATGCATACTATGGGTAGTTACGGTTTAGGCTGCATCAAATTTTTTCTTCAAGCTCGTATTATTATCAGGAGGGCCCCCTATGCACGACATGTGACTCTTGTTCATATTTTTTTCATAGTGCAGTTTCCTTTGATTTTCATAGTTTATTTTGCATACTTTGTTTCTTGAAACATTCATTTATATGCTTTGTTTCTTAGCATTGACTTACATGCTCTATTTCTTATCATTCAACCAATGCCATGCTTGTTTTTATTTACAATTTACCAATCAAGCACTTGGAAAATAGCTCAAAAAAAAGAATTAATCCAATGATCACTTTGTTTTATTTCTGGAGTGTTAATTTCGATTTCAAATCATGTGAATTGTAATTTCTTTCAATGTGTCAATATGATTTAGGCTATACAGAACTTCTAAACAAGGTAAATCCTTTAAAAACTTCAAACAATTATATTAAAAATATTTTAAGATATTTTTTTGTTGAAAATTAGTTTAATTTCTACATTGATATAGGATTTATAAGTGTTTCGGACCCATGGTCATATTGAGTTAGACTAGATTTAATTTATTTCTTAGAATATAATTTAATTTCATGTCAATTTATTTTTGATAGAATTATAAACTAAGTCCTTTTATATATTTTTCTTTACACTTTATACGTTTACAAACTCAAATTTATAAGATGAAATGTTTTGGAATTTTATTACAATTGAATTGGCCGACAATTTTGGCATCATTACCAGGGAAGTGTACATAGGATTTGGTTTCTAATTTAGGCATACAATTAGTTTCATATGTAAAGCATGATATATAACATGCATGCATTTCAATTAATTTTGGGTACTGCAAGAGCTCCCATGTACTAATCCATGTGCTAGACAAAGATTATCAGAGCCAGTAAGAAGAATTCAAGCATGTTCAAGAATTCATTGGGTAAAGTAGAATGCCACTGTAAGAAATCTCTCAATTCTTAGAAACAACTGGAAACATTGAATCTTAGGAGGAGCAAATCCTGACAATGAATAGGAACATACCTTCTTTCTAGGAAGCAATAGAAGCAGAAAACATCAGAAGAAGAAAATCCAGAGGAGATTAAACAATCAAGGATCACATTTGATGGACACAAACCATTAGAACCTGAGATCAAGGAGTTCTTGACATACCTATCATTAGATAATTAGGCACCCAAGAGATTGATGATCCCATAATAGAAGATCTGAATGGCATGGAAGAAGAGTACATACAGAGTGATTTAAATGAGAAAGTGAACCAATGGCATCACAACTATATTGAACTTTGGTTCTTCAACAATTACTAACATCATCTCACTCGAACCACTTGGTCTCTCATGTTTTGACATATCTTTCAAACTTGCATATGCATTTATTTATCATCATGTTACACACATGGATCCATTGGAAGTATTTTTATACTTGAAAGAGTTCTTTTCTCAATTAGAGTTGGATAAGAGAGAGAGAGAGAGAGAGAGATGTTGTGAAAACAAGTTTACTGACACAATTAAACGCGATATTTGCTTAAAAATAGGAAATTCTTCAAATCAGTTTTGGCTCTATGCTAAAGCTGGCTAATATGGGATTCTTTAAGGCCCACCATCCAATAGATCTTGTCCCATCGACTTTAACACCTTATCTGGAACCAAAATCATAGACTCTTTTGAGTTCCTTGGAGCTTGCATATCTTTCAAACTTGCATATGCATTTATTTATCATCATGTTACACACATGGATCCATTGGAAGTATTTTTATACTTGAAAGAGTTCTTTTCTCAATTAGAGTTGGATGAGAGAGAGAGAGAGAGAGAGAGAGATGTTGTGAAAACAAGTTTACTGACACAATTAAACGCGATATTTGCTTAAAAATAGGAAATTCTTCAAATCAGTTTTGGCTCTATGCTAAAGCTGGCTAATATGGGATTCTTTAAGGCCCACCATCCAATAGATCTTGTCCCATCGACTTTAACACCTTATCTGGAACCAAAATCATAGACTCTTTTGAGTTCCTTGGAGCTTGCATACTTCATTGGAAAGCATCCTTGTTGACAACAATGGGAATACAATAATGAATCTTGATTGTTAGGCCTTGAAGGTGACTAAACATCAACACATTCATTCATACCTATCAAGATGCACTATTTTACCTTAACACTCATTTATATTATCGATGATTCATCTCACATTGTTTAACGATTGACATTAGTGGTTGGTAACCAATGAATTATTTCTATGTTCAACTTCGACTAAATCCATTCACATAGATTGAATTGTACCAATCCAGGTTATATGTGAAGACTATTTGGTTTCTAGTATCAATTACATCTTTCAACAATTTTCTTGTTTCAAAGTTTCTTTCAAAAACATATTGTTCTAATAAAAATTATCATTCAATAGCAACATGATGGAAACTACTTTCATTCATTTCCTTTTCTAACATATCAATATAATTAGATCAACTTTTAGGAAACATACATCATTTTTCAAGGTTTCTATTACAACACGTAGTACCATTCCAAGACTCCATGGATCAACAGGTAATCTAAGATTTAGGTTGAAACTAGCCCTAGTTTATGAAGAAGAAGAAAACAATTGTATGTAGCTACAAAAAATCTATTGTACCTATAGAAAATTGTTGTAGAGACATGTTTGATGGTTGTAACAACCTATTTCAAGGAACTTTTTGCATAAACGTTGCAATCACATGGAGCTAAAATAAAAAAATATGAGACATCGATTTTTCTTAGAATATGATAAATTAAGATGTAGGTGAAATTCCAAAAAGAAATCACATCTGAGGGATTTGAGCAATTTTTGAAGGAAACTTTTTAATTTTACCACTATGCACAAATAAATCTAGAATTTGATATTTTACACCACAAACTCTTTTCTTCATCAAAATGAGATTGTGAAGGCATGTTATGTTAAAATAGGAAAAAGTACATGTTTTCCCTTTTGAAGCACCCGGGTTAACTTTAAAATGAGTTCATGGTGTATATTTTTGTGCAACATTGGATAGCATGAAAGTTGTTTTTAAAATCATCAGCAATTTAAGATTCATTTGCAAAAAAATAGAATTCAAAGATAAAAATATGCCTACATCTCCTACTGAAACATTTTGAGTTCATACAAAGCCATCTTCAGATCTCCTTCTGAAAATATTCAACATACTTTCTTTTGGCCCAAGAATCAAAGCATCATGTACTCTTCTCACAATTTTCATATCATCATGATGACAAAAATCAAAAATAGAATTTCAAGTATTTCAATATTCTTGCATCAAAAACAAGGATTCATTTGGATGATATAGCAAGTTTGTGGGTCTACGGTCAAAATTTGGTTAAGAAAAATGGTTCCTTTAGCTTCAACAAAAAGAAAGGTGATGGTTACAAGTAAACTAAAGGTAATGAATTTTAAACTATGTTTGTAGTAAGAGTTATGGAACGTGTAAATAACTTGGACAAATATAAGTATTTATATATATTACTTTATGGTATATGTTATCCTTTTCCTATATCATTACCTTCATTCCATGAAATATCATAATTATATATGCATGTTGAAATCATATGCATTATCAAAATTTCCTAAGCCATAACAGACTTATTAAATTTCATCCTCTTCTGCCCATTCTAACTAAGAGTTGAATTTGAGGATCAAGAATCTCCTTTAACATTCACAAATTAAGAATGGACCAATTTTCAAGTTCAATATTTGTAAAAGCACACCCAAAATAACAGAAGTGATTTAGAAAAGTGAGATGGTTTTTATTTCTGCAGAATTTTTAGGTCTATGACAAAATTATAAAATAGGTAATTGAATTTAAAGAATCAGATGAAGAATAGCATAGCAACATTCATACTACAAAAACTCAAAGCAATTTTTGCAAAAGGACAAGGTCAAGAATTCCTTTGAAATCAATGGCAGAAGATTTGAAATTAGTGGTTGAGAAAAAAGATCAATGGACTTGAATAGAAGGAATGAGCTTCATCATTAATCTTGGGTGCATTTCTTGAATTTTAAAAGATTAGGGTCAACAATTTTTTAAGGTTTCAAGAGAGCAATAAAATTTTGGAGAAAGAGAGTGTAATTTGGTTGCACGAGGAGACACAACTTCTTCTATGTGGGGAAAATTTTGGGTCCTTGAATTATAATTTTTTTTTCATACCTTATTCAAAATTGTGTCAAAAACCTATGCTTCTAAACTATCTTACACTCCACTACTACCTCCTTTTCCATGATTATCTCTCTAGCTACAAGATTTGTATGTCAAAGGATATCCACAGTAAAATTTTCCATTCTAGAATCTTTTCATTCTTTCTTACTCAAATTGGTTTAATTAGTCTTTTTTCCAACTCTGTAACCACTAAGACATCCTGTAGCTAAATCCAAGTACTATAAGGTTACACATGCTGCATATAACACCCCTTGTGTTAGCCCCTAATTTTGTAATGGTAAATGATGACTATGATCATACATACATACATACATACATACATACATACATACATACATACATACATACATACATACATACATACATATATATATATATATATATATATATATATATATATATATATATATATATATATATATATATATATATATAGCCTCAAGAGTGGGAAAGCTAGATCTGCAATTTCAGGGAGAGTCATGAGTCGTGTTGAATATTGTAGCTGAACTTCTACCACTAAACAACTATCAAGAAATGGCAAGGCAAAGGAGATGCCACATTCCCTACTTAATTGACATGAAAGGAAGGGAAAACAAAAAGTCCCGCGAGGAGGGGAAGGGAGGGAACCACAAAGTGCCAAAGAAAAAGGAAATAATTATGAGTAAGACAAGGGACATGAATAGTAGAACATGAGATAAATAGTGTTAGAGAACATTGGAGAAAGAAGCAAGCATGGAGTGTAAGAAAAAGAGTGATGTGTCTTGGAGAAATTTTGTTCAGTATGATGGGTTGTGATTCCCAATATTTATATGTTGGAGCTGCTAGATTGTGTGCGTCAAAGCTTGAAAGATCACGGGGAGGGCCAGAGGAGGAATTGGGTGTTGGGTCCTTGCTGAGATATCTAATAAACCACTAATTTCTTATTGAGGAGGTTGAAAAAAACTTTTCGCTTGCTCAGAAGGCTGATAAACCACTAGGAAGGGTAGTAATTAACTGGGGTACGTGTTAAGAAGGGATGATAAACCACTAAGTGCTTGCCAAGTAAGCTGATAAACCACCCTGAATATGAGCTATAGGTTCCTATAGTGATTTACATGAAGATACAATTGATAAACCATCTATAAAGGAAACCCATACTTATGGAGTTTAATGTTAAACCAACTAAGTCTAGTTGAAATCCCTAAGAAAGAAATCCCTCAGACCATGGATCTGGCTTAGGGGTGGATAGTTTTGAGAAATATTATTGTGAAACTAACATATGGTTGGGTGGAGAGTTGAAGTCCCACATTCAGTTTCCAACCATCTATAGCAGATAAGTACCACGTCTTGTGTATAATTTTACTGATATTGATTACCATGACTAGTTTGTTGAGGAATTATGTATGACTATATGTTATTCTTGAATGGTCATTGAAAATTGTTGCATGACATTGATGGGAAATATGCCTTGGATGTTATTTTGGCTAAGTTGGAATCCTAGCTTTATGCAGATGAAATGATTGTTCTCAATTACATATGATATTGTGGTTGGTTGCATGAAGACATGCAAATAACTATTAGTACCATTTCTTTGATAGTTGGCATTCTTATAAATTGCAAGGTTCATTGTTCATTCTTTATAATGTTATGCATTTTGTTTATGCACAGGATGGAAATGCATTGTGTGTTGTATAATAACGTTGCAAAAATTATAGAGCTATGAGTTAAATTGATGTTAATAGTTACTGTCAGGCCAGGAGGTAACTCCTCGAAATGAATTATGTTTATTCATTAAGATTACTCATGGTTATATACAAGAGGGAGTGACTCTTGGGTTTCACCTCCTGATGACTCTTAGTTTTCCATTATTTACTATTTACATTATTTACAAGTGTTCACACAATCCCACTGATTAGGTGTCAACATTCCCTCCCTTAATCTGAAGGGATGTTGGTGAGTCCAAGCACCGTTCTGAATCTTTTAAACTTTTCTCTTCCAAGCACTTTGGTCAAGATGTCTGGAATCTGCTCATTAGTGGAACAATGGCATAGATGGATTTTCTTGGCCTCAACATGATGTCGAATCAGATGGTATTTTGTAGTGATGTGCTTCATTCAATCAAGTAACTTTGGGGTCTTGGCTAGCTTTATTTTTGAGGTGTTGTCGATAATGAGTGGAGTTGAATGTACTTGTTTTACCTGCAAATCTTCCAGAATTTTCTCAAGGCACACAATTTCTTTTGTTGCCTTAGCTTCTGCCACATATTATGACTCTATTGTGGAATCTGTTGGAACTGATTGTTTATGTGATCTCCAAGAGACAACTCCTAATCCAAGACTCATAGCATAACCTGAAGTAGATACCCGAGTTTCTTTGTCTCCATCAAAGTTCGAATCAGAGTATCCAATCAAGCTGAAGTCACCCACCTGAGTATACTTGAGTCCAAAGTATTGGGTTCCCTTCAAGTAATTTAGAACTCTTTTTGCAGCAAAGCAATGTCCCTCACAAGGCTTTTGCATAAATCTAGAGAGGATTCCAACAACAAATGAAATGTCGGGTCTGGTAGTAGTTGGGTAGTTGAGACTTCCTACAAGCTGTCTATACTTTGTTGCATCCTCAATTTCTTTTCCTTCAATGGATGTGAGCTTTAAGTTTTGTTCCATTAGAGTAGTCAGAGGATTGCACTCTTCCATGCCAAACCTATTCAAAATATCTCCATTGTACTTCTTTTCGGAGAGGAATATAGACTTAGGATGTTGAGTTACTTCAATACTAAGATAGTAGTGAACATAGCCCAAGTCAGACATTTCAAAATGTTTCCTCAATTCTTTCTTTATGGAAGCAATGTAGCTCTAATTATTCCCTGTCATTAAAAAGATCATCTACATACACCACAAGATATACAATTGTTTTTCCAACTTTCTTGAAAAACAAAGTTGCATCATCAAGATCATAATGTTTGAAGTTGAGTTTCATAAGATGCTTAGTTAACTTTTCATAACAGGCCTATGGTGATTTCTTGAGGCCATACAAGGATTTCACAAGTTTGCATACTTTATGTTCATGACCCTTCACAAAAGATCCTTCAGAATGGGACATAAAACATTCTCTTCCAGATCTCCATTCAAGAAAGCAGTTTTTACATCCATTTCATGGACATTCCAACCGTTCTAAGTTTCTAAGGCAAAGAGTGTCCGGATGGTAGCGCATTTTGTTGTGGGGGCAAAAGTATCCTCATAATCGACCCCTTCCTTCTGTGCAAAACCTTTTTCCACAAGCATGGATTTGTGATTTTTAAGTGAGCCATCTACTTTATACTTGTTCTTGTAGACCCACTTGCAGCCAATTGGTTTGGTTCCCAATGGAGGATCAACCAACTTCCAAGTGCCATTCTTTATCAAGGCATCACACTCTTTTTACATCAATTCTTTCCATTCATCATGAGAAGAGGCTTCTTTGAAGGAAATTGGTTCAAAATATGTAGACAAATTCAGTTCACAATCATAAGAAACATCCATAACAATAGGTGAACCAGAATCATCTACATCACCTCCATTTTTCCTGGTTGAATTTCTTGTTCATGTCTTTCCAACCTCATAAGGATTAACACTTTAAAGTGTCTTTGTCATCCACTTTGGGGGACCTTTTTGAGATGGTCTAGGCTTCTCAGTTGACTAATTTAGGACTAAATCAAGATTGAGTCTCCCAATTCTATCAATCACATCACTTAAAGTATCATCAGTGGTTTCAGTGGGGGAGAGAGTGCTTCAGAAGAAGATTCCAAAGATTGATCTAGTGCAATAATCCCCCCTTAAAGATGTGGAATATGATTATCAAATTCTTGAAGTGAGTTTTCATGTCCGAATCTATCCAAGCGATCAAGTTTTCACTCAAAAACATTATCAGCTTTGGAATATTCAAGAAATATTACATCTCTAGATACAACAAACTTTTTATTAACATCCTCATAGAAACATTATGCTTTGGAGGTATTTTAATACCCCATGAAGATACACTTATGACTCCTTGAACCAATTTTGTTTCTATGTACCTTTGATATCAAGGCATAACACGTGGAACCAAAGAACCTGAGATGTTTTCCCGAAGGAATGTGACCATACCACATTTCATAAGGATTCTTGTTTCTAATAACATTAGATGGACATCTATTCTTTATATATACAGCACATAGAATTGCATCTGCCCAAAACATCAATTTTATATTCTTGAAAAACATCATGGAACGTACCATATTTAAGATTGTCCTATTCATTCTTTCAACTACTCTGTTCTGTTGGGGATTATAAGTCACAGTTGTTTGATGTTTGATTCCATGCTGATGAAGATAGTTTTCAAATTCAACAAAGATAGTTTTCAAATTCATTTGAAGTTTATTCTTTTCCATTGTCAGTGTGAATAGAGCCAATAAGATATTGTGCATCATTTTCAATCAATGTATGAAATTCCTTGAATGTTTGAAAAGCATCTTATTTGTTCTTCAATAAATAAGCCCAACACATTTTGGTATAGTCATCAATAAATGTCATCATATATTTATTTCCATTTGCAGAAGGAACAATCAATGGAATGCATAAATCTAAATGAATGAGTTCAATTTTTCTATGTGCTTTGGAAAATGAATCATGAAAAGACTGTTTTCTATGCTTTCCTGGAATGCAAGCATCACATTGCTTACATTTTTGGGAATTGTAGGCAAACTAGTAACATTGTTTTTCTTAACAAGCGAAGGTTATCATAGTTCAAGTGTCTAAATCTAACATGCCATATTATAATTGATGGAAATTTACCTTCATCATAATGAGAACTATATGAGAAATTTTGTGCACGAGAAGAGGTACCTTGCATCTTGAGAAGTCTTTCTTATTCTATCCCTGGCATGACAAGTGAGTGATTTGATTCTTTTCTCACCTCAACCTTGCCATAAAACATATGAATGGAATTCCCTTGCTGGCGGATGTGGACCAAACATAGCAAGCTTCTCCTCAGCTATGGGAGATAAAAAACATCATGCAGAAGAAATTCTGGATGACTAGGCAATTTGAGCCTAATTGTGCCAATCCCTGATGGCTTGATTTTTTATTTGTCTCCAAATTATACTACTTCATCAACACTGTCAGTAAATTCTTCAAAAAATATCTTTTAAAATTCATTTGGAAATTTTCTCCTGATTCAAGCAACCAATCATTTTTCCAAGAAGCAAGTGAAGCATTAGACAAGTCTTCATTTACTCCAATATTACAATGTGCCACAACATAGTGAGAAGATTCAGGTTCTTTACCTTTCTCTTTGTCATTGGTTTTACCTTTGGCTTGATTTATTTCTTGCTCAATTTTGTCCCAAGGCAACTTGCATGTGGATACATCATATGATCCATCTCTATTGCAACGTATACAATGAAGATCATATTTTTCTCCTTGAAAGTGTCTACCCCACCTACCTCTAAAATTTATTCTTCCTCTTCCTCTTCGAGCACCTCTTACTCTGGAAGAATATTGAGCATGACTCTTCTCTCTATGTGCAAGACACACAAATTCTTCAAAAGACTGAGCAGTTGTATTTTTCCCAAAATCTTTCTCTCTCAGAAAATTTCTTCACAAGGGAGCTAAAGGTAATCTCTTCGAGGTTTCCATTTGCTTGCAATGACTCAATGTAATTTGAATAAGTGGGATAAAGTGCCTTGACAAAAGCTATCAGAGGAATGTCTAGTTAAACATTAGTGACTTTCATATCATGCATAATAGATCTTACTTTTGATGCTAGAGTAACATGATCGTCATTTTGTAATTCAAGATTGAACAATTTAATCATGAATTAGACAACTTCAACATCAGAGTATGAGTCATATAGTTCCTTCAACTTATGTAAGGCTTCAAAAGAAGTTTAAAATGGTGAAATATGGCAAATCACTTCTTCATTTACAGGCGCTACAATCAAGGCATAGGCCTTGCTGTTCTTGTTTTCCCAAAGGGTGAATTCTTTGTGTGAGGTATGCTTTGCAGTTTCATTATCACCTTCTCCTACACAAACTCCTTTCCACAACTCATTGAAAATGAGAGTTTGTTTGATCTTCTGAAACCACTCAGGATAATTCTCCTTCCTGCTGAGAACCACTCCCACAATTGATATCAATGAATACATTTTAAAATCTATATATATATATATATATATATATATATATATATATATATATATATATATATATATATATATATATATATATATATATATATATATATATATATATATACTTTGCTACCAATATCTAAAATTTGCACTCCTAGGGATACAAAAATCAATTTTGGTGTAACATAAAAAATTCACTCTAATATGTAGGACAGAGGTAATACTTGTGGGAGTGGTTAGTTGGGGAAGGTGGATGTGAGGAGGGTATGTGTGGGGTAGGGTAGATATCGGAAGGGCGCATACAAAGTGGAGGAATGCTCAGCGACAATGTTTGCAACATACCACATCTATACATAAATTAAGAACGTTCAACCTCTCTAATCATCATCCTTGCAGGGAACGTGACAAAAAATATTAATGGAAAGGAAATACCATCAACAAATAGTAAGTGGAATCACTCTCAAGATAACATTATATTGCAAAGATAAGAGAGATGTTGTAACAATATATATCTAACTTTGTATGCAATTGTTGTGTAGATGGGTGATACAGCGGGTTGGAAGGAAGACACATCATCATGCATTGGTTGCAATAACCAGAGAAATAAATGTACAGAAAAACGTGTGCACCTTATTTCCCTTAGAATGATCCCCATAAATACTTCTTAGTACACAAAGTGTTTGGAAAGGGGCTGCAGTGGAGTTATCAAAGTGATACCCCAGCTGTTACCTTTAGCAGAATTTCCTACTTTGCATGAGATTTCACCTTCAACATAATAGGTATCGACTAGGGAGAGGGCCACAAGGAATGAGAGTGTCACAAATATTAGCAAAAATGGCTTGTAGTTGTGGGATTGATGCTTTGAATTGGCAGAAATGATGGCTCAATGCAACAATGAGAGTAGGCCGCAAGAGAGGACAGTTGGTGCTCTAATGGCTTGCTCAGAAAATGGTCGGGCCGCAAGCGGAAATTATCACCATAGAGACAAATCAAACACCAAATTAAAAAGGGCTCAGCTTTGGAAACAGTGGTCAATGTACACAGTTTAGAGCTAGGGGTTCAACAATAGATTTATGCAAAGGATAGCGATTGGGATCTTCATAGTTAACTCAAGCTACACAGGCTGCAAAAAACGTATAACACACTCAAGGAAGAGAGAGAATGTAATGCGAAGATAATTCAATGTTATGTCCAAAGACATAGAAATTTGGGATAGAGGGACAGTATGTAGCAGAAAATGGCAAAGAAAATAGGAGTTACAGTGCAGGAAAAAACTAAACTTAGGGGTTGGCTCTAATACCATGTCAGGCCAGGAGGTTACTCCTCAAAATGAATTATGTTTATTCATTAAGATTACTCATTGTTATATACATGAGGGAGTGACTCTTGGGCTTCACCTCCCGATGGTTCTTCATTTTCCAGTATTTACTATCTACATTATTTACAACTGTTCACCCAATCCCACTGATTAGGTGTCCATAGTTACAACCTTAACACTATATATGGATTATCATTATAATGCATGACCTCTCAGTAGATATAATGTCCTTGCCTAGGATTTATTATGTGTTTGAATATGGTGTTGCAATATTGAACCTACATAGCACTATTAGCTATGGTTTTGCTAGTTTGATTCTTAGTTGTAGGCACATTGATGAATCCATTTATTGTGTCATGTCATTGAATAATGTCTAAAATGATAGATTTGTATTGAGGGTTTCATTATTGTAAATAATAGCGTTTTGAAAAGAGTTATACATCAAGAAAATCTTGGGCAAAGTCCCTTAAAATTCCTAGGAAAGTCTAAGTCTAAGTATCATAGAGATCTAGAATGGTATCTGAGGTTGGATGATTCTTAAGTGTGTTCTTGTATCTAGGTTGGACACATTGTAGAGTTTGTGTATGTATATGGAAGTTCGAGCTTATGGTTCATTTGTATTATTGCACTTTTGAGGAGACACTAGATTCAGTTCAATCTAGAAATTCCTATTCGCACCTTATGTCTAGCACCAGGATCATATGGTTGTTTTGTAGATTGGGGCACAACTAGAAAAGAGAATTAGATGGTAAAATATCAGGAAGGTAACGTTAAAATATGTGTCCCGTTGCAACAATTTGGAAAGGTATTCACTTATTTCCTTGGTGCGATGGTGCTAGGTGTTGTAGTTGTTGGAAATAATACTGAGAGGGGGGGTGAATCAATATTAGAAATTTAATAATATTTCATTTCCATAAACAGATTTATATACGCTACTTCTGTTAATGAAACTTTCATGTATATGCAACTGTGTTTATAGCAACCAGCGTATACCTTGCAAACTTATAATTTAGTTAGTTGATCTTTAATCTGTGTATTAGAACCATATAACCAGTAATCAGATGCAGTAAACAAAACAAGCAATCACACACATGAACACAAGATATAAGGTGGAAACCCAATGTGGTTGAAAACCACCTGTTGCAATCATCTCTATCTTTCTTTAATAAGAAACTTCCTTTTACGAGTTTTGTACTGGTGCATCCTTATACCAGTACGCAGGCTTCTACCTACAGAAGGCTACTACCTTCTCTTTTCTTCCAGGGACCACGTTTCATAAATTTGCAGACTAGATCCACCAATAACATAAAATATATCTGCATCAACCAATCTCCTTTGTACCAACCAAAACTGAATCAAACAATCACTTTTTCGAATGTTGGAACTAGAATACAATAACAGTAACTAGAACCCAATCCAGAACCCAGAACACTGCAATAGTAAACAGAAGTAGCTAAAACATATTTTATGATGTGTACGCTACTTCAATGTGTCGAACCTGCATGCATACACACTTTTCTCAAGGCAGACCTGTGTATACACAGTTTTGAAATGTCGAACCAGTGTGTATACGCGTCTTTGGTATACTAAACCTGCGTACAGATCTGTAAAAGATGATTTAATCTTTTCAACTATTTAGACATCAGTTATACCCAGATCATCAGATTTACATATTATGACATGTGCCAATTAATCAGATAAAAGATCAAAACCACATAAAGATACTTCTCTTCAAACCTTAAGATCTTAACCCATTAATAGAACCTTTCCTTCATTAAGTGCTCAGGTTCCTCCTTGATTCAGATCTAGCTATGCAACATAACCCAATGACTAGTACTTTAGATCTTGTTCGTCATTAGATATTCAATACTTGTGTTCCCTTGCCTAATGATCTCCTCCTCCTTTTATAGTCTTAGGCCTTACTCAATACCATGGTCCAAAACCACTTTAAAATCAATACCTTTGACCAAATACTTGGGTCAACACTTTGGACAAGATACCTTGGACCAATATCATGGGTCAAAATACCAAGGACCAATACTAAGTTTTCCAACATGTATGTGCTTTTCCTTGCGTGAAAGTGCGTGTATACGCATACGTGCCTTTTGGTCTACTAACCTGTGTGAATACGTTGTTTGGTTAAGGGGAACCTCCGTATACCTCTTTTTCCTTCATTCTGTGATCCTGAACTGTCATTTGCCATCTAAGTGAGCTTCCATCAAGGAAAACACTTGTGTCATAATGCCAACAATCTCCCCCTTTGGAATTGATGGCAACCCCAAGTCACTCTCCCCCTTTGTCATCAAGGGCAAAGGTTTATGCTCCCCTTGTGTACACACTGAATTCTCTGATATGCTAAAGTGTGTTGTCCATGCTCCCCCTGACTGTAAGCAAGGTCTACAAAAAAAATGTTCCACTAGAAGAACATGACTCTATACATCATAAATGACCTTCCTATCACCAAAGACTCATTCATACATCCATCTCCCAACCAAGTGGGGATATACCAATATTGACTCATCCACCCAACCAAGTGGGGATACACCAAAAGTTTATACATGATAAAACAAGAAAATTACATCATCCATCCGAGGCATAGTGGGGAAACAAAATAGGTCGTTACATGACCTTGATAATAAAAGATATACATGACATAGAGACAAAATACTTATCAGCAACTATCATTAGCAGCATCTGTCAAACACCGTCAACAACCATGATCTCCCTCTGCACCTGTTCCACCTGAATTAACAAACATCTGTGAAATTGTACCAAGATATTCTAAGATAATGCCAACAATGCATTATTAGAAGTATATGCTCCCCCTGAACTTGTGCCAAATGGTCTCTATCAGACCCATATCAGACTCTTTTCATCCTAAGTCTAGCCCACTATTTTTCTTCAAACCAACATATATGTGAATGTATCCATATAAACCAGTGTATGTACACAGATATGCTTCATGAAACTGGCGTACAACCACTTTTCTCTAAACCAGATAAGTTTCAACAACAAGATGATGCATCAACTACTCCCAGCTTCTTTCTTAGATATTCAAATGTCTCTCTGGGCAACGGTTTGGTGAATATATCAGCAACCTGTTCTTTGGAGGGAACATACTCCAATTTGACCTTTTGTTCAAGCACTTTTTCATGGAGAAAATGATATTTGATAGGTATGTGCTTGGACCTGGAATGCATGACTGGATTCTTTGAAATACTGATTGCACTTGTATTATCACATACAATGGAGATAGGTGGAGTACATGAGATCTGAATGTCTTGCAATGTTTGCATCATCCAAAGGAGTTGTGTGCAGTAAGATGCAGCAGCCACATATTCTGCTTCATCTATAGATAATGCAGTTGAAATTTTTTTCTTGCTAAAGCAAGACACTAATCTGGAACCCATATAGAATGCACCACCACTAGTGATTTTTCTGTCATCCATGCTTCTTGCCCAATCTGCATCTGTATATGCATGAAGTATAAGATCTGTATCCCTAGGATACCATAAACCAAAGTTTTGTTCTCCTTGAAGATATTTCAAAATCCTTTTGACTGCTTGAAGGTGTGCTTCCTTTGGATTTGCTTGGAATCTTCCAACTATTCCCACTGCATGCATGATGTCTAGTCGGGTACCTATTAGACAGAGTAGACTACCAATCATGGATCTGTAGGTTGGTTGATGTACTGTTGCTGATTCATCATTTGCGTTGAGGCTGCATCTTGTTACCATAGGGGTACATACTGGTTTAGAATCTTCCATGCCATATTTCTTCAAGATCTACTTGAGGTACTTAGTTTGTGATAGAAAAATACCATCTTTATTTTGTTGAACTTTTAAACCAAGAAAATATGTGAGCTCACCAAGCAGGGACATTTCAAATTTTTTCTGCATTACCAAAGAAAATTTTTGACTCGTGGCTTCTTCATTGCTAACAAAAATGATATCATCAACATACACAACAAGTATTAGCAATTTATCATTGTCAATTTTTATATATAAATTACTATCAGCTGATCCTTTTGAAAAAACTTGTTGATGAAGGTATTTTTCAAGACGATAATACCAGGCCCTTGGAGCTTGTTTTAGACCATAGAGAGCCTTTCTGAGTCTGCATACAAACTTTGGATCATTTCCAAGGATGAATCCTTCTGGTTGCTCAATATATACTTCTTCTTCTTGGTCTTCATTAAGAAAGGCAGATTTCACATCCATTTGATATACTTTGAACTTCTGAAAGCTAGAAAGAGCAAGGAACATTCTTATGGCTTCAAGTCTAGCAACAGGTGCAAAAGTTTCTTCAAAGTCTATACATTCTTGTTGAGCATACCCTTTACAAACAAGTCTGGCCTTGTTTCTAATAACTTCTCCATTTTCATTCAGCTTGTTTTTGAATATCCATTTGGTTCCTATGACATTTTTATCATTAGGTCTACGAACCAATTCCCACGTATTGTCTTTTCAATCTGCTCAAGTTCTTCATTCATGGCCTTGACCCAACATTCATCTTTGCATGCTTCATTTACATTTTGCGGTTCGATGGAGGATAGCAATGCTAGATAGCTTGAAGCTTCTGTAATAGTTCTTCTTGTCTGCACACTTGCCTCTTTTTGCCCCAAAATTTGAGTCTCTGGATGATTCTTCTGAACATACCTAGATGGAGTTTTTTCCTCTACCCTTATCTGTTCTTCTGTTGCCTCATTGGTTTCTTCTTTAGAATTAGTCGTATTTGATGTGGAAGGATAGTCCTCATCTTCTTCATAATTTTTGGTTTTTAACTGCTTTGGAAATTTTCCTTCTTCATCAACCACAACATCAATACTTTCAACAATTTTCCCATGTCTTTTATTATAACACTTATATCCTTTACTTCGGGAAGAGTAACCAAGGAGAATGCCTTCATCTGCTCTAGGTTCAAACTTGCCAAGTTTTTCATCATTCCTTTTGATGTAACATTTTCTTCCAAAAACTTTGAAGTATTTTACAGTAGGAGTCTTACCATACCAAAGTTCATGAGGAGTTTGAGTGATGTTTACCCGGACATTTTTTTTGTTGAGAATAGTGATGACAACAAATGTAGCTTCACCCCAGAAGGTTGTAGGAGTTCCAGACTCATCTAGCATAGCACGATCCATTTGTTGAATAGTTCTATTCATCCTTTCTACCACTCCATTTTTTGAGGATTTCTTGTAGTAGAGAATTCCCTTCTTGTTCCATGTTCTTCACAGAAGTCAAAGAATTCATCTGAGGTAAATTTCCCCTCCTCAATCTAATCTGAGACATTTGATTTTGCGATCTCATTCATTTTCAACCAAAGCTTTGAAGGCTTTGAAATTTTCAAAAGCTTCATCTTTATGCTTTAGAAGTCCTATCCAACACATTCATGAAAAATCGTCAATGAACAATATAAAATATTCTTCTCCACGAGGTGACTTTTTCCTTGATGGTCCACATAAGTCAGTATGAACAAGTTCAAGAGGCTTACTAGCTGATCCTTCCTTTTCAGAGAAATGTGTTATGGTTTTCTTACCAAATTGACATGATTTGCAAATTGTATTTTCTGCAATGCAGATATCCGAAAGATCACGAACCGCCTGGTATCTGCATGCTTTTCTTATTTGAGGGAAGCTTAGATGCCCCAGCCTTCTGTGCCATAGCCAGTGTTCATCATTTTTTCTTAGATAGCATTGTTTTTGTCCTCCCTTGATTATGTACAAGTTGTTTGCAGTCCTTACACCTTTGATCATTGTTTGTCCTGTATCAAGCTCATGAACAACACATCCATTTTATCGAAATACTACTTCATTTCCTTGATCACACATTTGACTGACACTTAATAGGTTATGCTTAAGACCATCAACATACATAACATTTCCATCTTTAACCTTTTCTTTTAAAAGAAAAAAGCCTTTACCTTTTATGACAATAGGAGTGTCATTTCCAAAAGTGACCTTCTATTCCTTTTCTAAGGCATTATATGACTGAAGTTTTTCTTTGTCACCTATCATGTGTTTTGAGCATCCACTATCAATATAGCACTGATTTTCTTGTCCTTCTGCATACAAAGCTATTCCACATATTTCTGTTTGCGGTTCCTTCTTTCTCCATGTTTTGGGACCCAATGAAAATTGCTCCTTCTGAGATGTTTGTCGAAATTTAATTCAGAATCTTCATGACCGGAGTTGTTACAGATAGAGCATTCTATTTCATTTTCATGAGCAAAAAAGTTATTGTAGGTCCTTTTCATGATCCAGTCACATTCCTTTGATTTCATGCTTCTCTAGTCATGATGGTCTTGTAAGAAACACATTGAGCAGCTTTGTGTCCAAAGTTATGACATGAAAAACATTGGCCATTAAAGAAATTCCTACGATTATCGAATCTACTGACCTGATGATTGTAGTTTCCATTGACATTCATTCTTGAAGCAAATTCAGATTGATTTACCTGTGGTTGGTTATAGCCTTTGTTCATCCTTGAAGTAGATTGAACCTGATTTACCTGGTGATTTGCTTTATGCCTTTGCTGACGATTGTCAACCTGTTCACTTCTCCTTGCTGCATCAAGATAGCTTTTGGAGGTTGATGGCTTCTGTGCTTGAGATGCTTCTTCAGTATATCCAATACCTGTCTTTATCAAAGGAGAACGTTGCACTTTTATGATTTCATCTAAATTTTCTGATCCTTTCACAAATCTAAGATTGAGAGATTTTGTTTTCTCAATGCCTTTTCTTAGACCCACAATTTCACATTCTAACCTTTCATTATGTTTTTCCCTTTTAGCAAGTTGGAATGTCAGAGTATCTATAATCATAATCTTTTCTTCTAAATAGATTTTAAGTTTAGAAATTTCTTCATAGAGACCATATTCATCTAAAGCATCCAAGAAATCTTCATCTTCAAAATCCATCAAAAGTCTATAATCATTACCATATTCATCTTCATCACTATTTGATAAACCATCGCTATCTTCATGCGTATAGTAGCTTTTCTTACTTACATTCTGTTTTCTATTCCATTTTGTCGGTTCCTTACCTTTATCAAGATTATCTTTATGAGGACATTTGGCTGCACAATGACGGACTCTTCCACAAGCAAAGCATTTGAAAGGTAGTTTACCTCTGAATCTTCTAGAACCTCGTTGAAGGTTTTTGACAAAGTTTGCTTCTTCCTCTCCTTCTGAAATTTGTCCCAATTCATTGAGCTCTTCTCTTCCTAAAGCCTTGAATGTTTCTTCTCTCATATATGATGGACCTTCTTTTCTCATTTCAACAATAGTTAGGATTCTGTGCAGCTGTGTCATAGTCATATTCTGAAGATCTTGCTTTTCTTCTATGGCAGAAACTTTTGATTCAAACTTAGAAGACAAGGATCTTAAAACCTTTTCAACTAAAGTAACTTCTTTTATCTCTTCACCCAGGTTTTTCATGTGATTAACAATCTCATCTATACATAGAAAGTAATGAGCTATACTTTCATCATTGTGAATTTTGAGAGTTTCATATTGAATTCTGAGAGTTTGTAGTTTTGCATGTTTTACCTGATTGTCTCCTTCATAGCTTAGGATGATCTTGTCCCATATTTCTTTGGTGGTTTTGAGCTGCATAACCTTGAAAAATTCTGATTGTGACAGACTCCCCAATAGTGTATTGACAACCTTGGCATTTGTTTCATACTGCTTTTTACCTGTCGTATATGTAGGAATTGCTAATGGAAATGTATATCCTCCTTCCATGATTTCCCAAACATCTGTTCCAAGAGATTTAAGATAGGTTGCAGTTCTTACCTTCCAATAGACAAAGTTTCTCCCAACAAAAATTGGTGGTCTAATGGATCCCTCCCTTTCATAGCTGCCCATGATGATAGATCTTCCTTCAAGCGATCAAGCTTCTTCTGAACGATCTGCTCTGATACCAATTGTTGGAAATAATACTGAGAGGGGGGGTGAATCAATATTAGCAATTTAATAATATTTCATTTCCATAAATAGATTTATATACGCTACTTCTCTTAATGAAACTTGTGTGTATATGCAACTGTGTTTAGAGCAACCAGCGTATACCTTGCAAGCTTATAATTTAGTTAGCTGATCTTTAATCTGTGTATCAGAACCATATAACCAGTAATCAGATGCAGTAAACAGAACAAGCAATCACACACATGAACACAAGATATAAGGTGGAAACCCAATGTGGGTGAAAGCCACCTGCTGCAATCGTCTCTATCTTTCTTTAAATTCCTTTTACAACTTTTGTACTGGTGCAACCTTATACCAGTATGGAGGCTTCTACCTGCAGAAGGCTACAACCTTCTCTCGTTCTCCAGCCTTTCCTGGAAGGGAGCTACAACCCCCTTAGCTCTTGTACTAGCTGATGTGATTACTAGTACGTAGGTGCTAACCTACAGAAGGCTACAACCTTCTCTTTTCTTCCAAGGACCACGTTTCATAAATTTTCAGACTCGATCCATCAATAACATCAATCAAACATCAAATATATCTGCATCAACCAATCTCCTTTGTACCAACCAAAACTGAATCAAACAATCACTTTTCTGAATCCTGGAACCAGAATACAGTAACAGTAACCAGAACCCAATACAGAACCCAGAACACTGCAATAGTAAATAGAAGTAGCTAAAACATATTTTATGAGGTGTACACTACTTCAATGTGTCGAACATATGTCATACACACTTTTCTCAAGGCAGACCTACGTATATGAAGTTTTGAAATGCCGAACCAGCGTGTATACACGTCTTTGATATACTGAACCTGCGTACAGATCTGTAAAAGATGATTTAACCTTTTCAACTATTCAGACATCAGTTATACCCAGATCATCAGATTTACAGATTACGAAATGTGCCAATTATTCAGATAAAATATCAAAACCACACAAAGATACTTCTCTTCAAGCCTTAAGATATTGACCCATCAATAGAACTTATCCTTCTTCAAGTGCTCAGGTTCCTCCTTGATTCAGATCCAGCTATGCACCATAACCCATTGATCAATATTTTAAATATTTTTCTTCATTAGATATTTAATACTTGAGTGCCCTTGCCTAATGATCTCCTCCTCCTTTTATAGTCTTAGGCCTTACTCAATACCATGGTCCAAAACGACTTTAAAATCAATACCTTGGACCAAATACCTGGGGTCAACACTTCAGACAAGATACCTTGGACCAATACCATGGGTCAAAATACCAAGGACCAAATACCATGGACCAAAACCAAGTTTTCCAACATGTACGCGCTTTTCCTTGTGTGAAAGTGCATGTATACGCATACGCACCTTTTGGTCTGCTAACCCACGTGTATACGCTGTTTGGTTAAGGGGAACCTACGTATACCTCTTTTTCCTTCATTCTGTGATCCTGAACTATGATCTGCCATCTGAGTGAGTTTCCATCAAGGACAACACCTGTGTCATAGTGCCAAACCTGTGTCATACCAACAGTAGCTAAATCTTGCACCCGCGGCACAAGTGCTCCAGGAGACAAAGAAATCTTCCTAGAGACAACCTCTAGGTTGATTGTAGACCAGTTCCTAGGACATATTAAATAGAGGAGTGCTTGTGAGGTTATATTGTAAGGGGGTTACAACACTCCAATTGTCATGTAAAAGGTAATAGGAGGGGCTTGGTTCAATTATCTTTCAAAGAGGTAGATTCAAGACAACTCATGGATCCAAATGTTGGGGGTATATGGGGCAATCAAAGAGAAATGATTTCTTCTTCTGGTGGCTGACACACGAAAATTAGACATCTTAAATTGAAATTGTGTTGATGGTGGAGAGGAGGAAAGGAGGGAGAGAAATAGATGGATAGGGTTGTAACAAACAGAATCCTAGGTAGCAACGTTCGAGTAGAAAGGGGAATTCAATGGATAGGGTTGTAAGCAAGATAGAATCCTAAACCATGGTTTTCTAATGAGATGATAGAAATAGAGGAGAAAAAGAAGGTTTCAGATCAAACCTAACATGGGTATCATTCTCTGCCAAAGAAGCTAAGATAAATCCATGGATTGAAGAGGAACCAACTACATTCATTAAACTATTTCAAAGAAATAAAAATATAGGTGAAATGAGATTACCAAGTGGAACTTGTTACACATTAATCATGCCTGTATTCAATAAGGAAACACCATTTATCACAAAGGGCCAAATAACCAACCCATAGACTCAGTCATGATATCAGTGAATTCCCATAAAAACATATTGAACCAAAATGGAAACGCAGAGTTCAGCCCTCGTGAGTTTGAGAATACAAAACATTTGTATTATGTTTCATCCCCCTATTTATTAAAAGAGGGGGAGAGATCTGAATTACAATCAAAATATATGAGCCTAAGTCCCAGATGTCATGTTAGACTAGTTGTCTCAACTCTGTTAGGCTTTGCTACCACCTACGTAAGATTACAACAGGGATCGAATCCCTTTCTTGGAAAAATACAAAAATAAATGATCAGAGAAAGATATTCGTGAGAGGAAGGAGGAGGTGTCCCCTTGCTCCTTTAGTGGAGGCCTTGGATGAAGCCACCTCCCTATTGTTTTCATGCTTCTCTCTGCTGTTGAGGCAGTTTACTATTGCATCGGTTGGCTCCTGTCAACTCTCCTTTGACTGCTTTCAGAACCAACTTATGGAGGCATGTCACAAGCTAAGTCCTTCCATGAATGCACCCATACCTTCATTAAACTCCCCATATGTCGACCCATTCGCCCATTAAAATCTATATGCAGTCCTTTCAACGCTACATTGTAGCGAATAGTGGATAAGTCACGAGCCTTTTAACACCAAAAAAGATGGAATAGGCAAGCATTTTTTTAACTCTTAAAAGTTTATCCTTTATGCCCTTTTATCATAGCCCCTTTGTTATTTCTTCATATGACCATAGGTGGAGATCGAGAGCTTATATTTAAAGCACTTAAAGCCTTGACTTGTTATGCGAGGGCGGTTTTTCATTTGTTACGCCAAATACCACATATTAGTGCTTTACTGTGTTTCTCTTATGGTGCTCCCTTTGCCCTCGCGATCATCGATCCGCTGGGTAGGGCCTGCAAAAAGAAATGGAAATCGCAACCACGGAGAAGGGGGGGACTCTTTAACTTTTTTCTTTCAGTGGGCCAACAGTTTAAACGTGAAATCTTTATAGACCTTGCCATAATAATTTATCACATTTTTGGGGGGAAGTATTGTATATCGCAATCGCACTGCACCAATGTCTTTAGATTTTTCCCCTTAACTATTGGGATCATCGATCTACGGTGTGCCATAATTACTGGTACATGTCACCCTATGAGTGGTGACATGTGGCACCTATAAATGGTCCCATGTAGCCCCCGAAAACACTGAAAGCAGGTGACATGTGTCCTCTGCCACGTCATCAACCATATTGCCACGTCACTGTTTACATTAGCTGCCCTATCAGCTCTGAAGACCAATTGCATGTTGCCACATGGACCCCTAGAGGAGAGAAAAAAAGGTCTTCCCGACCCTGTTTTTCATGCCATTCCTTTGTTAATGAATTTCGACCTTCCCTGGTGATTTTGGTCCATATCACAATATCGATTATTTTTTATAGTTTCAGACCTGTGACCCTATCAATCCACTAATTGTCGGTGCCACGTAGAGGAGAGAGAAATGGAGGCCTGACCCTTGGCTTGTGTAGCCATTTCCTTTGTAAATCGGAATCATCCCCTCTCGTCAGTACAACACTGAGGCCCAGTTCTTCGGTGATTCTCGCAATATCAACGTTCGGCAATGGCTCTAGCCCTACGCTGCTGTGCACCCCTTTGCACCTATGATCGTTGATCTGAGATATCAACGTTCAGCCTTGAAATCCACTGATAAACCTAAGTATGTGCATGAGGACCCTACCGATTGGGGATATGCTGATAAATATTGTGCCCGGGCCCGCCAACACCGATATGCGATATCGTAATTCAGCAGATCATTGTTTTTCCTTCTGCCAGTTCTCTTTACCTCTTGGATCAGTGATATATGATATGCGATGAGCCTCCTAGGTCCCGATTGCGGTTTTTCCCTCGTACTTAGCCATTTTCTGATTTTCTGAGCTTTCTAAATGGATTCTTCAACAGGTTCTAACTTCTGATCCAAGAACCATTTTTTGGACTTCTATATACCTCCGCAAAGATATTTCCGAGAACTATCCACTCGAGAGGGTCCCATCTAGTTTTGATAGATTATGTGGCTCAAAATTTAGCATCAAACATTACTTTTGGGATGGGGTCCCATAAGGAAGAATGGAGTTAATTAGTCATTTTTTGTATACAATTTTGTAAAAGATGTAAAGTCTCGACGATTTATGGAAGTGGAGTGTGTGGATGAGTAAGAGTCAAAGAGTCTTAGCCCCTTGTTTTAAGTAAAGTTTTTAGTTGGTTTTGAGATTCACCCATGGTCCACAGGCCATGGCATTGTATGAAAATTTCTATAAATAGTTGAATCTTAGAGAAAGAAAGAGGTAACTAGATGAAACCTAAATAGAGAATTGGGTTCATTGAAGAGTCTTAGGAAACATCTAAGGCAGGAAGGCTCTAATTCCTATGCTTAGGTAGAGGAAGGAAGGCTCCACAACTGAGTGTGTGGAGGCATAGGTAAAGTCTACAGCTAAGTGCGTAGACCCCTGCAGTTGTGTGCATAGGGAAGTTTGAATCTGTAATTAGTGTATTGAATATCAATAAAGATAGTTTTCCAAAGAAATCCTGATAATTTCCATTTGTCTCTGTTAATGTTATATGCAGTTGATAAATGATGCGTTTTATCAATTACTAATTAAATTTTATGTGACTGTATTGAATTTATCTTCATAATATATGAAATGAGTGCTTAACCACTTCAGCAAAGATTCTAGTGATTTATCTTATGTTTTCTAGAAAATTAAGTATATCTACGCAAAATCCAATTTAGGATGCCTTTCTGATGCTTGTACGTAGGTGAATCGACTCTTAAAGGTCTGCAAGCACTGATCATGGGCCTTCGTGAAGATATGAATGTCGCTTTAATTGCGTTGTAGTAACGTGCCCTAGGATTTTTTTGGTTTGCGAGAAGGCATATCCAAGGCACTGGAATACATCACACTAGTCTCTAGATGCATAAAGTTGGTTCTTGCATCCCCCCCTACTTCTTTGGGTGAGACTACAGCCTGTGCTACGCGGGTTGTTTCTGAAAGGGCCAATGGTGTAGGGTTTTGTTGGTTGGTGCGACTAATTGTGAACCTAGGTGAGGACCACCTAAGCTAACAAATGGTTGTGTTGTTGGGACCGGGATCTGATTGAAAGAGATGTGTGATGTCGCATCATTGGAACCTAACCAAGAAATAAAATGAAAAGTGGTTGGATCGGAAGATTCACGAGTTTGCGGAGCAAGAAAACAAAAATTTCTGCCTATCAAAGGAAGATTGGTTAGATATATATTTGTATACAGAGATATAGGAAATCTTCTTCTACACCTTCCCCATTGAACTATAGGAGTGGTTAGCCAAGTTGACATACAGTCAAGGAAGGTGGAAGCTCGATAGTCCTATAGTGTGGACTACAAAGTTGGTACGATGACTAGAAGCTTTTGAAAACAAGATCGCACGAGCTATCGGTCACTACCTCAATCGAATTCTAGGAGGACTTTTTAAAAATTTGTAGGATCACACACTAACTTGGTACATTAAGTATTGTTCTACCAATCCTCTTGCGATGCTAGTAGAAACTAAGACGGATTTGAACAAAGATTTTAGTAAGCCTAAATCAAACTCACAGTGAGTGATTGAAGTTAAAGAGATCATGATGAAGGTTGAGAGGATGCCTTGGGATTTTGATTAGAGGTTGAAGTGCGAGATCAGATAGGCTAACATGTAGATCACAGATCGCCAACATCGTGACTAGTTTATCATGTCACTTCTACCTCATTTGAGGATTGCTCTGTCACAACAGAAGATAGGTACACAGGCAAAAGCCTTGGACATCGTGATGAGGCTACATGCATCATCTATTCAAGATATGGATCTAGGGGTACAACAGATCCACTCATAGTTAGCAAGCTTGCACCTAGAGTTACAAAGTTTGAAGAATGACAAGGAGATTAAACTAGAGATGCGTGCAGAAGTCTATTGTTTGAAGTGAAAGGGCCACAAACATGATAAATATCATTGTCTTGTATACACGAATTATATGGGGAGAAATTTCCTTAAAACCAGAAGCCCTCGTAGGGCCGAGCATGGGGGCTCCGTTATGGAGTGCCATTTGTCATGTTATTGGGCAACATGCGACAGATAATTTCCATTTACTTCTGAAGTTCATTCAGATACCCCAGTAGTTGTTCTGTAATTTCTGCCAATATGTGGGCCATGATGAGCACCATTGTTGAAGCTATGAGTTGATGATAGAAAGAACCCCTACATACCATATGCAAGCAGAAACTCATCCTCTAGATCAAGGCGTTGGAGGTGCACTCGAAGGTTATGAGGATCGAGGACAGGGCCAAGGAGGAGGAGGACCTAGTAGAGGTCACGGTCAAATTATCTACTACAACTACAAACAATCGGGGCACTATGCACAAGAATGTCAGAATCCTACACACCCATCATGTCAATATTGCAGAAAATTTGACCATACTATAGAATAATTCTCGGTGCTAATAGCTAAAATGAAAGAGAAGAAAACGCAGCCTCAGCAGCCGACACAAAATTTACAAATGATGAGGGTTGAGCCCCGTGAAGAAGATCAAAGCATTAATATTGTGCTAAGAAGTGGAATGATGACTGGCACTAATAAAGGTAAACATCTTGAAGAAGAGGGATGAGTCCACAAAGTTCGAGAAAAAGAGGCCATATTTAATCTGGATTGCACTGAGGAAAATTTTATGGAATCTAAGAAGAGCTTCGTCGAGGCCTCCACCTCAGGAAGCCAAGGAAAGATACAAGAACTCAGCACTTCTGGAGATGTTGATCCCTATGTACTCACTACGTTTTTGGTGAGTTGCATGAAACTACTGCATGATATAAAGGTTGTAGAAGGCCTACATGACTTAATAAATAAATGTGCTAGCAAGGAAAAGGCCCTTGATGAACACTGCACGGTCAAAAAGATTGGCAAGCATAAGGAATGAATAGGGTGAGAGATGAGGCTAACAACACAGATAGGTGATTATGAGATGGACCAGGTCATCTTAGATCTAGGGTACAATGCGAATGTTTTACCAAAACTGACATGGGAAAGGATGGGGAGACCTGTGTTGTAGTGGTTTCCAATTCAACGGCGAATGACGAACTAGCAAAAAATCATCCCCATGGGACGATTATATGGGGTAGCGGTGGATATCGAAGGTGCGAGTGTGATGGCAGACTTTGAGGTTATAGAAATTGTCGATGACAATAATCCTTACCCTGCACTCTTGGGAATTGATTAGGCTATTGATATGAATGGGGTCATTAATTTGAAGAAAATAATTATGTCATTTGAAATAAAATCACTTAGGGTTATAGTGCCACTAGACACTGTAGAATGGGTGTGCTATATTAAACCAGTCCGTGATTATGAATAAAGTGACAATGCACTAGATCAAATCTACAAGAGAACATCACAAGATTAGGACTGGATCAATCCAATGGTAGATGGGTGGATTTCATGTTACCGGGAGAGTTCTTGCACCTTTGATTCAGACGAGGAGTTTGAGCATTGGCATAATCACTTACATGAAATTTCTACGTTGCAATGCAATATGATGATGAAGTCGCTGCGTTGTGTTTCGTCGGAGGTAAGAAACTTACATCATTATGATTTCTTAACTGGAGTAGATATGTTTTTGGATGAATTTGAGCATGAAGTCCCTTAGGACCACCACTTTGGAGCATTAGAGTTATCACTGCATGCTATGCCTGCATGATGGTGGGGTACGCATAAGGATATTTTTTCTGGATGGTGAGATTATAGAAGAATGATGAAGCTACGCTTTGGGCATGCTAATAACAGAATGACTAAGAAGTATAATGGAAAGGATGATCCAAGTGATCACCTGGCAAAATAGACTAAGGCACAGGGCATAGAACCACAGCTAGAATGGGTACACATATTTTTTCATACCTTAGATACCATCCCCATGAACTGGTATCTTGAAACGGAGCTCCACCATGGCACCACGGAATGGGATGTGTTGAAGGAAATGTTCTTATTGACTTTCATATTTTAATATGGGTTTGAAAGTATGGATGAAGCGTTGCAAGAGATTAAAGCGGTTATCTTCAGAACACCGAGGGAACCCATGGAATGGACCCAACTAGACTCTAGCACCCAGTTGCGCCACACATTGGAATGCTATAACATGATCGTTGAAGAGGAAGAAGAAGACCTAAGGAACCTCAATATTACAGAGACAAAAGGGCATCTCGAAGTCAAAGGACCCCAAATAGAAAACTCAGACATCTCGGTACCTTTGAAAACAAACCAAGTAAACATTGGCACTAAAGAAGAACCGAATTTAGAAAAATTCAAATATTATTGGGACGACGCCATAGTAGATAAAGTTGTTGAATTACTTCACGAAGACCAGGATCTCTTCCCCACCAAGTTTTCAGACTTAAACGGTATAATTCGCAATTTAGGCATTATGAAGATCACATTAAATCTGGACGCGATGCCTATTAAACAGAGGCCTTATCGCCTTAATCCTAAGTATAAGGAAAAGGTTCGCAAATAATTGGATAAGATGTTGGAGGCACACATCATAGAACCCATTGAAGAATCCGATTGGGTATGTCTGATGGTGGTTCAAGAGAAGAAACATAAAAGAGAAATAAGGCTCTACGTAGATCTACGGAAGCTTAATGATGCATGTGTCCATAGTCCATTCCCGACACCATTTAAAAATGAAGTGTTAGGAAATGTCGAAGGGCAGGAGGCCTATTCCTTTATTGGGGGTTTTCAGGGTATCATCAAATCAAGATCGCATGAGAGTATAGGAGAAAAGCAACCTTCATAATGGAGTGGGGTTGTTTTCATACATTGTGATTCCATTTGCACTAAAGAATGTGTTGGAAATATTTTCCCATGTATTCATAGCAGCTATCAAGGAATTAATTCATAAGTTTATGGAAGTATACATTGATGACTGGTAGGTGTTTGGATTACTTAAGCACCATGTAGCAAGTTTGCACCTGATGTTGGATACATGTCGCTGATACCAGATAGCACTGAATTTGAAAAAATGCATATTCTTTATTCCTGTTGGGATTTTTCTGGGCCATGTTGTGTGCAAGCAAGGATTGATGATGGACCCTACAAAGATTGTGATAATTGTGAACTTGGAGGCCCCTAGTAATGTCAACCAGCTGCGTGCAACGCTGGGACATATGGGATACTACAAAAAATTTATCAAAGCTTTGCTAAAATTACTACGCCCATGGAGAAAATATTAAAGAAGGATGAAACATTTTGTTGGGACAAAACATTTCATGTAGCTTAGATGTATTGAAATAAAATATGATCATTGCGCCGATCTTAGTATTCCTCGATTGGAAAAAGGAGTTTCATGTACATGTGGATGCTTCCTGCATTGCACTAGGTACAGTACTAACACAGGTCAGTGAAGGAGAACTGGAACATCCTACTGACTTTGCAAGTAGGAAGTTATCGAAGGTCAAGAAAAATTATTCACCGGCTGGGCGTGAAGGGCTGGCCATGGTCTACGCGCTAAAAAAATTTAGGCATTATCTATTAGGAGGGAATTCCAAGATGTATACGGATCATTCTTCCTTAAAATACTTGGTCAATAAGCCTATGTTGGCAGGGGGGATTCGCAGATGGATGCTATTATTTCAGAAGTATGACTTTGAAGTCATTGTCAAGCCCAAGAGGCTGAATTCAGGCCCTGACCATCTGTCACGAATTGAAAGAGGTGAAGAGCCTAGTAATTTGGAGGAAGGGTTGCAAGATGCACAACTCTTTATGGTGTGTGTAGCGGATGACCATTCTATAGACATTATTAACTTCTTAACTACGGGGATGACGCTGGAAGGATACACAAGTCAACAGAGGAAGGAATTAGTAGTACGCACAGCCGAATTTTTAGTTATTGCAAGATATTTGTATAAAATGGGTGTCGATGAAATATTACGAAGGTATGTGCTAGACTTCGAGTGTGATAGAATTCTCACCGAGCCTCATGGGGGAACTGCGGGAGGAAATTATGCAGTCAAAGCAACTACGCAGAAGATTTTGTGAGTAGGCTTATGGTGGCAAACATTGCATAAGGATTCCAAGGCATTCTGTAAGGCATATGATGCCTATCAAAGAACCAGAAGACCATCATGAAGAGATGTGTTATGAAACCAGCTCAAGAAAAGATAGAAAAGATAGATCAACGCCTTAGAATTCAGCCTCTTTGAGGGGGCAACCTCCTTTACATTACATAAATGAACAATTCTTGGATGATTCAAATGACAAAACCTCCTTTCTATATATAGGAGTCTAAGGAGTCACAATATAATCCAGCCAACCTAACAATAATAATATAAAGCAACAAAAATAACAATAGAGGGATTTTATGGGGCACAGTAATAACAATATGGGGGCAATAGGGGCACAACAATATTAATAAGGGGTATAACTACAATAGTAATGGGGTAATCACTAGTATTATGGGGACCCAACACGCCCCTCTCCTTCAAAAAAGTGTTGTCCTCAATGCTTGAGTAGGTCTTGATACTTCTGCATAAATTCTCATCCTCCCATGTGGAATCTTCAGCGGATAAGTTCTTCCACTTGATAAGATACTCTGAAATTGATCGATTTCGTAGCTGTCGATTTCTTGTTTCTGTGACTGCTTCCAGTTCCAATATAATTTTTCCTTCGTCGTCAAGTTCTGGCAATATTGTTTGAACTAGGAGCTTGTCTCCAATAACCTTCTTTAAACATGAAACATGGAAAACTGGGTGCAATCGAGAAGCTGCAGGAAGCTCCAATTTATATGCCATAGTACCAATCTTTTGCAACACCTTGTACAGGACCATAATACTTTGGTGATAGTTTATTATCCTTCTTAGCTTGCTTGAGGGACATTTGCTTATATGGTTGTAACCGTGGGAATACCCAATCACCTACATCAAAACTTCTTTCACTGCGATGTTGATCTGCCTGTTGTTTCATTCTATTATGTGCCAACACGAGGTTATCCTTTAAGAGTTGGAGGACTTGTTGTTGATGTTCAATGTGATGTTCCACTACCTGAACCTTAGAATTTTATCTTAAATATGATGTGATGGATGGTGTTTAATACCCATAAAGTGCCATAAATGGGGTCATTTTTGTTGTTGTATGGAAGGAAGTTTATACCACCATTCAACCAGAGGCAACCATTTGACCCATTGTGTCTGTTTATCAGATACAAAGCAACGAAGATATCCTTCCAAAAATTTGTTTACTATCTCAGTTTGCCCATCAGATTGAGGATGATAAGATGAGCTATGAGCTAACTCAGAACCAAGACAAGAAAATAATTCTGTCCAAAAATTTCCAGTGAAAATGGGATCTCTGTCACTTACAATAATCTTTGGGTTTCCATGTAGCTTTTGAATTGTTTCCATAAATGCAGTAGAAACTGTACTGGATTTAAATGGATGTGATAATGCACAAAAGTGTGCATACTTGGTAAGCCTGTCAACTACCACCATGATGACACTCTTTCCCTCAGACTTGGGTAAACCTGTGATAAAATCCATTGAAACCTCCTCCCAACGTTGGCTTGGAATGGATAAAGGTTGTAATAGACCTGGTGTCTTAATTGTCTCAGCTTTATTTTGTTGGCAAACCAAACATTCCGCCACAAACATTTGAATATCTGATTTAAGGCCATCCCAAAAAAATTCCTTCTTAACCCTGTGGTAATTTTTTAAAAATCCTGAGTGCCCTCCTAAGGGAGAAGTGTGCAATTCCATAAGAATCTTTTGTTTTAGCTGGGAATTCTTACAGAGGTATAAGTGATCTTTGTACCATAACGAATCATTTTGCCAGCTAAATGTATCAGACATACTGGAATCTTGTTGTAACTTTCGAATAAGTGCCCACACTTCTTCGTCATTCTTCCACTCCTCCCTTGCTTCATTTATCCAATCTGGTTGGATTTCTATAAATGGCACACAACAATGCTTCCACATCCTCATCCTTTCTTGAGAGTGCATCTGCCACCACATTTTGCTTCCCTTTTTTGTATATGATTTCAGAGTCATAACCCAACATCTTTGTGACCCACTTTTGTTGCTCTTCAGAGGATAATCTTTGTTCTAAAAAGTATTTAAGGCTATCATGATCCATTTTTACCTTGAAGTGTCTTCCCATTAGGTAGGGTTGCCATTTCTTAAGTGCACGGATTATTGCCAACATTTCCTTCTCATAAATAGCTTTGCTTAAAAACTTTCCCTTGATTGGACAACTTTCAAAAGCAATGGGTCTTTCATCTTGCATTAGAACAACACCAATTCCATTTCCTGAAGCATCACATTCCACAATAAAGGTTTTTGTGAAGTTCGGTGTAGCTAAGACCGGTGCTTGGCACATTGCCTCTTTAAGATGTTCAAAGACCTTTGTTGCTTCCGGAGTCCATGAAAATGCATCTTTCTTCAATAATGTTGTTAGAGGTGCTGCTATTCTCCCATAATTCTTAACAAACTTGCGATAATACCCTGTCAACCTAAGAAATCCTTGCATATGCTTTATGGATGTGGGGATTCTCCATTCCTTAATGGCTTTAATTTTTCTAGGGTCTACCTTAACTCCTTCATGAGATACAATATGACCCAGATATTCCACCTCTTGGACTCCAAAGAAACATTTGGATCTTTTTGCATATAATTGTTTCTCCTCCAATAGTTGTAGCACGCTGTGAGCATGTTCAACATGATCCTTCCAAGACTTGCTGTAGATTAGTATATCATCAAAAAATACTAACACAAATTTTCTAAGGAATGGTTTGAAAATTGAATTCATCAAACCTTGAAATGTTGAAGGTGCATTGGTAAGGCCAAAAGGCATGACCAAAAATTCATAATGACCCTCATGAGTTCTAAATGTTGTTTTCAGAATGTCTTCAATCTTCATTCTAATTTGATGATATCCTGAACGAAGATCCAACTTGGTGAAGTAAATTGATCCATGCAATTCATCGAGTAATTCATTAATGACAGGAATGGGGAACTTATCTTTAATAGTGAGCTTGTTGAGCTCCCTATAATCTAGACACATGCGCCATGATCCATCCTTCTTGTGCACCAATACTACTGGAGAAGAGAAAGAACTTTGACTCGGTTGAATTGTACCAGCCTCTAGCATTTATGCAACCATACGTTCAATTTCACTCTTTTGGACATAGGGATATCTGTACAGCCTGATGTTTGGAGGAACACTTCCTGGAATCAGATGAATTGCATGATCATGATCATGCATAGGTGGGAGACCTTTGGGAGTCTCAAATACCTTGGAATGATTGTCCAGGAATTTTTGGAGATCTGGAGAAATAGATGATTCCAATGTGGAAACATCTAGCGAACATAATTGTGCAATTACACCTCTTTGCTGATTTTTTAGAAGCTTTGTCATACCATTAGAGCTGATTATCTTTCCTGGTTTCCCTGCAATACCCCTTAATTCAACTTCCTTTCCTTCCATAGAAAATTTGATGAAAAGTTCTTGAAAATTAAAAGCTATTGTACCCAAGGATTGTAGCCATTGGACTCCTAGTACAACATCAGCACCTCCCATTGGAATGGAAAGCATTGGGCTAGTCAATACATACTCTCCCATGGATAGCTTGATATTATGGCACTTTCCAGAGAAATTTATTGTTCTCTCATCTGTTGCATCATCTTGCACATCACTTGAACACTTGGTGTCTGGATATAGGAAGCAATTCAATTCTTTTACTACCTTACAATGAATAAAATTGTGGGTGCTTCCTGAATCAACACTATATTACCTTTTTCTTCTTAATTTGTCCTTCTATCTTGATGGTTTGAGGAGTGGAATTCCCGCCAATGCATTACAAGATATGGTCGGATTTAATTGTTCTTCATCTAGGCTTTTTGTTCCTGGAGTATATCCTTATTTTGACCTTTCTTTCTGCTTCTTTTCTTTTTCCTCTTCACAATATGTAGAGATAATTTCTTTTCAGCACACTTATGACCTTTAGTGTATTTGCTATCACAACTGTAACAAAGCCCTTTTGCTCTTTTTTCTTCCAATTTTTGTGGTGTCAACCTATAGGTTGTGGAAGACTAGGGCACAACAACACTCCATCTTTTATTGTTAGTGGTATCAACCTGGTTGCCATTAATTTTGCTTTCCATTTTTTCTTGCTCACCTGAATGCTGCAATCCTTCTCTAATGAATCAGGTTCCCAAAGGCGAACATCATGTTGGATATTATCCTTTAAGACCCTATGAACAACATCAATCTATGATCCTCGAATGGAATACTTTCCCCCTTATGTTCCAATTTTTGGAACTCCTCAAGTGCTCCATTATTGAACCCTTTTGTTTGAGACTTATCAATGGCTAAAAAATGTGTTCTTTTTGTATCCTCATAATGTGCTATCAATTCTTCCGTAAAAATTGCCCAAGTGATAAATTGTTTATGAGAGCAAAGCCATTGATACCATACAAACTGATTTGGTTCCAATATAAGTTTCCCATATGTACCCTTTTGTGTGTTTTGCACATTATTGAGATCGAAGAATTGCTCCATCTGTAATATCCATGTTGCAGGATCCTTGCCATCAAACTTCCTCATAACGATTTTTGGAATATGGTGGGTCTTCGATCCAACATGTGAGTGTCTATGGAATCATGATTAATATCCCTGTTCCTTCATCAGTTCAAACCTTAACTACCCTTTCCCCATAGTGACCCTTTCAGTAGCAACTTCTTCAATTCTTCCATGTCTGTCTTCAAATCTATCTTCAAATCGTCCATCTTAGCTTCTACACCTTTCTTTAAACCATCCATATTAGCTTCTACATCTTTCTTTAAACCATCCATCTTAGATTTTGTTCCTTTTTGTGCAAATGACATTTGTTGCACTTGGTCTCGTAATTTTGCTATATCATGTTGCATTTCTTCCTCTTCTTCATAAGTCATGTGCACTTCTTTCCTGCTTACAAGGTGTTTTTAATTTTCTTTCCTCGGGGGCATCAATTCATCAATAACAATGCTTTACATGCCCTATGCCAATTTGAATTCCAACCTTACCCAAAAATTTAAAAAAAACTACACACCTTTTTTCACTTTGTAGAAGCCTGATATTGAATCTATGTATCTCTGTAATTCCGAATCATCGAGTTCTGAAATTGTGACCTGTAGTAAGCCTTCTATGTCCTCTTTCCAATGCCACTAGTCTGATCCAAATTGGATTCTCCGAAAGAGTTATGCACAATCTCCCACAGTGACCTGATTGTAGACAGTTCCGTAGGAGCTGTGTATTGAAGAAGTGCCACGTGTCACCGTTTTGACCTTTGACTTCGAAAAATATATACAAGCAAACTACAGTCCATCCTCTTTCTGTACCTTCTTTTGAAATTTCAATCCGATGCTCAGAAAGAAAGTTATGACTATTTTCCCCAGGTCACTTGTCTGGAATGTAATTCAGGAGTCTGCAAAAAGACCAACTTCCTCAGATCATATCGCCGCAAATATAGCGCGAAAAGATCTGAAATTTGGACCTAAGGTTCAGCGTGATTTCTTCTCAAATGTTTTTTTTTTTGCAACTTTGAAACGTCGCAGAAAAAAAGTTATAGTGAAAATGCCACGATAACCTGTTTGGAGCAGTGAAACCTTAGAATCCAAAGCTTTGATACCAAATGTTATGAAACCAGCTCAAGAAAAGATAGAAAAGATAGATCAACGCCTTAGAATTCAGCCTCTTTGAGGGGAAAACCTCCTTTACATTACATAAATGAACAATTCTTGGATGATTCAAATGACAAAACCTCCTTTCTATATATAGGAGTCTAAGGAGTCACAATATAATCCAGCCGCCCTAACAATAATAATATAAAGCAACAAAAATAACAATAGAGGGATTCTATGGGGCATAGTAATAACAATATGGGGGTAATAGGGGCACAACAATATTAATAAGGGGTATAACTACAATAGTAATGGGGTAATCACTAGTATTATGGGGACCCAACAAGATGAGCTGCCACTACACCCTCATGTATCATTATAGCCCTTTGAAAAGTGGCGATTGATTTTATTGGGCCAATTTAGCCCCTTGGAAAGAAAATGGGTGCGTGTTACATTATCACTGCAATTAAATATTTAACCACATCGACAGAAGAACAGCCCGTCAAGGATTGTACAGGGGCAATAGCTACAAAATTCTTGTTCAAGTATGTCTTAACAAGGTTTGGATGACCAAAAGTGTCAATGAGTGATAGGGGTACGCGCATTCTGAATGAAACGATCAGCGCGTTAAATTAGGAGTTCGAAGTCTACCATCATAAGAGTACACCATATCACTTGCAAGCAAATGGAATTGTCAAAGCCTTTAACAAGATTTTTGAGAACGCACTGATGAAGATCTGCAACGCGCAGCAGAATGACTGGGATGTACACGTACCTGGGGTGCTATGGGCTTATAGGACTACTTGTAAGAAGCTAACAGGACAAACGTCATTCAGATTTGTCTATGGGGTCAAGGTCATGATGCTGATGGAATACATTGTGCCTAGTTTGCTCATAGCAGCTTTGACGGATATGGTGAATCACGAGGCCTTGGAAGAACGACTCACACAGCTCATGGAGCTCGAAGAAGACCAATTTTTGGCAGGATTCCATCAACAAGTATAGAAAACGTGAAAAAGCATGGGATGATCACCATATCAAGATTCACACACTCAAGGTAAACGATCTTGTCCTGTTATATGATAGTAAATTCACTAAATTTTAGGGTAAATTCCAGATGCATTTGTTTGGGCCATATATTGTCAAAGAAATTACAGATGGTGGCGTAGTTCATCTTGCCAAGCTGGATGGGCAACCCTTCTCAAGAAGAGTGAATGGGAGCAAATTAAATTTGGATACAGGGGATCCTGCGCAATGACTATATGGCAATAGGATAGTCTTAGTGCTCTAGGAAGTTGCAAGGGAGCACGGGACTATAAACTACACTTCCCGGCTTGGTGTACAATGCATTGAGTAGGTTGCACAGAGAGTGATGAAGGTGGAATCAGTGAAGTTGCACTCAGGAAGCTGTCCCAAGGGGGAAGGTACTGTGCAACCCAGCAGGAAAATGACCATTGGAGTTATTGTTCATGTAGGAATTTACAGGGTAAGTTCCTCAGAAAGAATACCAAAAGGACACCGCTCACAACCAGATCTCAAATCAATACACCAGTATTTT